>CP139509.1:474762431-475131852 GCA_021014915.2 Artemisia tridentata subsp. tridentata
GTATGCTCTTGTAAACTTCATCGTGTGTGTCAATAAGAGGTCCTAAGCTTCAATGCGTTAGCTACAACTCCTTGGTCCACATGCCCAAACCATATATCTAAAGAATCGTGGAGGGCTAGTATTATGGGTCTTGCGGGGAGTTATGTGGAGTCCGGCGTTTATGTGGCTCATTACTCGGTTGAGGACTTGAGGTTCCTTCATCTCCCACCAAAAAAATATAAAAATAAAAATATAAAAATCTTAAATATATAATGATAATAATAATAAAATAAAATAATTACACAGACATTATGAGATAACTAATCGATGGATAGAGTGAGGTGTTCGAAACGAGAAACCAACTTAATGGGATGAGGCATAAGATCACAATATATGAACCACATGCATTAATCGATATGATTTTTTTATTTTGAAAAGTTAGGATTATATTGACATACTCATGTCGTGGTTTCTTAAATGTAGTGATAGGATAGTTTCATCTTTTTAGATGGATTAAATTGCAAAAATCGTCCCTATGATATGTCCAAATCGCATACGCAGTCCCTCCCTTTTAGAAAGTGGAGGCGTTGTCCCTGGGAAACCATTGGTGCGGATATAGTCCCGGGCTCAAAGTGAAATGACAAAGTCTCACCGAAGGCAAGGGCCTTTTGGTCATTTCACTTTGGGCAGGGACGATATCCCCACCAAAGGTTTCCCACATGGATGACGCTTGCACTTTCGAAAAGGTAGGGATTGCGAGATTTGGACATACCACAGGAACGGTTTTTGCAATTTACTCGTTTAGATATAGGGAAACCCCACCGGAGCCACCTTCGGTGACGTGGGAGGTAAATCTCGGACTCTACATACGAATCCACTAGACGAATGAAGCCTTAATATCAAGATCTCACCATGATTATCGATTATAAGGTTGCGGCGGGTAGCCCCCGAGGAGTTGCAGCTTAGGGGATTTAGACCCGAGACCTCGTTTAGAGGTTCTCCTCGGATATGTGAGTCCTATTTAACAATTAAGAGCATTCTAGCTTGATGGAGTTGTTTAACTTTATAGACTTATGAGCAGTATGCCACAAGTTTTTGGTAGAGTATTTCCCTTGATATCACCTCTAATGGATGCCAAATTCCTTAATGAGATTATACTGGACCGGGAATCAGATACCTGTTCAACAAAATTTGATAGTTTTTATAGTATACTACAAATACTTAGAAATCTCTGAAAGAACCATAAAAAGAAATCTGTTTCTGTTTCTACCTAACTTCAACATTATTTTGCGTTAGTTTTGTTTAAACGTGTCCAGTCATTTTGAGTATTTAGTAAATTTTTGATACACCATTTCTTCAAGATTTTGGACATTTCCAAGTGATTCGGTCATTTATCTTTACGTTTTGGTGTTAATTACTTCTGATGCTACATTGTGATTGTAAAGTTCCATTTATTGGTAACTGGATCTTCTAATTTTGTTACAGTTATTAATGCTTTCTATAATTTGCATTTGTCTCTGATTATATTATGAGCAATTCGATGCCTGGGTTATGGTCTATATATAGTAAGAAAGTACACATGTATGATTTTGCCAAAGCTCAAATCTGTACGCATCTTTTGGAGTGCATTTGCTGATGACTATTTGATAGTAAAATCTTATTCAGACTCTCACTTCCAGTGTCTACTGATTTAAATTAGTGCCCGCGTCTTTTGGAGGTGTTTGAGATTTTTTTTTTTTTTTTTTTTTCACTGCTTTTCTGCTTATATTAACTACTTGTGCTTTCTACTAAAACCAGCTGTTGCCATGTTATGCTATAAGATTATATCTAATGATAGGTTGCTATGCATGATGGGCTGTTTTAAAAGTTTGACTGATTAAATCTTTCCTTTCAATTCTTACAAGTAAATTGGAATTCTCTGTCAAAGGATCTAGTTTGATGTTTATATATATCATCGTTCTTTCAAGCTGTATATAACACGGGTAAATATCAGCATGTGTCCTGAAACTACATTACCTTATACCTTGCAGGGTTCATGGTCTGGTTCATCACGTTCAAAATCAGGCATAGAGAGAGCACTAGCTGCTCCACCCAATATTGTAGATACAGAGATAGATATAAGATTACTTAAAGTAGGGGAAAAAGTTGCATCTGGATCTTGTGGTGATTTGTAAGTCGATTGTGTCTTATAGTTTAATTGTGCTATATATCATTGGTTTTCATGTCGATATCTTGATTAATATCTGTATCCTGTTAATTTTGTCAAGGCACCGAGGAGTGTATCTTGGTCAGGACGTTGCTGTTAAAATTCTAAGATCTGAGACGCTGAATGAAGCATTGGAGGATGAATTCCGCCATGAAGTAGCCATTCTCAGGTAACCTCCTTGTTCTTATTTTGCCAGTTTTCCTTAAATTTTCTTTTTATTGTTACCCATATACCGTTAGCAATCCACCTTTCCTGTGTGTGTGTCCCTTTATATGTGTGTGTGTATAT
Source organism: Artemisia tridentata subsp. tridentata (assembly GCA_021014915.2). Taxonomy (NCBI): domain Eukaryota; kingdom Viridiplantae; phylum Streptophyta; class Magnoliopsida; order Asterales; family Asteraceae; genus Artemisia; species Artemisia tridentata. The sequence continues at coordinate 474,764,905 of CP139509.1, forward strand.
TTATATGTGTACCAGAGTTATTTTCATCAAACAACAAAGATGTATATATGTTATATGTATATGTGTATATCAGAAGTTCTCTCATAACCCTTGCAAGGCTGATAAGCTTGGTGTACATGGGTGTCAGTCTAGAGAGTCTAAGTTGCAGCATGGTTTCATATAATCAGTTTCTTACTAAGCAGTTTTTTTTTTTTTTTTTTTTTTTTTTTTTTTTTTTTTTTTTTTTTAACTGAGTTTTTGGAATTTCCGAGTTATAAGTGAAGCTGTGTATTGGACTTTGTGAGTTTTAATGAACTAAATTCACATATTTATGTGGTGCAACATCTCAACATTATACCATATTCTGCTCATCTGCTGTGATTGGGGACAGCTAACAATTTCATGGTTTTTTATTATTGCAGGGAGGTCCAACATAAGAATGTTGTTCGTTTTATTGGTGCTTGTACAAAGCAACCTTACATGTGCATAGTAACAGGTACTGAACCTGTTGTTTTTTATTTGTTAAATACTTGCCACCAAGTATTTTTGTTAAAAGTGTTCACACACTTTGGTCTTAAAGTTTTAATCTCAATTTACACTACTTAATACACATTCTCATCTTATCTGGCTTTAAATTAGTGTCCCTACAATTACATTTTGGCCTTCTTAAAGCCTTTTGAATCCAATACGAAGGATTATTCGGTCATATACTGATATATTTCTGCAAACATGATAGTGTAAGTTACAAGTTGTGTTTGACTGGGTGGAGCAACTTAGTTATATGTGAAACTTATAAATAAATTAACAGCCATATGGAAAACGTTTCTTGCGGAGTAGTTTTTTTATCTGACCGGTCATTTAACAGAGACATAACATGGTTGGAGGTACCAATGGTTGTATTTCTTTAAAACAGCTGTTGTATTTAATCTTGCTCTATAACAAACAAAATTTGTCCCTTACTGTATAATTTTAATGTCACCATTACTGTTCAATATTCACATTAGATTCTTTCTTAGCTTGTGTATTTAGAAAACATGTACATGGTTTTCTTGTTGACCACACAATTCACATTCTAAGGACATCGTTTTCTGTTTTTTGCTTGCAGAATACATGCCTGGAGGCAGCCTCTATGAATATCTACATAAGAACCATCACACCTTGACAATTTCCCAGTTGGTGCAGTTTGCAATAGACGTTTGTAGAGGAATGGAGTACTTGCATAAGAGCAATATCATCCATAGGGACCTGAAGACTGCAAACTTGCTTATGGACAGTGATAATGTATGTCTCGTCTATCTTAACATATAAATACTTTATGGTTGAAAACCGGTTATATATCATATGTAAGTATCAAGGGTGAAAGAGTTTACTTATCAAAGATTAAATGCTGGTTTACGTTTTCATCATGTCTCATGTGTTGATTGGTACAGTTCATGATACATTTAACATATTGTAAATACATTGAACATGTATACATTGGGAGAAAGTGACGCTTTTATTGGACATGTATAAATTCTCTGTTTGGAGGGTACACCTTCTATATTGAACCATGTAGTTGTCATTTTGCTATGTTCTGCGAACCTCATTATTGAAGAAAATCAGTGATATTCCTTGTAGACATTTTTCAAGTTATATATTATATCCTTCATCCTCAGAGAGGATAAGTGACCCATCACAGGTACTAGGAGCAGGTAATAGATTTGTTGAGATATTAGTGGGGAAAGATGTGAGCTATATAAAACAAATTGTGTTCCTCGCTATTAATAACCTTACTCCCAAAGTTTTCTCACATCTAGCATAAAAAACACTTACATGTCGAGTTGTAGCAACAGGGTCGTAATTTTGTATATTATTGAAGTTGAGTATGGAATTTGTACGGTATTGTGGGCTTAAAAGGAATTATCTCTAAAATTGTCAAATTTTCCTCGGAGTTCTTAAGTGACGTACGCACTCTCTTAGTTTTTTCTCTATTGACAGGGCTTATACTCTCACAGTTTTCTAACTTCAGTTTGTTGATGTTCCCTTAGGTTGTAAAGGTGGCGGATTTTGGGGTTGCTCGCTTTCTGAATCAAGAGGGAGTTATGACTGCAGAGACAGGAACATATAGATGGATGGCTCCTGAGGTTTCTCTTTAAAGCTCTTTTTATTTTCATTATTTGAGTTGGATAGGGGATGAAATGATTGAATCATCAACATCCCCTGGATGGGCTTTAAGATTGAAAATTTGAGACACTTATATCTGCGAGGAAGACATATTTGTCGACATCAATTTTACATCTTCTCGATTAGTTCTCACAAAAAGATGGAGCGTTATAATTAATCTATCTGTCATTCCTTTAAGCACAATCCGATTGATGACATCTTTTCTGTATTGTCCTATTTTTCAGATCATAAATCATCAACCATATGATCAGAAAGCTGATGTTTTCAGTTTTGCAATTGTTCTGTGGGAGCTTGTAACAGCCAAGGTAATTTTGATTCATATTGGGTTGAAATGTTAATGTAAATGAAAGAAGGCTTAATACTCACTTGTTGATACTATTGTGAGCTGAATTTTAATATTATATTGTCAAGCGTTAACTAAAATGTATTTGTGTTATAGATTCCTTATGATAACATGACACCGTTACAAGCAGCCTTGGGAGTAAGACAGGTCAGTTCTTCTCTATATCTAGTTTTTAGTAAAGATAGTTTACAGAAGAGGCTAGTTTTCATTAATTTTCCTGTGTCACTAAAAAGAATTTTTTAGAATATTACTTCATTATAGAAGCCTAAGGTGGTGTTTGATTTGAACTTAATTGACTTAATATGAAAAAACTTAATTTATTAAGTCATGTGAAAAGTTGTTTGTTTTTCATTTAATTAAAAGAAATGACTTAAAATAATAAGTGACAAAACTGAGGGTCTCCACGTTAAGTCATCTGTTAATTAAACACGACTTAATGAAAAATTTAAACAAACAGACCCTAAGACTTGCATAACTTACTGATGCGGTTTATTATGACTTTTCATTTTCAAGAGATGACTCCACAATCTGCATAGAATAGTGGATTAAGTAAACATAGAAGATGGAAAACGATGTTCAATACCAAACAAAGTTCTAACCAAATGAGAGAGAGAGAGACCATTCCGTGTTTGTAATACTAAATGTAATATTAGTATGTCCATAGACTACAATTAAATACTTTTATCATTGGAAAGTGCTGATTGGTATGACCCAAGTCTGTAAACAAGTGAAGCTGTGATAACATATTACATTTGTGTATTGCTAAATGGTTTCAATAAAGCTAATATTGATGTATTTTTCAAAGTTCGAACCTGAAATATTTCGGGTTAACCTTTTAAAATTATCTATCGGATCAATTATTTACTGATCTTAAAAGGTTTATTAAGTTAGCAACAGCTTGTATGATTTGATAAAACACTTTATGACCTGCTCATGAAAAGATTATACTTCAACTTTGGAGGTCTGATTCACTGCTTTATAATTTCAAACTTGATATTAATTTAGCACATATTTTAGGGCAACTGTACTAAAAGGGCATATACTTTAGCCTATTTGAGCTCTATGATTCATATTATTAACATGAACATTTCAAGGAATTTAGGGTCTGCACTTTCACATCAAAACATTATAGGGTTAATACATCCATTTATTTTTATTGCTAGATCAGCAAATAAGGTTGGGAGTGATGTATCTATTTCCGAAAGAGTGGACCCAAACACGTTGATTTGAAGTATAGATTATAAGCTGGAATCACCCATATATGTACATATATAATATCTGCATCCTCTGATTTGTTTATTAGTTGTCATACTTGACTATTAAATATCAGATCAGATATAGTCTATATTTTCAAGTGAGCTGGATATATTTAGCCTATGAGGAGATAGCATCAACTCTATACAAACGCAGACACAAGACAACTAGACAAGATGTTTTGTTAACGCTGTAGGAGAAATAGTTGATAATTTTGATATTGCTAAATACACGTTCGACATTTGAAGTCAAGGGAGAAAAACATGTGTATCCTCTATAATTATTGAGATGAAGATCCAAGTGTATGACACTGCTCTATTTAATCTCTATCAGGGACGTCGGCCAGATCTTCCCACAAATACAAACCCAAAACTGTTGGAGTTGATGCAAAGATGTTGGGAAACTGATCCCGGCAAGCGCCCTTCTTTTTCTGAAATCAAAGTTGAACTCGTTAGATTGCTCCAGGAAATTCAGGTACAAGATTCTTTGATAAACTAATTGAAACTTGGTAAAAAAAACGATGGTGTTTTAATGTCTCTCCACTAATGAAAAAGTTATGGATCTACAAGCGACTAATCTTTCACCTTTAGTAATGAAGCTATGATATGGCGTTATAATACCACATTTCATTTTAGGTTTCTTTTAAAAGGCCTACCCTTTTACATTGAACGTAATGAAAGTCACCACAATAAACATGTGTCAAATATGATTTCAAAAGTTTATTTACGTCAATAATAATCCATTTTTTTTGGGCAAGAGTGTTATTAATGATATTTTTTACTTAAAAAAAAACATATTGGTCAAACTTAGGATCCGTTTATCATCTTTCGTTTTAAGCTATTTCCTGTTCCACTCTTTATGGATCCGTTTATCATAAGTATATCTGGTCATATTTGACGACTGTTAACTACTGATTTATCTGGTTAAAAACTTGTGTTTATATGTGATTAATTGTTACTAGGATGGTGTTTAATTTGCAGGGGACGGAAGAGACACCAAATGGGAGCTAGGCATACCGAGTATAGGAACATTCTGCTACAGTTTAGTATCTAGAAATTTAGTAGGTGATCATAGTACATGAATCCAAGTGGGAATACGAGTGTACAGAGGTGTCTTGTTGAGACAAATATGAAGAGGAAAAAAAAAAAAAAGAAAAAAAAGAGAGAGACGATCAAAGAGAATGAATAGCTAGCTTGTAACAGAATGCTCCAAACCTTTTCTGGTAGTGTTGCACAAAGCTGTGTTGTTGTGTCTATAATTTTTAGATGCCTGCTCTTATGTGTTGTTACTTGCCCAGTTTTGATTCGCAATTTAAAACAGTACAGTTTTTGTTTTAACCTCAGTTGACCTTTTGCCACTTATATTTCTGATAGAGAGAATCGACCAACCTTTCACTAAATTTCTCGTTTGGGTGCTTTTATATCGAGTAGAGGTTGGAAAGTGTGGATTTGTTAACAGGTTAACACAGGAAGGGATGACTGCAACTATTTTTACTATATTTTCTCACCAAAGATTAACGTGTTAATATCTATTTATATCGTAATGATAATATGGCACTCACAAGAGTCATTGGCTCGTGTCGTTTGGAGAAACTTTCATTCCGATTTGATTAAAATTATATTAAATTTTATGAGATACGTAGTAGTTGTATGTTCAAAGTTGTAGTTACTGTTAAAATGGGTTAAAGAAAACAATTTTGTCAAAAGCTAACATTACCATTTTATGTGGGCTTTTCATTCTTAGAAGATAATACATTGATTTTGGATCTTTGGATTTGTATTCTTAAATTTATTGGTGATTAACGTGTTGTGATTCCAATGATGTTTGGACACAAATAATCACATTCATATATGTTGCGACTAAATTAAGCAGTAAAATAAAATTATCAGTTTATCTTACTCTTATATAACGCATATATATAACAAAGTTTTAAAAGGTACATGTATTAATGTTCATTGTACAATAATATGAAGCCAATCATAAGTATAGCTCAAATCATTTGCAATAATCTTGAATGCAAATTTAATATCAATCAATATAATTATATTGGTCAAAATTTAATAAAGGGATATCAATGATTATATTTCGGTTACAAAAGTCGTTAACGCAAATTTAATTCTCATTATGTCATATATGTGTGAGTATAAAAATAAGGTTTGTTGATGTAAAAGAGAAAAAAAAAGGACGGATAGAAATAAAATTATGATTTTGTGGTAAAAGTGTTATTCTTGTCTTTTTGTTGTCACCAACAACTATCAATTAACACGTCATAGGTATTACCGTTAATCACCACTAGCTAGCGGGAGATGATAAGCTCAAATCCCATAGAAATAAAATTATGATTTTATAGTAAAGTGTTATTCATGTCTTCTCGCTATCACCAACAACTATCAATTAACACGTTATAGGTATTACCGATAACCAACTCTAGCTATCACTATTTTTTCCTCACTCTCTTAACCCGTCGCTTTGTGAGGGTAACTCGCTAGTCCTTAATTAAGCTCATAGCTTTTTTTTTTTTTTTTTTTTTTTTTTTTTTTTCCCTTTAATTATCTTTTTTAGTTGTAAATTTGTAATTATTATACCCTGAAACAACAAATTTCATCGCTTCAACTTGTACTGTTAAGGGTTCTATTTATAAAGGTTGCCACACCAGAATCACCTAGCTATCGGCATGCCAAACTGTTATTTACCTATCACGTAACTAAGTAGAAGTAAGCTTAACTCGCATTCTTCCATGGTAACAAAGTCTATTATATTAAATTGAGTTTCTCATTATCTTAGACCAAGATACATGTGTTACTTTCGAACTTACGAATCGAAACACCATTTATCGTATTACATAAACAATCTTAAACACCTTCTGTTGGATAAATTAAACTTTCAAAAAACTTGAAAGCTTAGCGCGGAATTGATCAAAGAACTCATAAGAAAAGTCGACACATCAGAATCACAAGATAATCGACAAAAAAAAAGAATAACATGCACACGATATATACCCTCTAACTCCCTTTATTAATAGCCAATAAAGGCTTACATCGATATATACCTTCTAACCCCCTTTATTAATAACTTTGCTTGCCTTACACACCAAGTAATCATAGTTTAAGTCTAACCATAACTCTATTTAACTAAGTAAAATTAAATTTCTATATATAGACTAATTACACTTTAGCTCACCAAGAATTGTTACTATATCATAACAATTTCCATCTTAGTAGATTCTTCGTCTATGTCAATACTCAACATCTTCATCGAATGTTGGAACCTCGAACCAGGGACCGCTTTGTTAACCAAGCATTGTACCTTAGTAAATATCCAAGTTAGCTTACTTAGACCTCCTTCACCTTCTTCCTTTCAGCAACATTTCCCTTTGCACCATCTTGACCAGGTACTCCGATTTCCATAATGTCTGCCCCCACATTTGCACCAAGGTGTGCTTGCTCATTTACAAGGCAGTCTATGTTTTTCTTTTCTTCAAGTTTTTTAACCTACAACTATCTCTGAGCCACCGCAACATCATCGTTACTATCTTGAATAACCCCAACTTCACGAATTTCTTGAGATCCTTACAGTTCCATCTCAAACCAAGCACGCTTTTGACATGTTCTCGACGGACTCCTGTTTTAACACCAGGACCAAGCTGCTCGAGCCCAACTTTTTAGAACCTCCATGCTTTTGTACACCATTCCCATCGATTTTTTTCGATGTTAAACCTAGTATTCATACTAGCCATTCTTCTTTAACCTTGCTAAAAACCTTGTTAAGTTGTCTTTTAACCAACTTTACAAACAAGTCTCGCAAGTCGTGTGCTATAAACCCCGCTTCTTGAAATCTTGATCTACTAACCTTTAGAAAACCTTAAAGTTTTGATCTTTCCGCCTCAAATCTTCAAAACTTGTACCCCAAACAATCACTTTTCTTGAATCCTCAAGAAACAGCTAAAACCTTGCTTGTCTTTTAAGTTACCACCAAGGCTTGATCTTCAAGAAACCCACGAGAACCCTTCAAACCTGATTTATCAAGCCCCCTAAAACCAATAAACCATTGAAGCTTCTTAACCTTCAAGATTGATTATCACAAAGGAACTTTAAATCGTTAACCTTTTAAAACCTTTAAACCGATATGTCGAAACTCTTTGTAACCACAATCTTGATCTCCTAGTAAACCCTTGGAAGTGAATTTCTTGCACCTCAAGACACCCTTGAGAAAACTGAAACTTGTACCTCGAGTTTTGATTTGATCGACCTAAGCTTCAGACATCTTATACCAACACAACGATAACCAAAAAATAACTGAAAAACAACATGAAAACCACATCAGTCCAGCCCACTTTGACATGCTGTATCTCCTTAATCGATGCTCCGATGCAAGATCCCTCCAGTGAACCTATATCTATGTGTCTTAAACCTATAGTTCGTATTTTGTAGAAATTCAACGATTAACGAACCCGTCGTGTCAATTCTACCACAACTGAGCGTGTAGAAATTGATGAACCAAACCCGGTTTATTATTTTCTCTTGTTTTGGATCTCCCCTCGTTGTGTGATTACTTCTTATCGAACAAGGGTCTCATACAAATTTTTGGATAAAACCTCCAACAAATCGGCATGCTTAGCGCGGAATAATCAAAGAACTCACAAGAAAAGTCGACACATCAAGATCACAAGATAATCAACAAAAGAAATAACAACATGCACACAATATATACCCTCCAAACCCCTTTATTAATAACTAATAAAGGCTTATATCGAGACAAGAATGAATTAACTAGTATACCTCTTACCTCTATTTATAGAGATGATGGGGTAGAATACCTATGGAATTAGAATTTCAGAGTTTTCTTGCTTGCCTTGCACACTAAGTAATCTTAGTTTAGGTCTAATCCTAACTCTATTTAGCTAAGTAAAATTAAAGGACTATACATAGACTAGTTACACTTTAGCTCACTAAGAAAATGTTTACTATACTTTTAATAAATGTTGTTGTTCCAATAATATCACGTCTACTCTAATAATCTTAATGAGATAAAATGGGTGTGGACACTTTAGTCTAGAGAGAGGAACGAGAGAAAGAAAGAAAGTCTCGCATTGATAGTAAGAGAAACACACACCACATAACCCATGAGGTAGGTGGTATTTATACCCATACATAGCCAAGCATCCTCTTGCAACTATACAAGTGTTGCGAGAGTAATATGCTGTTGCAACATACTACAAACTTATACAACATACCCTACACTACCTTAAAGATAAATCGAAGTCCCTCCTCTAATGATTTACACTCTCTGTGTTCCAACAATCTCCCCCTAAGGGTAGATCATGCAGGTCTTCTATTTCTGGACTTCTTGTAGACTTCAGCTTTGGTATCCTACGTATTTCTCCATGAATCTCCAGATACTTCGAAGTCTGAGTCTTTCATCCACATACTGAGCAAACAATCTAAGCCTTAACTTCTGATCATCATCTAATCTGGTACTTGTCGCTCGGAGATCTTGATCCAACAACTCTTTTATTCCTTTTCGAACCCATATCAACGTACCTGAGCTAAACTTTCTAATTTCGTCTGCTCTCATCAACCTCCTTTACTCTTGATGCATTCTTATAGATAATACCGAGCTCAAACAGTGGACTTTTGATGCATGTCCAAGGCTCGTGTTCTTCAATTCCGGGGAATGTGATCATGGGAGGTGAGAGATTAACCTTTCTCTAAAGGATTTCAACTCCCATTTGGAAGTCTTCAACATGTACCACAACTAATTGTGACCCCATAAAGATTTACAAGGAATCTTTGATGTCATCTTCGTCCCCTTGGTCATAAATATAGCTGTGAATGGTACATATCTTGAATGTCTTGAGGATGGAGGTTGTGGTAATCAGCTTCACTGAATACATAATCAAGATTGTCATCTCTTCTTACGGTGAAGTTGATGAAGCGTCAGTTCTGAACTTTAATTGAGAAGACATACACGTAGTGAACAATCCGGTGTTTTGTGAAGACTTTATGACGAGGAGCTGCATCTCTATATCTGTCCATGAAGAATCGTTGTGCAGCCTCATTCATCCTGGTGATTCGCATGTATGCTTCTACCTTGTAATCTTCAAGACTTATTTCAGAAATGATGTACTTCTCTTTGTAGATACCTTCCTCCAGGAATTCATCATTCCATTCTTCAAACATTAGACTTCTGGAAGTTGAAGAACGATATTTGTCATGCCCAGACACAAGATAGTGTAAATTGTAGTTCTCGTACGTTGATGGCTCATGAAATTTGAGTAGCTGATTTGCTTCTAACGGAGCTTCGGATCTGATGGCCTTCTTAACAAGCTCATGAGTGTAAACATCTCTGATTCATGCATCCATCAATATCTTAGCATATAATTCATCCGTTACATAGCTTGAGAACTCCGTTGTAGATTGAACCTTTGTTGTTGCTTCGGGCTTTTCAATCGTCGGTTGTTTCCTTTGTTCATCTACTTGAGACTTTCCCGCTTCAATATGCTTTTCACTCATCATTGACTCATTAACACTTGCTTCTTCATGTTGTCTACTAGATTCTGTGGTTGTAGCAGCCTCTTGATCCTTTTGAGTGTTAGTCGATCTGGATCTTGAAGGTTGCTTGCTTGATCTAGACGTTGATGATGTTCGTTGTGTTGATGAAGAAGTTTGTTTGGTGTGTCTGGATCTCTTGGAACTACGTCTCTCCCTCTCAGGATTATCCGAGTCAGGGTCATCCTGATGACGTTTGCGAGATCCACCTTTGCAGGTTTGTTCCAATGAAAAGACTCGATCATTTAGCTGTCCAATTTCGGCAATCAAAGCTTTCTTTGTTGCATTCATTGTTGCTCTTAGGGTAGCTATTTCATGTGATTTTGCTTCCGAGCCTTTTGAGTCAATGAGTGAGTAGTAGAGATTGGGTTTTTCTTGCTGTAGATGAGGTTGATCTCTGAATATTTTCAACATCATTTCTTTGAGTTGATCAAATGTAAGTTCCTCATCCCCAATGACTTCTTCAGCAACTTCTTTTTGGATCTTAGTACGTCTTGCTTCAGCTTCGAGTTGCTATTGAAGTCTTTTTCTAACCCTTCTACTGTTTTCTTCAGATAACCTTCAGTAACGAATGTGGGAGGTATATCCGAGAGTGGTGTGAAAGCTTGTTGATGATGATGTAGTTGTGGGTTTGTTTGCTTCAGTTGGTGGTGGAATGGGTATTGTTGTTGGAATTGTTGTTGCAGTTGTTGTTGTTGGTGTTGTTATTGTTGTTGTTGTTGTTGTTGTTGGTTGTGGTGGTGGAACAACCTGGGTAAACAGTAACGGTTCGGACTCAGTAAGAGTAGCCGATGGCAAACTTGTCGTTGTGCCAACACATGACGCATGATTTGTTCGCTCAGGAGTACCTAAGTTTAGGAGCTGGTTTATCTCCGAGGATTTTATGACACTACTGGTTTCAGATTCTAACCTAGTCTCCTTGCTACCTTCCGGCCTATGTGTTGTTTCTCCACCATCCTTTCCATCACCGATAGTTTGGTCGTCATCATTTTGATGATCCGACTAAGTCTCCTTCGAATCCCCCTCATCACCCAGATGTTTCAGCCCTTCATCGGTGTCAATTTCCATATCCACTGTTTCTTCTTCATCGGCTTTCTTGTGGATTCTTCTCAACCTTTTACCACATTTTTCAGTTGGTTGCTTCTTACTCCCCGTCTCTAGTCCTAAGTTGGCGCTAGATCCTAAATTCCTATGCGTTTCAGGGGTAGGTCCGCTCGGTTTTGAGCTTTCCATGGTAGCGCTACCACTAACTATATATTCCTTGTATGCTTTAGATTCTTTGTCAGCAAGATCAAGTAGATCTTGTGGAATTGCCATTGGTGGTTTTGTAGTTGCATCCTTGGCAGGCTGCAAGTTTTCCATCACATTATCATTGATTCTTTCACCAACGGGTCTTGCTGACAGCTTGTTTGACTTCATCATATGCTGAATCATTAATTTGATGAATCTAACAAAAGGAATATAAGAACCCTTCTTCTTCGTTGCCTTAACATATTTGTTTCGGACAAGTTCAACCAACTCAATCCACATTAGTGCAACATAGTCATAATGGTATTGATTGACAATACCATTAAACATCTGATACACCGTAAATCTACCGGCATCTATTCCCGCTTCTTTGCCAGTGAGGCATCGGTTAATAATCGAGAACATCGTTGCCCAAAGACCCGGTAGATATTTGCGTTTGAAGTCAGAGGTATTCTTGATCTTCTTTGCATCCGTGTCAAATCCCAGCTCTTTGAAGAATTGTACGATTTGGTTTGATCCTGGCAATATTTCAAAGCCATGATGACCGTTTGCTGTAGCAGCCGGTAGTTGCAGCACAGTGCATAGATATTCTGAAGTGAGGGTTGTGGTATATCGGTCCACTGTCACCTTTAGCACCGGAGTTTTTGACTTAGGTACTACACGGATAGTGTTCCAGAATTGTTGAATATATATGAAGGGAATGTCATTGACAGTGTTATGAAGTGCTGGATAGATAGGGTGGTTCTTAAGTATGTAAGATACTGCAAAAATTCATTGTAATAATCCTCATTGATTAATAATAATCTGGTGTTACCGTTTAATAAAACCCATTTTTATGGAGAAATTTAAACTTTTCTCTTATTGTTATTGTTACCACATTACGTTTTCGCGACATATATTAAATAGCGACACGTACTAGACACACAAATAAATCACAACACACCATTCTCACTAAATCTAAATTTCACAAATGATATTAAGCATTAATAAAATTCCTACACTAAACATATTTAATGGCATTCCATTTTCACTAATTACCTACACTAATTTCACTAACCTACAAACCAAACGAACTGCTCAATTCTCCAGCCCATCCCACGAACACTAGGCCCAACTACAAGCCCACTCCTTCTTTTTATTATTTCATGTGTATTCGACTGCCACACTATCTCTAAAACAGCTCTCGTTCTCTCAATACTTAAACACGACATAGGAATGTTTTTATACCATAACGATCACCACCCACTAGACTCTATATGTGCCAAACCACAGCCCCATATGTCGAGTATTACTGTGGTATCCAAGCCTATTTCGTTTGTCCCATTTTACCCAAATCATACATCTAAAAATCCCAAAACCCAACCAATTCGAACCACGCTTTTTCCTACGTTCTTCTAATGATATTTTTAACATAATATGACGATCAGAAAATGGTTAGGACTGCAGGAGATTAGTATGGCACGCTAGTTCTATTTTTGGAGCCCGTATAAAAAGAAAACGTGTGCATATATGTATTACCAAGTAAGATAAGATTTCCCTACTCTCTCCTATCTATCCTAAAATCTTGTATTGTCAGTGAATAAGCTTATGTGTCCTCCCATCCACAGTAACCCTCAATGATTGGTTTGAAAGTCTTCGGAGTCAACAAAAACATGTGAATTACATTCTATAAAATACCCTAGCTCACCACCCTTACCACTCAATTCCTACTCTCATCTTAACTCTCTTTCACCTCACAAAATACCCTTAGAAAGACAGGAGTCTTCTGTGACAACAAGGAATACTTGTCGAGTAAAAAGGAGCATATACGTTTAACGTATATTCAAGTCTAGCGAAGTGGGTTGTAATCACTGTATTCGTTCGACCCTACTGAGTCTCCACCACCTTCAAAGGTGTATTAAGTATCTAGTAATCCTCTTGTTTTCATTTACACAAAATCACCCAAGCATATTTTATTGGCACTCGAACGTATCTTTTGTTTCTTACATATTAATCTTGTGTATAACGAGTTCATGAAAACCAGAAAGAGTGGCATGACGCCACTGAGGAAGATTTAGAGACCACTCACACCTTACTTGCACATAATATCACTCCATGCCTCATCTTTTGCATTTCACTCAAACGTATATATGCTCATTGTATTTTATGTGCATTATATATCTTTTAGAGCAACCCACATAAGGTGACGAGCCACCATCATGGGAGGCTTAGAAGTCGTCACTCACACCTCTCACACTACCCTCACGTTAATATTTCATTTCATGCATTAACCGAATGTATAAGAACTCAACCACCACGCGTATAAAAGATATGAGAAAAACACTTAGATTTATTCTAAGTGTTTTGTTATAGAAAAATCAGCCCTAAGTCACTATAAAGACGACCTCGTATAAGGAAAACGGACTTAACAACCATACTAAATTTTTACATGATCTAATAGACTTCACTATAAGCTACAATTTCCATGCAGACAACTTGTAATAGTAATCACGTCTCGACCCTCAAAGTCGGCCAAAGTAAATCAGACAACACGTACATAACTCAAACACTTAGAAAATTTCAGAGTTTTCCGAATTATAACTGATCCGATTAAGCCACCAAAACGTGGTTGTAATTTCGAAATGTTACAAACAACGACCCTATATTTTTGCACAACTCGTTTGTTCACCTAACAAACCAAAGGTTTCGTGTTTTAAACTTCCCCTCAAACGCTCGTTTGGACCTTCGTATTTAACTAAAATGAATGGCAGTCGCTAGTATCCACATGTATTAAAAACTCAGAAATAGTAACTGTTCCGAATTGGGCTTAAATTCAGCCCATTAAGCCGTTAAGCTAAAAATAAGCTATTTTCTGGAAAAAGCACTTGAAATAAGTTATAATGAACTTAATAAAGTTATAGAAAGTTTCAGAATATTTTTCCCGTCATTTTTATGCAAAAAGGACTAAACATGTAACGCGTTTTCACGTTGAAGGACTAAAACTACCAAACCAAGAAACACAAGGACCGAGACTGTGAAAACAGAATGTTTAGGGTATAAATGGACATATTATTGAATTCCAAGCCTTATTTGTACTTTTGGACAAGTTTTGGACTATTTATGGACTTTGGACTTAACGAAGGACTAACGGTGTAACGCAAGCGCAGTTAGGGTAAAAAATATAAAATCTGGAAAAGAACAAGGACCTACTATATTTACTTGACATTCTTATTTTATTTTCCTTTTTCACCCCATCACTTCATATGCATTCTCATACTTTTAGTTACGTATTATTTAACGTTTGTTATTTATTAAAAGTATCAACATTTTGATTTAACATTGCGTAGCATTTCAACTCTTTTGAAGAAATAACATTATTTTTGAATTATAAGCACTTTAGGCATAACACTTTCCCACTCCACGATCAGATCGTCATTCATCATTCGTTATTCATCATTCACTACTCATTTCACATCCACCACAAGTATTTGGTTAGATTCTCAGACATTTGTATTTATCAGGTTTCGTATTGAAGTCAATACCATAATCACCCCTGAGTTTACTTTCACCATCACCAGTAACGCTTAAGGTGAGTCGTGGCCCCTACTATTTTAATATTTGTTTTTAATAACTCTTTTGGGGGAGATACATGCTTCAGCTATTTTAAGTTTACTTTTATACTTTGAAAACTCTCATGATTTACTCAAAATCATCAACTATGTTTTACATGTTTTGAATCACCCTTTGGAAGGGATATATGCTCGTTATACTTGCAAATTTCTTGCTTAGCTGAAACACTGTGTTTGAAGAATAACACTTTCAAACTACTTGTTGTAACATGATACGGAGACTCATTATATGCATTCATATAGCAATTGAATGTACAGTTAACTTTACTATGATATTTCTATATTTCATTGGAAATAATTGCCAAGAATAAAGTACGCATATTCTATGAACCCCTGAAACCTATATTGCCTAAGTTTACTATATTGCCATAAAGTCCCTCGATCATGAGCCATTAATCACTGCGGTGAGCGCGAATATAGTGAACAGCTTCGAAACCTGTTAGAGGCTGACAACCTATCCCACTAAATACTTTGACGGAATGCCTTTATGGTTAGTCGTATTTAGTCGCGATGCACTATATTTGAGAAAAATAGGAATTGACATATCACCTATTACACGAGGGCAAAACCCATCAGTACCCTGATGTGGTCACCGCCGTTTTACGGTACCTTTTTAACGTTTTGCGTGTCATGAGGCTTAGGGCAATATAACTTTATAAATATATATGTCTTCAACATATATATTTGGATACAGCTGTATTTAATAAACCACCACTCCGCACTGATAGACTTCAGACTTTATACTATTGTTTTCACTATGTGTTAGGATTATGGATCCTGTACTTGGAACTTAACTGTTATCATATGTGACTTAGTTGTGTCTTCTGATAAAGATAGCTCAATGCTTGGTATATCGTTACTTTTAAAAGTTGACCCATCATTTCATTTCGAGCGTATAATGACGTAGCTCATTTTCATTTAAAACTTGAAACTTATGATCATCTGAGTTCATAAATGATTTACTTGTGGATTTTTATCCAACGCAACTTGTTATTTACTTCAGGAAGTACTAGTATTTATTCCAACTATCACTGTACACCTCTTGAATTTATTGAAAGAAAGTTATTTTCTATTAAACTCCACGAACTCACCAACCATTGTGTTGACGTTTTAAGCATGTTTATCTCAGGTAATTAACGAAGCAGGACAAGACATGGAGCGGGCATCATATACTCTGATAAATAAAATGGTGTAAAATCAAATATGTCATTCCTTCCAAATTATCACACCTTTTTAACGGGATTTTCAAATCAGATATTTCACCTTTATAACAAAGGTTTGATTTTGAATGACATATAACTTTCAAAACGCCTCTTCCGGGCCGTTTTTCTGAAATTTTAACTTCGATCCTCACCGTAACACCCTAATTACATTTCCGCTGCCACAAAACAAATTAGGGAGTGTTACAGATTGGTATCAGAGCCTATGGTTATAGAGAACCAAATGTTTTCAAACATTAAACTATAACCACACTTTCAAAATAAATGATTTTACACCATACCATTTTACGCCCTCCGTGTCTGCAGACTGCCGTGCTCAATACATTACCTATTAAGATTATTTTGCACTAATCTTTACATGCTTGATGTTTACTCTTCACACATTACACACTGTATTATTTCACACTCACTATTACACCTTTAACGTATGAAATACTTATAATTATTATTTTCGACTACTACAGTACCATGTCTACCAAACCAGTTGATATTACCAAACTTACCCTCCGTACTACTCGTACATCACCTATTTATCATATCACTCCGGATGTTGAAAATCCTTATGTATCAATGTCACAACCCTAGCCTGATATAGAACTTACTCAGAAACCACTCCCATCATCACCTACTTACTCACCCCTACGTCAGAAACTTAGGAGAACTGCTGAATCTTATTCATATGAAGAGTTGATTGGTTGTCCGGCAACATTCGAGGTTGGACAAAATTCACACCAAGAAACGATTTGGAAAGATGTTGAGCCAAATTCTCCATCACCTGACGCTTCAAATTTCTCAATACCATACATCCCATACGATGTATCTTTACCTAATTCCTCTGACTATAACTTAAACCCTCGTGATTCAAAATGGAATCTTCTTTATCAACAAGACTGCACAACTAGAACTTGAGGCAGAAGTTAGACGTCTACGTCAGAGACGTAACTGATCTTAAGTTCAGATGTATCGCTGTTGTACCCACTACACCACATAGTTTTGGTTAGTGTTGACGTATTTTCCAATAATCCTGAAACTCTCAGAACTCGTAACCAACTCTCAAATAACAACACCTTTTGTTATATCTCTCTGTTGTGAATAAATTCTTTCTATCATGATGCTATGCATGCGTGTAATGATTTCTCATATCCTCATGCAAAATCTCACCATATGGTACTCTCTTTCGTAGACCAATAGCTCCACGCAAATCAAATTTTACATGAAACGCTATGAATATCACTTCACCCTCCTTCCGAACCTAGTCAACCGACCAACTTGTAGAACAGCAAGTGGCAGAGACTATGACCGTTGTTGTCAACATAGGACCAAGCACTTATACTAGAGACAGAGACTACTCCTCCCACCATCTTGACGCAACTGGAGCGTCATGAGGAACAGTTAGATACACTCCTGAACGTCGTTGACAGAGACACCTTAACTTACCTCATGGAGCATTAATAAAAGACCTTGTATCATTGATTTTGTAAAAGCAATCGATCAAGTTATTAATATTATGATGTTTACAATGATTATATCCAGACCTACCATAATATTACCTACGATTGTTATGATTCCTCATACCTGCCATAACTAGGCTACAACCATAGGATTCCCTAAGACAAAATTTTCAGAAGAAAACTTGATGAATGAAGAGAAAGTTGCTGAGCTTCAGCTTTTGTAAATTAATCGTTTGTTCCTTAGCAATCCCATACCAAGAGTTGATCACTCATCTACGATATTACCCAAACACATCGTAATGTTATGATCCTCAGTTGGTTTCGATTTCGTATTATGACCCCATTGTTAGCACTAGTATACCAATACCTTGTTACTTGAATTATTCTGACATGGCCATTAGGTGGATTTAAATCCGTGTTTCTTGGGATATTGATAGAATATGGCCAGCATGAGCATTACAAATACCCTACTAAGCACCAACCACAACTATGACTCCTGAAATTATCTGAAATTTAGTAACCAACATCATTGTTGTGGCACTCGGAGCGACTATAGTAGCTCATCCGAATAGCAACAGTAGGACAATCAGAGAAAAGAAAAAGACTGCATCTTATAAACATACCCATGAAAGTTTCATGGATTATAGACCAGCTCATCTTAAAGTTCCAGAAGAAATAACTAGACCTGCCCTCACTCTTACCCAAGGATTTCCCAACCAAAGAATTAAGCAAAGTAATACACCCGAGAGGAATGATCATAAGCGAAAGCTAGATGATCGTAGGACCTCCATCCATGACAGCAACAACCACCAACAGGAACGCTGTCAGAAAACCGCCAGAGGTTATGTGGTTGTGCCCACCGAGGGGAAGGGTTATGCCGGGACACTACCCCAGTGTAACCAATGCAGGATGCATCACACTGGGCCTTGTCCTCCCCGATGCGGAAAATGCCTAAAACTGGGCCATAAAACTAAAGACTGTAGAACCAAGGATGAAAATTTACAGCCATTAGAAGTAGTGTGCTATGGTTGTGGCGAGAAGGGACACTACAAGAACCGATGCCCAAAACGGAATACCACTTAGGAAAACAAGACCAGGGAAAGAAAATGGAAACTCTTTAAAACCTCAGCAATGTCGAAGAATGACACCTATGTTTAAGCAGAAGAATAAATTCCTGTTGTAATAAATGAACCCTAGTTTAAGACTTTCTAAGTTGGATTTCCTTTTCGTAATTACCTTAGGTACGATGGATGTAACCTAAGTGTAACAACTATCTTTCTACCGTATGAGAACTCTATCTTGTAATATTTCCATAATGACCATAATCTATGTCTATTTCAATTTCTATTCCATCCTCCCTATTCATAGTCGATATGTAACAATACCCTGATATCACTTTGAAATTTGATTGAGCACCATTTCTGACCAAACAATAGATTATTACCACCTTGTAAGAAATTCTCACTTAAAAACTAAGTTTATACCGAGGATATCCTATATTTACCCTAGAAATTCCTGACTCATCACCATAATATGAACATAAATTTTCTACTGTCTTTTGAAAAAGCAATTATGTTATTATTGTACATAAACAACCTGTTGAAAAAGCATAAATATCACGGTGACTGAGCCAAGCATTACATCATTTGGTCCTTAATTATACATAGCCTGATCAACTATGTCTAATTTTGGAAGAATCATGTCATGAATGAAACAGTTATCTTTACAGATTCCCTAATAACAATCTTCATTTAAAAGCAAAATCTTGAGATAAAATAAACTGTTCACGAAACGTCACTCCTGACAAACCGCAATAAAAGTCTACACTTATTACCCATCACACGTATTATAAGAAACCGAGAAAAGTTACAAACATAGAAGACTCTAAGAATTCACAAAGATATATGGAAAACACAAATAACATAAATTTTATTAGAAACTACGAAAATTAGTACATAACGATAAAATTAGCAACGATAATGCTAAAGTTACAACTATTTATTTCAACCCTCCTACTATCTATTTTCCCCACGCCTTATCCACGATAAGGGCTACGATCACCAGCGGGACGACAAACGCTAAAATCACGACCAAATATTGGAAGTCTTCGTCCGGAGCGTACATCGAGTAAATAACTACAAGAATGACAAACACAATCGCTAGCATGGTAATGAGGTGCGGCATTTTTGAGATGTGGAATGAGAGATATGTGTTTGGTGGAAGATTGGAAATTAAGTGGAGTAATTATAGGCTAAAATATAGCCGTTAGAATCGAAAACTAGCCGTTACATTTCACTATTCACGACCGTTGGTATACACTGATCACTAGCCGTTAAATTCCCACAGTTCCTGACCGTTATTTTCATTATTCACAGTCCTTAGGTTCATTAATTGACCAAATATTCGAATTTATCTCATCTAGTACGAATAAATCTAGCGGAGTTATATATCCTAAATTTTCGGACAGAAACTTCTCGACAACCTTTATTTCCACAAATCCTTCACTTTAGGAATCACAGACTGAACTTCGGGAATAAGTTCAGAATTAAGGGGTGGATACTGTAAGATACTGCAAAAATCCATTGTAATAATCCTCATTGATTAATAATAATCTGGTGTTACCATTTAATAAAACCCATTTTTACAGGGAAATTTAAACTTTTCTCTTATTGTTATCGTTACCACATTACGTTATCGTGACATATATTAAATAGCGACACGTACTAGACACACAAATAAATCGCAACACACCATTCTTACTAAATCCAAATTTCACAAATGATATTAAGCATTAATAAAATTCCTACACTAAACATATTTAATGGCATTCCATTTTCACTAATTACCTACACTAATTTCACTAACCTACAAACCAAACGAACTGCTCAATTCTCCAGCCCATCCCACGAACACCAGGCCCAACTACAAGCCCACTCCTTCTTTTTATTATTTCATGTGTATTCGACTGCCACACTATCTCTAAAACAGCTCTCGTTCTCTCAATACTTAAACACGACATAGGAATGTTTTTATACCATAACGATCACCACCCACTAGACTCTATATGTGCCAAACCACAGCCCCATATGTCGAGTATTACTGTGGTATCCAAGCCTATTTCGTTTGTCCCATTTTACCCAAATCATACATCTAAAAATCCCAAAACCCAACCAATTCTAACCACGCTTTTTCCTACGTTCTTCTAATGATATTTTTAACATAATATGACGATCAGAAAATGGTTAGGACTGCAGGAGATTAGTATGGCACGCTAGTTCTATTTTTGGAGCCCGTATAAAAAGAAAACGTGTGCATATATGTATTACCAAGTAAGATAAGATTTCCCTACTCTCTCCTATCTATCCTAAAATCTTGTATTGTCAGTGAATAAGCTTATGTGTCCTCCCATCCACAGTAACCCTCAATGATTGGTTTGAAAGTCTTCGAAGTCAACAAAAACGTGTGAATTACATTCTATAAAATACCCTAGCTCGCCACCCTTACCACTCACTTCCTACTCTCATCTTAACTCTCTTTCACCTCACAAAATACCCTTAGAAAGCCAGAAGTCTTCTGTGACAACTAGGAATACTTGTCGAGTAAAAAGGAGCATATACGTTTAACGTATATTCAAGTCTAGCGAAGTGGGTTGTAATCTCTGTATTCATTCGACCCTACTGAGTCTCCACCACCTTCAAAGGTGTAGTAAGTATCTAGTAACCCTCTTGTTTTCATTTACACAAAATCACCCAAGCATATTTTATTGGCACTCGAACGTATTATTTAACGTTTGTTATTTATTATAAGTATCAACATTTTGATTTAACATTGCATAGCATTTCAACTCTTTTGAAGAAATAACATTATTTTTGAATTATAAGCACTTTAGGCATAACACTTTCCCACTCCACGATCAGATCGTCATTCATCATTCGTTATTCATCATTCACTACTCATTTCACATCCACCACAAGTATTTGGTTAGATTCTCAGACATTTGTATTTATCAGGTTTCGTATTGAAGTCAATACCATAATCACCCCTGAGTTTACTTTCACCATCACCAGTAACGCTTAAGGTGAGTCGTGGCCCCTACTATTTTAATATTTGTTTTTAATAACTCTTTTGGGGGAGATACATGCTTCAGCTATTTTAAGTTTACTTTTATACTTTGAAAACTCTCATGATTTACTCAAAATCATCAACTATACTTCTAATAATCTTAGTGAGATAAAGTGGGTGTGGACACTTTAGTTTAGAGAGAGGAACGAGAGAAAGAAAGAAAGTCTCGCATTGATAGTAAAAGAAACACACACCACATAACCCATGAGGTAAGGAGTATTTATACCCATACATAGCCAAGCATCATCTCGCAACTATACAAGTGTTACGAGAGTAATATACTATCGCAACATACTACAAACTTATATAACATGCCCTACACTACATCAAAGATAAATAGAAGTCTCTGATCTAATAAGACCACTATATTAATGAAAAAAGTGTATTTGGGTCACTGTACTATTTTTATGTTCATACAAGTCATTAAACTTGCCAAGACATGTTACTACTTAGATCATTAAATCTGTTAATCAAAATCATTATTTTATATATCTTGTATTTACGTGCCATTATTTCAGGTTGTATTTAAAAGTGTAATGTTCTAAATTACATAATATGTATTAAGATTATTGACGGAGGATTAGCACCCCATATTTGAACATAATGTGTGTTGTTATTTGAATGATGAGTGACATGTTTAACTTTGCTAAATTAAATTTCGTACCAGGGGACGTAAAAGGCGACCAGTTGCATCTGGACGACAACAAAAGTGTACATTTATAAATATTAAAATTTGATGACCTATTTAGCTTAGAAACTATTTTGATATGATGCACACATTATTTTGAAATATGTGTCCATTGTAATTAATAAAAATACACAATTTAAAACGAAATACATTAAACATCCAAAAACAAGCATAAAAATGAATACATAAATGCAAAAAGTATGCAAAATACTATTGAATACTACATTTTAACAATTTTGATGACTTGAATAACATATTCTGAAATGATTATTGACTTAAATAAGCAAACATATTACATTGGCTTAAATAAATATTGTTTAATAATGTAGTGACACAAAAGTATAATAACTTTAGTATAATGACTTTAATAAACAAAAGGTTGCACAATGACTTAATTGAACATTTTTCAAAAGTACAATGATCCTCAAGTGCAATAACCCATATCATAACATCATCCTTCCCCCTTGCCGTTGTGACAACTGACAGTGTGGAAATAAGGACCAGTTGTCGTTATCATTGGTGACTACTTACGTCACCAGGCACACTAATTTATATATTTTAGTTTTATTTTTTGTGAAGCATGTAATCAACAAATCACTGTCCCAATAATCGTGCGATACACATAGGTTCGAGTATTTTCACTCGTCGCTCTTACTCTTGATTTTGCTATGATAAATTATAATAAGGTCCATATCTAATTCGTAAATGACCAATTTAGACATTGGTTTGTAAATAGGGGCGGAGCTAATAGGATTACTAGTGGGTGCTGAGCCCCCCTAATCAACCCATGCACATCATTAATTAATTATTTAGACTACAAACCATTTTTTCATTAGTTTTTTACATTCAGCCTCCTTTATTTTTTAGATATTTCTACAAAATTCATAAATGAATAACTTAAAGTCTTAAACAATAAAATAAATCACTATAGATTAATTTTTGAAGCGATACATATTATTATGACATTTTACGTTAGCAAGACCGGCCCCCTTTAACTAAAAATCCTGGCACCGCCCCTGTTTATAAATGAGCCTAGCAAATTTGAAGTAAAAAAGCTTTTAAGTGAGGGTAAAAGGGATATATAGGTACATGTAATTGGACTTTTGATACTCAAAAGCGTCGTTGTCGTATATCTAAAAAAACTTTCAAGGAGTTAACAATAAACGAATACCGAGTTCCATAACCCAATGTAACAATAATTGAATAATTAGTTCTAGAACCCATATTAAAACAGCCAAAATATTAAAGAACCTTTCGTTAAAAGAAGAAAAGAAACACGCAAGTCATGTATCGACTCAACCTAGATTCAAAGCCAAGGTGCAATGTCATAAATATTGGCATGCATCGTGATAAAATGTAAATATCATGCTATACCTTTTTCTTTTAATCGAATGTTATGTAATACTCGTACTTGATACCATTATATCTTGATTATAGAATTACTTAATTATTCTACTAGGTTTTCCCAATTTCTATTATCTTAAAAAAAGTACATAATTTCTTGCACCAAATTACTGCTCATAAATCTGTTATACGAGTCTTAAATTTTATTGGCTTTGTTTATATCTTTTCGGGCTTTCGTATGTTTGCCTAGTCATAGGTATCTTATCTAACGAGGTTCATGACGAACATACTGATTGTCAGTTTGTCACTCACTCGTCAAGTTGCAAAATTGAACACTAAAAGTGCAAGCCCAACTCACCTTTTTTATTTTCTATCTTTTGGTTTTAGTGATGGTCGTTCACGTGTCATATTTCGCTTTAAATGATTTGATCGTAGCGAGTAACTCTGGAACACACCCACATTTTTTTTGAACGGCGATATTTTATTAAAAACTAGCAAACTTAATATCATTAAAGCAAACTTACTAATTAGACGAAGCGTTCAATCTATTTATATGTTGAGAATCTTTGGAAGAACTTCCTTATGATAAGTAGATGTTAAAACATTAATGCTGTTAAGGAAATCTTGGTTGTGTGGTGCCTGGTTGGCTGCACATTACTATCACCATATATATATAAAGAAACAAAGAGAAAAAGTAGAACACAAAATGATCATTACAGCCTTAATAAGGTATGAGATTGTTAAAGGATGATCACTGATAATAACCATGTTAATGCTTAATACTAGTCTTTATCACACAACAACAATATGAGAATAATAGAAGAATAGAAGAAGGATGGAGATGGGATGGTAACTTCAAGAGATTAGATTGAGAAGAGGAAATGAAATACAAGATGAGAATACCCCTTGAAGCAACACACACATCCAACCCTTCCAAGTGAGGAGCGGAAGGGTATTTATAGGCTTCAAGGATGGAAGGCTTGGGTGGGCTTGGATTAAGCTTGGGCCTTTTACATGGACTATAATCATACATTTAATCTATAAGGTTAATCCAAGCCCATTGACTAAATTAACTAAACTAAACAACGACACACTTAATTAAACTATTACAATGATGAATGACCATCAATTTAAAATAAATCCTAACAATCTCCCCCTAAGGGATGGTCATTCAAATGATGCTCCATGTGAGATGGTCTTTCGTCTTCAATGTCTTTGAGCTTTGGGTGTCGTTGTATAGCAGTCTTAGTTTTTGATTCCTTCATGCTATGTGATCTTCAAAGTATCGTCTTTGAGGTTGTTCTTGCCTTCGATCAGCATCTTCATGTGATTATGACGTCGTGACCTCCAACATACTCATACATCTTGAACTTTATACTTATGCTAACAATCTCCCCTTTTCTTTCATTATATGAACTTGTTCTCGACATCTTGATTAGCTTCTTGACTTTTTCTTTTCACTTCGTCTTTAACTTGATCTTCTTGTCTTGAACTTTTACACTTGAGCTTTGTTGGAGATGTTCTTCATAAGTATGAGTATGCTGAGGTGAAGATGAATGATGTATGTGGTGATGGTTAATGGATGTTTATAGGTAGCTGCATAAAACCGTTAGTAATAATCATCCAGCGCTTACAGGTTGGGATTTTGAGATTGTCAACAGCATAGTGTGAAGACTTTCTCTAATCCTTCCCCAGGCCGTTCTGAACCGGATACCCCCGAAAGGGCTTACAAGGACACACCGAAGTGCACCCACGATTCAGTGAGTCGCTAGAGATCACCCCACGACTGTAGACCGTTTGAAGCACGTAACCATCATGATATGAAATGGCAAGATCCTTGGATCTCATTAAGACTTTTACAACTTGTGTCCTTTTTGACGAACACAAGTGTATCATTTTGGAAGTGTTCCTAACGAGATATTTTGATGAATCTCATGGCTCTAGACTCTATTGTGCGTTTTGGTTTTTAGTCGTCGGAGGCATGGAGCAGAGTGCCACCTTTTCAATATCAACACATCTCGGAGTGAGAGGCCGATAGATTATGCAGTGTTCTCCGTGAGAAATGAAACAAATATCTTTTAAGAGATATCTGAGTGGCTAGGAGGGGTGGTGCAGTGCGTCACTGGGTCCATGATGTCTTGTCTTCAATATCAATATCACCTTAGTGAGTACCGATAGCAGATGTATTGACCTGGTTTCTGCCCTAAGTTTTCATGGAGGGCTATTTCTTTTCACCCTTTCATTTAACTTTTCTTTTTAATTCTTCAACCCCTTCTGTCCCTTTCTCATTTACTCCTTTTTTCAATCTTACCTAAGGACTTCTAATTCTAATCTATTGGAATTGTCCTTGGGTAGATCCCTCCGGCTCTGGCGGATCATAGGACGGTTTTTCCTAACCTTAGTCACCTTATAACTCCATGACTATCCTAGATTTGCCATAAAACCTTGTGAAAATCTCTCAAAGTATTTATGAATAAACACATTTAGATAACACTTTGAGAGTTTTGCATTTTTGAAATACTCCCCCTTCACATGTGCTCATGAGATTTAAGAAAGAATTGCACATGTTGGGTAGAGTTCGCACATTTGAAATGATTGATTTTCAATGAACATGACCTTCGCGAGACACGCTTACATCACTAGTTGGACTAGCTTGAAATTATTACCCGTCCCGGTCATATTCAATGATCATCTCTCGAATTGGTACATTCTACTCAGACAAGTCCTTCGCGAGACACGTTTACATCAATGGATAACCATCTTGAAATTATTACCCGTCCCGGACAAGTCTTTTCGATAACGGACAATTAGGTTTCGTCAATTCGAGGGTTAGAACTGAGTCTGTCTGGAGAGCATACTTTGAGATTCCACGAACTTTAAACCTTTTGATCACATTTTAATCACGTCTTCTCCCCCTCAAAAATAGCATGCAGTGATATTTTTGATATCAACTGATTAAAATGAAACTTTTTTTGGAGAGAAAGACGGATTTTAGCATGAAATAGGAACATTTTTTCTTTTGAATTTTATACTCCCCCTTAAATAAAGCATGATTTATCTTGTTTTGGAGGGAGTTATCTTGAGCACTTTATGAAAGATTTAGAAAAATCTTGAGGAAAATGTGCTCAAAATAGAAAAGATTTGGAAAATCTTTGAAGATATGATAGGAGAAATATCTTCATTTGTTTTTAGGATAAGTGTTTGAAAAGAGAAATTGGATTTGCACAACACTTTCCTTTATTTGAAGTTCGGGTTGTAAGCTGAAATACTTACAAGCCATTTAGATTTTAGGATAGGTGCTCGAAATTTTTGATTAAGCACTTTCCTTTCTTTGAAGATCGGGTCCTGAACTGATATGTTCAGAAGCCATTTGAGATTTTTTAGGATAAGTGCTTTGAAAGATTTTGAATAAGCACTTTCCTTTCATTGAGGCGCGGGTCCTAATCCGATATGATTAGAAGCCATTAGGTTAAGCGCGGGTTTCGTACTGAAATGCACGAAAGCCATTGAGAGAAGAAATTTTGAGAAACGACATGTTTTGAAAACATTTAAATGAACTCTCGCTCAAGCATCTGTACATGCCCGTATCATTGTTGAATGACATTTCTAGGTACGTACAGAATATCGATTATACGAGAGACATGCCGGAGAAGAATATTTTTGAATTTTATATTTTATATTGTTTTTGTCTTTTTGGAAAATTTTCTATTTTTATATTTTGCTTTTGTTGGTTTTTCAAATTTTGTATTTTGTTTTTGATTTTTTTTTTCTAAAAAAATGTATTCACAAAGAAGAATTAAGTATGAACAAGTAGAAGTGGAGTTAAGAGAGGAATAAGACCAGGATTTCCAAATGCGATGTTGGCATAGAGTTCTTCTTTTCCACATTGGTTGAATGAACCATCGGCACTTTCACAAGTTCCTGCATTCACAAAATCCACAAAAGAAGAATATGCACAAATAGTAGTGTTAGCAGCACATGAATCATCACTCTGAGGGTGTTCACTATCAATGGTTGTAGTGGTTTCTTCATCCTTATCCTGATGATTTTCACTACTACTTGTTGTGGTGCGACTATCAAGAATCTTTCCTGTGGGAATCCATCTAAGACCGACTGTTTTAAAAACTTTTCCCGTGGGAATCCACCTAAGGCAGGATCTAGGAGTTGTTTTCTTTTCAGATACAGCGGAAGTCTCATTTTGAGAACAACTACGTCCTGTAGGGATCCACTTGGTAGAATTCTTAGCTTTTTGCTTCTTATCAACGGGTGTGTTTCTATTTGGTATCTTAGAGGATTGTGCCTTAGCACGCAAATTTGCTTTCTTGATATACTGTGCCACACATGCATCATGATTAGCTGAAAAGACACATTTTTGACATGTAGGACAGACAAATTCAACATTCTTGTTCAAAACAGCAACCTTAACTTTGTCACTACAGTCATTTGAAGCTTGTTTTCTGTTCGAAGAGGAATTCTTAGTGTTGCATTCTACTTGTTTAACATTTTCTTTTTCGCAACTACTCTTAGATGCAGGCCAATCCCTAGTCTTTTGTTGAGAGTTCCTAGGTAGTGGTTTACAACTACTAGCAGTGCCTTGTAATGTTGTAGAATTCATCACCGTAGACGGTGTTCCTAAAATTCCATCTTTTCGAATCTGTGCCTTTTTCCTCGCTTTTTCTAGATAGGAATTGTGGACCATGTTGTTTGAACCAACAGATTCTTTAACAGTATTTGTGGTCACATTTGGTGAGCTATTCCTGGGGGCACACACATTAGGATTCAACTTGTTGTCCTTTGAATTTGTAGTAGCATTCCTAGACTCTTTTGGATTATCTTTTGCACTTTTGTCTATCGCCCTATATGTTTGAGATGTAGAGGCAGACGCAGTAGTGGGACTAATCCTATCAAGATCAGGTGCTATCACATTTGAGTTTTCGACAACAACTTTTCCTTTTCCTTTCGCAGTAAACTTGGGCAAGGGTGTTGGAGTGACTGGTTTTGTCAAATCAATTATCACATTAGCTTTCGGAACATTTTGAGAAATTGATATTTTTGGTTTTACAACCGGTTTGTCCGAAGTTGATGGTTTTGCAAACTTAGTTTCCTCACCCTTCCCTTTTTGACTTTCAAGCTGAGACTTCAAAAGATCAATTTGATCTTGCATGTTTTTGTAAGAACGCTCATACGACAATTTGTCATACTTGCATTCTTCTTTTTTCTGATCAAGTTGTTTAAAATATGTTACATTTTGTTTTTCAAGCTTAATAAGCGCCTTTTCATATTTTGAAACAATTTCGGAAGTCTCAGCTCGAAGTCTTTCATCATCTTCAACAGAATACATTTGATAAATAATGGACATAATATCAGTTGAAAGAGCTTCTTCAGAGAGTGCGTCATTTTGTTTTTCCAAAACTTTGATTTTTTCAATGTTTTCATTAGCTTCAATTACCAAGGATGTGTGGTCCTTGACAAATTCCGTTACTTCTTTGATAATTGCGTTCTCAACATGAATTGCTCTTGCATGTATGTTAGATACAATGGGAGTAATTTCTGTTTCGAACATATTTTTCTGTTCAGTTTGAAAACTTGAAAACCAATCGTTGACTTTAGTATCAGTTTTGGTTGCCACAACATCTTGAAGCATTTCAATTCTCCTTTTGAGATCGGCCAAAAATATTCTAGCTTCACTTGTGGAAGTGTCGTTAGAGTACATTTGTTCGATGTTAGAAAGGTGTTTTGACACAACTTTGAACTTTGAGGCAGCCACTGGTTTTTTGAAAAACAAAGGTGACTCTTTTTTAACAAGATGAACACCAGAAAGTTTGTTAAGTTCATTGTAATCAATTGGTTTTATTTCTGGGTTCTTTTGTCTCAATTTGTTTCTACTCTCTTTGGAAAGCTCAATCGTTTCATACGAATCATAACACGCAGGTGGATCATGCACATCATTTATAAGATTACCATTAAATAGCACATTCTGTTTTTGCTGAGCTTTCTTGAAATAACAAGGGTTTTCACAACCGAGAGCCATTTTCTTTCTTGTATATAAAATCGGGTTTTTGTCGTTAATTAAGATATTAATCGTTTGAGTTGAATGACCCGTTTTTACAAGAATTTCTTCCAACTTTTTAATAGTTTCTTGTTTATCAAGAACTTCATCAAGAAGTTCGTCTTCTCGTTTTGAAAACTTTGCTTGCAACTCTTTCTTCTCTTTTTCTAGATCAGAACAAGTTGATTTTTGTTTAGAAAGTTAGTTGGTTAAATCAGAAATATCCGCTTTTAAGGATTTAATTTGCATGTTCAGTTTAACATCAAGAGTGTCGTATTTGATTTGCAAATGTTTCTCCCTTGAAACAGAATCACTGTAACCATTTTCAAGTTCTGACAGTCGTTTGTGGTGAAATTCAAAAGCTTTTTCGTTCACCTTGTATCTCTCAAGCTCAGTGGTCAATTTCAGATTCGCGGTCTTAAGATCGCTATTGACCTTTTTCACTTTTTCAATCTCAATACGACAATTATTCAGTAATGATTCAAATAAAGCACGAGTTTCCTCATCATTAGCGTCATTTTGTGCAACGTGAACTTCGTTAGGATTCATATTTGGAGTTGCCAAATTAATATTGCTACAACTTGGCGTGTCCGGATATGTATCATAAGTAGGTTCGAGAGGCACAGAATGTGGCTTTTGTTGAGCAAACGGATTAACCTCATTACTTGAAATTGATGTCTCATGGAGTGGTTCTTTGTCATAAGTAGGAGGAATGTCAGAATCGCTGCTTGATGTTGATTCTTGCTGATTAGGCATAGGGTCGGAGATTCCAGTGACTTCTGTAGAATTATCATTAATTCTTGTTGTAACCATGAAGTTGTATTCCTCATCAGTCAATGGTATTCCCGAGTCATCCTTTTTGGCTAGCATCAACATGTACTGAAGCTTTTCTACCTTATCCATTGCATTGACATTTCCAGCTCTACCTATATCACTCCTTTGGGTTGCAGAAGAAGTCATGAAGCAATAATTCTCATTATGATTGACCACATTTTGATTCACAAACTGATCCATTTGGATTCCCGTATGTTGCCCTGCATATTGCATTTGATTCTCCATTTGAATACCCGTAGTTGTTGGGAATTCTGCTAAGGAAGAATTCTACTGATGGTTACTACTGAAGTGTTGGATTCTGCTGAAGAGTGTTTCTGCGGAAGTAGAGATTATGCATAGTTGGTTTCTGCTGATATAGATATTCAGCGTACTTTGTTATTAGTTTGGATATGCACGAGTTTTATTAGGAAATTATATAGCATATTTTCTATTAGTTTTTAGATATACGTTTCTTGTGAAACGGTTTAGGGTTTCTAGTGAAACGGATTTAGGGTTCCTTATCTATAAAAGGAACACGTTATTATGTAATATGTACGAGTTTAGAAAAACAAGTTCTTAGTATTAATAAAAGATCCATAGAGGATCAATCGTTCTTAGTTATTTGTGTTTTTACTTGTGTTTAAATTCCGCTTTATACAAGTATTAGAGACTTTCTATTAGTGTGTTTGTGATTACATAAACATTACTATCGATCCAAGAGTGCTCAAAGATCTATCAAGGTCTTAGGTTCAACAAGTGGTATCAGAGCCTCGGGAGAGTCTCTGTGATACTAAGAACATCCTTTCTTTACACCCTCTCAACCAAAACAATGCCTGGATCAGAAGATGGCTCAGAAGTCAACAACAACCATAACACCACATCTTCATCTTTTCAACAACTCACTCTCACCAACAGCAATGCAAAGTTCCCATACCTCAGGAAGGAAGAATATGAATTGTGGGCTATGAAGATGCAGAACTGGATCACTAATGTAGATTGGAATCTTTGGGAAATTGTCAAAAAGGGAAATACTTTGAAGAAGCACATCAAAGATGCTGATGGTGTAGTTACCATTGTTGATCCTCAAACTGCTGAAGAGATTCTTACTGTACAGAGAGAGAATAAAGTAAGGTCCATTCTCCTTCAGGCTATTCCAGATGATCACATTGGTGATTTTCACTATATGGAGGATGCAAAGGACATCTGGATGGCCATCAAGGCTAGGTTTGGTGGGAATGATGAGCCAAAGAGGATGAGGAAATCAATGTTGAAACAGCAGTTTCAAGAATTCCAAATCTCTGAGGAAGAAGGTATCCACAAGGGGTATGACAGGTTTCATAAGATTTTGAGTCAATTGAATCAGCTGAAGGCCAGGCCAGACAATGAGGATTGCAATGCAAAGTTCTTGCGATCTTTACCTCCATCTTGGCTGCATGTGAGCATTGCACTCAAAGCTAAAGGTGGATTGGATATGCTTTCTTTTGATGATCTCTACAACAAGCTCAAAACTCTTGAGCCTGATGTTAGAAGTCCCATTCGTTCATCCACTCCCAGTTACTCAGCTTTTGTTAGCACCACCTCCAATAAGATGAATCAAGCTTCAAGCCCAAGCTCCTCAGTATCATCTTCCTACACCAACAATAGACCAAATTCTCAACCACAGTCTAGTGGTGTATTGGAAGATGTACTTCACTCTTTTGTTGCTGATTATGATCATCAGCAGCAACTTGCTTTTGAGGATTTTGACCAGTTGGATCATCTGGATTTGGAAGAGATGAACTTGAAATGGCAGGTTGGCATGCTCACTTTGAACGTCGAGAGGTTTGAGAAGAAGTCTGGGAGAAAGTTTGGTTACAAGGGAGGAGATCCAGCTAGATTTGACAGGATGAAGATCAAATGCTATACTTGTGGACAGATGGGTCACTTCAAAAGAGAATGCAAGGATAGGAAGGCTGGTAATGAGGTTAGGTATACTACCTATCAGTAGAATCAATTGGAAGCTGGGAAAGCTGGAGCTTTGGTCACTCTGGATGATCATGTCAACTAGAAGGTGCATGAACCTGATAATGATGAAGCTTCTGGGCAGAGTGGATTGCTGGCATACTGTACTACAGAGGATCAACATGATCAAGTTGCCTTAATGGGCATCTCTCAGGTACATAATTATGTTTTTGGTTGTAGTGAAAGATATAATGAACTTAAGGAGGCTTATGATGAATTGAAACCTAAATATAATAAATGTTATGTAGAAGTTGAGTCTTTGAAACAGGCTTTAAAAACTCTTGAAAAACAAAAGGTTTGGTTTCAAAAGAATCAGCTTGCTTATGATGAAAAGATAAGGGTGTTGGAAAGTGATTTGAAATGTACTAGAATTGATTTAAAACGAACTGAGAAAGAAAAAGCTGATGTAGAATCTGAAAACCAAGTACTGAAAGAGAAATTAGAGAAGGAAATAGCTAATCATAATATTTGGTTAATGTCAGGTGATAAGTTATCTAACTGTCTCTATAATAGTCAACCTGTAAACTCTAGTATAGGTTTAGGTTTTAAAAAATATGTTGGCTTAGAGGCTAGGTTTGATATGGGTAAACCTACACCAGCAGGCTTAGCAAACTTTGTTAAAGAAGGAAAATTACATGCTGTGCCTGGACCTATTAGAGGAGAATTCATGCCCACTACCAACACCACCTCAGACTTTGATGGATCACACCATCTTTATGGCAAAAAGTCAAGTGACTTGCCAGACCCTGATTCTAATTCTACTGACTATGTCTCTTGTTCTTCTAGTGACAAGTCCTCTGACCAAGGGTCTACTACCAGTTGTGATTCAAGTGAAAAGTCAGACCTTTCCAAGACCTCACCCAAGACCTCACCAAAGCCTACACCCAAGACTCCCTACAAGCCTGTTAGAGTTGCTGCTGATGAATCAAATTCAAAGACAGTTTCCTCTGAAGACTTGTCGTTTAATTCTTTGCAAAACAATGTTTTTAATTCTGTCAAAAACAATTCTGTTAATGTTAATGGTTTAAATGCTTTTGCATGTCATGGAACATCTTTCAATATGAATAAATCTTCTAAAAAGAAGAAATGTTTTGTGTGTGGAAGTAAATTTCATTTGATTAAGGATTGTAATTTTCATGAGCAAAGAATGGGTGTATGTGCTGATCAAAATAAACCTAGACCAATGTGGAATAATGTTAAGAATATACCACCATATGTTCCACAAGCAACTCATAAGTCCAGCAATTCTGCTGATAGACATTCTCCATCTGCTGGGAGAAGACCTGTTGCTAGACCATATGTGAGACCAACTAGTTCTTATTTTCAGAATGGTTATTGGCCTGGATTTATTGACCCAATGTATGTGGGTAGGGGTTATTGGGATACTGCTGTTAAGCCCTCAGCAGGTTGTTATTGGACTAAAAAGGGACCTAATTATCATAGCAGGTCCAAGAACAATGGTGGATCTTATACATCTACATGGCCTAACTCTTATGATCCACAAGGCAGGCTCAAGTCAGCAATGACTTGAGTCTCCAAAGTGTACTTATATCTTGTATATTTTTTGTTGTTGTTGTAGGATCATCCTCTGAAAAGTAAAGAAGTAGGCATAGTAGATAGTGGTTGTTCCAGGAGTATGTCAGGAAATATTGAGATGATGCATGATTTTGTACCCATTGAAGGAGGAGGAAATGTGACTTTTGGTGGAGGAGATGGTAGAATCACTGGGAAGGGAACCATCAGAACACCTAATTTGGACTTTGAGAATGTGTATTATGTGAAGGAACTGCAACATTTCAATTTGTTCTCAGTATCACAAATTTGTGACACCAAGAACAAAGTATTCTTCTCTGAGGATGAATGTCTTGTGCTCTCTAAAGACTTCAAACTTCCAGAAGATACAACAATTCTGCTGAGAGTTCCCAAAAGTTACAATTTGTACACATTCAATTTGAATGATGTTCAACCTGAAGGTGACCTAACATGTTTGGTGGCTAAAGCATCCCTGGATGAGTCTACAAAATGGCATAGAAGGATGGCTCATGTGAATTTCAAGACCATTAACAAGCTTTCTAAACTTGGTCTAGTTCATGGACTTCCTTCCAAAGTCTTCACCAATGAGCACAATTGTGTTGCCTGCAACAAAGGAAAGCAACATAGAGCCTCATACAAAGCCATTACTGCTGTGAGAACCATCTCAAAACCTCTTCAGTTGCTGCATATGGATCTCTTTGGTCCAACTCAAATCAGAAGTATTGATCTCAAGTACTTCTGCCTGGTAATCACTGATGACTATAGCAGGTTTTGTTGGGTATTCTTTTTGAAAACTAAAGATGAAACATCTCCAATTTTAAAAGAATTCATTACCCTTGTTGAAAACCAGCTAAACAAAAAGGTTAAAGGTATTAGGTGTGATAATGGGACAGAGTTCAAAAATGCTGTTTTAATAGAACTTTGTCAGTCTAAGGGGATAAAAAGGGACTATAGCAATCCAAGAACCCCACAGCAAAATGGGGTTGCTGAAAGAAAGAATAGGACCTTAATAGAGGCAGCAAGATCCATGCTTGCAGACTCTAAATTACCCACTATGTTTTGGACTGAAGCAGTAAGCACTGCTTGTTATGTTTTGAACAGGGTATCCATTACTAGACCTCATTTCAAGACACCTTATGAACTTCTCACTGGGAATGTTCCTGATATTCATTATCTCAAACCTTTTGGATGTCAAGTGACCATTTTGAAAACTAGTGATCCACTGGGGAAGTTTGATGAAAAAGCTGATGAGGGGTATATTGTAGGTTATTCAGCACATAGTAAGGCTTATAGGGTATATAATTTAAATTCTAAAAAGATTGAGGAGACCCTTAACCTGAGATACCTAGAAGACAAGCCTAATGTTCAGGGTCAAGGTCATGCTTGGTATTTTGACCTAGATTACTTAACTGATTACTTGGGCTATACTAGATATGTTGCTAACCAATCTGCAGGTTCTCAAGAGTCTCCCACAAACAGTGTTGGTACCATGAATGTTGACTCAGATAGTGAGTCTGAGCATGATGAACAACCAATTGTTGTACCTTCTTTTTCTCCTAACCATTTTGCAGGTGATTGCTCTAAAGAAACTTCTGATGAGATTGAAGATGAGTCACACTATGCAGAGGACCTTGCTAGACTCAAGAAGCAGGAGCATGCAGCCAATCAAGAAGCTGAAAGAGTTGGTGTGGAGTTAGCACAACCAGTCAGTGGCAACCAGGATTCTGCTGATAGGACTTCTGTTTCCCCTGACATCACCAATTCTGCTGACAGTTCTCCTAAAGGTTCTCCCATTTCTCCTAGTGTGTCCATAGACCTTGAAGAGCCATATACACGTTTTCCAAGTCCTTCTGATCTTGGAAATCACCAACCCAAAGCTGGTATCTTCAACTCAGCCTCCTATGATAGTAATTTTGGACCCAATGTGAACAATCTTGACACCACAATTGATGTCAACCCCAATGCTACCAAAAGGATCAACATTGCTCATCCTCAATCCAATATACTTGGTGATCCTCAAGCACCTGTTAGAACTAGAAGTACTGTGAAAAGTTCTAAGTATGGTCAAGTTGCTTTTCTTTCCTATGTGTCAAATCAGCAAAGGGACAATCATACAGACTTTAAGCATTGTCTGTTTGCTTGTTTTCTTTCTCAAGTGGAGCCAACAAGTGTTGCTTAAGCTCTTGAAGATTCAAATTGGCTTGAAGCAATGCAAGATGAGATGCAACAATTCAAGAATCAGCAGGTTTAGATCTTGGTACCACTACCCGAAGGGAAGATAGCCATTGGGACAAAATGGATTTTGAAAAATAAAAGAGATGCAAGGGGTATTGTGGTCAAAAACAAAGCAAGATTGGTGGCACAGGGATTCAGACAAGAGGAAGGAGTTGATTATAATGAAGTCTTTGCTCCAGTAGCCAGAGTTGAGGCCATCAGAATTGATTGGTGCTAAACAGTCAACTATTTTCAATCACGGATGTGGTCAAATAAAGTCAAACCAATTGAGCACGATCTCCCTGGAGTATAGTGTTTTCCCGGGTCGTTATATCCCAGCGAAGCGTGAAATTGTGTTTAAAGACGAATTGTGATCAAGTGTTATTGAATGGAAAAGGGGTTTGGAATTATTGGACTAAGGAAATAAAAGAGAATAGCTTTAAACAAGCTATAAGAATAAATACAGAAAACCAAATTACTTAAAAACGTTTAGAAACCTAGAAACGTACGTTTAAATTTAAATAAACGTAAACGTACAAAATAAAAAATGAGATTTGATAAATAAAAGGCCTACGGATATGAAAATTATATTTTTACAATCCTAATAATAAAAGAAAATTACTGGAAAAAGAAAATTATTTATTTGACTTATTAATTAATTATTATTAATTAAAAACTATTTTTAACTATTAAATAATTACCTAAAAAGTAAGAAAATAAGAAATAAACCTAGAAAAATGAAATTATGACTTAGATAAATCTAAAATATTATAAAACTTATTTTAAAACTGAAAATATATTTATTACACTTTTTATCTAATTATTATTAATTAATTACTATTTAATTATTATTTAAACTATTTTGATTTTTTATAAATACTAAATAAACAAAGAAAAATCTGAAACTTTTTCTATAAATATTAAATAAGTACAGGAAGCTAGGAAAAATATAAAAATGAAAAGTGCTTAATGAAAAAGCAGAAAAATAAGCCAAATGGCTTAAATAGAAGCTATCACTTTTTTTATGTTTTGATTTTCTTGGTTTTTCTTTTACAAAACTATTTAACTACTGAAATTATGAAACTTTAATAAAGACAAAAAATTTTAGAACTTAAAAATAAGCAGATTGGAGCTTATTGAGCTTAACAGTTGAGCTAAAAGCTTTTGAAGACTAGGATTCTTCAAATTAAGCTAAAAGCTGGAAAATAAGCTATAAGCTAAAGGGAAAAGCTAAAAGGGACTAAGTTACTTATAAATAAGCTAAAGAAATCAAGAAAAGCTAAAGGGAAGAGCTGTAAAGCTCTCAATAAGCTCAAGCTTATCTGAGTCAGTATATACTGACTTGCACAGGGCAGAAATGCCTGTTTTGCAGGCTTATTTTAGTGGCTTAAAAGAGATCTAAAAATCACAAGAAAAATACCAGATGGAGATAAGCTGGGTGAGCTTATTAATCCAAAGTTTCAGCTTCTGAGGGCTTAAGATGGATTACTTAAAAATCCTACTAGGGTCTGCAAAAACCACAAAATCCACAAGTTATGCAGTCTGCATGTCTGTGTTGTTATGCAGACTTGCACAGAGAGTTTGGGAGATTCTAGGTTTATGGAACTCACTAAATAGACTAAGTAGGACTCAGAAATGCCAATGAAAAGGCCAGAATAAGCTTGGGGCTTATTATGGCTTATTTGAGCTTTTCAAGGCCTAAAATCAACACAGATGATATAAAAGTATTATATCTATCCAAATGGCTACTTAGAACTTAGAAATAGCTTATTATGGCATATATAAGCTAGATCAAAGTTGGACAATTGGCAAAGTAACAGTAAAAGCTGAATTAACCTATTTGACTAAGTTGTGCCAAACAGCCCTTAATGGGTCTGTTTTGGTTATTTTCAACTGAAAATGGATTTTTAAGCTAAGATATCTAATAAACTAACTCTAGTTAACTTATTGAAGTATTAAAAAGTATTTATCAAATGGACTGAGCTTATTATTAAGCTATTGCTATAAAAGGCTTAATTATGGCTAATTAAGTGTTTATTAAGCAAAATAAAGAGAAACTATTAAAGACTGACAAATAAAGATGGAATATATTCAAGAACTATTATTAAGCAGAAAAATACTGGAAATAAACTACAATAAGCAGTGTAACAGTAAGTTATTAAAATAGTACAAAAATGACTGAAAAAGCTTACAACTTTCTGAGCTTATTGAACAAAGGAACAAGGAACCAGAACACAACTAGCTTGTCAATGACAAGCTAGAAAACCCAATTAACACTCCTGAAACAACTTATTCACCAAAACAGCTTATTTTGAGCTTCTTTGACCATGGTTGACTTTTCTCCATATTTGAAATTCAGATCAGCCTATATCTATATAAGCTTATAGAAAGCTATATTAAGCTTGTATAAACTTATAGTAAAGGTAATTGAGCTTTTTGTGAGGATTAATAAGGACTTATGGCTTATTTGTCTTAACAGATAACATGAAACCTTGGTAAAACTGAAATTCAATACAAAGTATATTGAAATTGGAACATTACAACTGAAATAAACGTGAATTACAACTGATAACTTGGAATTATAAAATTACACTGACTGAAATAAAAATACGATTAAGCTAAAAATTAACTACTACTTTTTTATCTAATACAAGGCCCTATTAATACTAAAAACTTCTGGGAAATCCTTTGTCGACATATCTGAGCACTTCTACACCTTTGGATTTCTTCAAATCAATCCCAATCGTTAAAAAGGATTTTGGCGCCAAAAAGTCATACAAGTTGTTTGAGCAGGTTTTTTGTAATTAAGGATTTTTGGTGAGATGTGGAGGTGGAAGGGAGTTGGTAGACAGCTGGGGGGTGAGTTGGAAGGTTGAGGTGTAAAGGTGAGGTGGTTTCTGGTTTTGATGGCGGTTTTGGCGGGTTTAGTGTGAGGGAGAAGGAGTTTGACCAGGGTTTGACCCTGGTTTTAAATACTGGGTGGGTTGATTTGTGGATCCGGGTTTAGTAAAAAGGTTGGGCCGGGTTTGTGGTAGCACTAGGTCTGTTTGGTTTGTAGTTTAAATACAAGGACCATCTTTGTAATTTTTGGATTTTTGAGGGGCTGAATTGACAACTTTCCAAAGTTATCAAAAGGATCAATATTGCCAAGTTTCAATAGTACAAGGATCATAAAAGATAATTTTCTATTTTTGAAAACCAAAGGACTTGTTTTGCCATTTTTTTGAAACTTCAGGGACCTTTTATGTCATTTTTTAAAAGTTGAAGGACCTGTTTTGCAATTTCTTTAAAACTTTCATCCAAGGACCATTATTGTAAAAGTTAAATAGTTTAGGGACCTTGAATGATAATTTTAATACCAGGGACTATTTTTGCCAATTTATGAAACTTCAGGGACTGGAACTGACAATTATGCAAACTATGTTCGTTTTTAACTGTTTTTGATCATTTTGCACTTTCAACACATAAAAACACAATCAAATGATATTTTCTGTATTTTGAAGCATATTTGCATGTTTTTAAATGTTTTTGTAGTCTAAATGTGACATAAATGATGAGTATTTAGACACTCATCAAGAATCTTTTTGGCCTATGCATCTTATATGGGTTTCCTGGTATATCAGATGGATGTGAAAGGTGCTTTCCTGTATGGTGAAATTGAAGAGGAAGTATATGTCACTCAACCCAAAGGTTTTGAAGACCCAGATAATCCAAAACATGTTTACAAGGTTGTAAAAGCTCTCTATGGACTACATCAGGCACCAAGAGCTTGGTATGCTAGGCTTTCTGCATTTCTGCTGAAGCATGGATACAGAAGAGGTGCCATTGACAAAACACTCTTCATTAAGAAGAATTCCAGGGATATAATTCTTGTGCAGGTTTATGTGGATGACATTATCTTTGGCTCCACTAAAGAAGCTTGGTGCAGGGAGTTTGAGGAATTGATGAAGGGAGAGTTTCAGATGAGTGCTATGGGGGAGCTTACTTTCTTTTTGGGTCTACAAGTTCAGCAGAAAGAAGATGGTATCTTTATCAGTCAGGATAAGTATGTGAAGGATATCTTGAAGAAGTTTGATATGGAAAATGTCAGAACTGCCACTACACCTTATGAAGCTCCAAAACCAAAGAACAATCTTAAACCAGATCCTGCAGTGAATGTTCACCTATACATATCCATGATTGGGTCATTGATGTATTTGACAGCTTCAAGGCCTGACATTACATTTGCTGTGAGTGCTTGTTCTAGACATCAGGTCACTCCACTCACTTCCCATTTGAATGCAGTCAAAAAGATCTTCAAGTACCTCAAAGGCCAACCTCACTTAGGTCTTTGGTACCCAAAAGAGTCTCCTTTTAAGTTGGAAGCATATAGTGATAGTGACTATGCTGGTGCAAATCTGGATAGGAGATCCACAACTGGAGGTTGCCAATTTCTTGGAAGAAGATTGATTTCTTGGCAGTGCAAGAAACAATCTATTGTTGCTACCTCATCTACTGAAGCAGAGTATGTTGCTGCTGCCAACTGCTGTGGTCAGGTTCTTTGGATACAAAATCAATTGCTAGATTATGGGTTTAATTTCATGAACACCACAATCTTTATTGATAATCAAAGTACCATTTGCATTGTTAAAAATCCAGTTTTTCATAATAGAACTAAGCATATTGAGATCAGGCACCATTTTATAAGAGATGCATATGAAAAACATTTGATAAAGGTGATTAAGATTCACACAGATGATAATGTGGCAGATTTATTGACTAAAGCTTTTGATGGACCTAGGTTTCAACACTTAGTTGTCCATATTGGGATGCTTAACCCTTAACTGCAAAGTTTGAGGGGAGGCATAGGCCTCAGGGGAGGCATATGCCTCAGGGGAGGATTGTGGTTGTAAAGTTTGTAGATTATTGTTTATGTTTTTGATTGCTAACTCTAATCAGCTAATGTTCCTTAAGTTTGTATGTTTGGTTTGGTTTGTTTGCTACTTTGTGTCTGTTTTGCAGTAGTATCTTGATGTGTAGTTGCTGATTTTAAGTTGAAGTTCATCAAGATTGGTTATATGGGACATGGTCAAGTAAGGTTAAAGATTGTTTCTGCTGATTGGAAGTGCTGAAGCACAGTTCAAGTGATAATCATTGAAAGATAAAAGAGAAGTTGTTCATTCATTCAAAGAAATTACAGCATACAAACAACTTCAAATTGAAATAAAAGACCATTCCTATACAAGATAACCTACACAGAATCTAGATCCTATCATCATGGTTTCAAAAGTTGTTGGAGATGGATGACCAGGAATGAAGATGCTGAAGAACCTAGTTTTATATCTTTGGTCCTTGGCAACATCTCATCATCACCTACTCCATTTTCCCCTTTCCTTTACCGGTCACCTCTGCACCCTTGCCCTTTCCTTTGTCTCTGTGGTATGAAACACCAGACCTTGGAGCAGGAAGACCAATAACCACCTCCCTTGTCACTGGGAGTGGTGGATTTCTGGTGTGTGGCCTGGCTGTTGCTGCTTCCCTCTCCTCTTCCTCTCTCACCAATCTATTGAAGATTGGCTCTAGACGCTCTGTGGAGTCATCAGAGCCCCTAGGTGAATCATTTGGATTCACCACACTATCATCTTCAGATGAAGGGAGAAAGGGGGACTTCAAAGGACGAGGTTCATCCTGATAGGGGTATCGAAATAAAGGACGACTATCCTCAGATGATGATGATGATGATGGAGTTTTGGGTGGGTTGTTTGGTCTGCTTGATGAGCCCACATCATGCTTTCTCTTGCGGGCTTGTTCTTTGGTAAGACCATACCTTCTATGGGAAGGTTGTGTGGATGATTGGGAGGCTTGGTGTGTTGGTGGTGATTGAGGAATGTTATCTCCTGAGTCTGCTGATGACTCAGAAGTGAGATCAACTACTTCTGGTTGGTTGGTCATAGTGTTGATGATTGATCTTGATTGAAAGAGGGTTTGATGGTAAATTAGGGTTAATTAGTTTGTGCGGATTGTGATTTGGGGTTATTTTATAGGCGAAGTCAAGGGTTGATGGTAATTAATGCGAGTTGGGTGGCGAAGTAAAACTCAAGATATTATTACTCTTGAGTTGATTCTGCTGATTGACTTCTCACTTCAGCAGATTGACCGTCATTTCTGCTGAAGAGTTACTTTTGAATGTTGAAGTTACTTTCCACGTCAGATACGGTCAACAATTAGTTCCGATAAATTTTGACCATAATTGGGTAACTTCTATTTATAACCTACTTCATATAATCTTCGCCCAAAATCAACTGATTCTCTATTCGAGCAATTTAAACCCACTTTCCATTCACTTACTTCATACCCTATCTATCATAAGTTCTTCAATGGAGGCCCTACAATTTAAGAAGGATCATAACAAAGTTGCTTTTCTGAGAAAAGCAAAGGGACACGAAATGTACGAACCTATGGTGGATTTTTTGAAGCGTTCCAAGCTTCACTTTGCACTAACTCATTATCCAGATGTGGTACACGAATCTTTGATCAAGCAATTTTGGGCATCTGCTGAGAAACGTTCTGATACAGAGATTGTAGCAAAGATTGATGGAGCAGAGTATGTGGTGACTGAAACTTTGATTAGGGAAAGATTACAACGGGATGATGAAGGTGGTGTCTATCACACCAACACTGAAGAGATACTTGCTGGGCTGAGAGCTGCTGGTTATCAAAGTATGGATACAATTATGTGGCTCAAGAACAAGTTTTGCCCCAAGTGGAGGTTTTTGGTGCACACATTGCTTCAGTGCATCAGCAACAAGTCTGGAGGATGGGATCAATTCTCTACCCAATTGGGTTGTGGTATAGTATGTCTCTCACAGGGTTTAACTTATAATTTCTCTAAGTTTATTTTTGATAATATGGTTGAAAATATTCAAAAGAAAAAGCATAAGTTTCTTATGTACCCTAGGTTTCTTCAAATAATTTAAGACATAAACACCCAAGATAGAGGCCATTATCCCATAGGAGCCCTTAGTGCTAAGTTGTTTGCTTCAATGAAAACTCACTATGTTGGGGAACATAACCCTCTGTTACCAGCTATGTTGCCACATGGAAATGATGATGCTGATGAGGGTAATGCTGCTGGTGCTCCACCATCTCCTAATGCTGCTGATGATGGTACTCCATCAATTCCAAGTGTTACTGCTGATGGTAATCCATCAGTGGAAAGGGATGAGGGTCCATCCACAACTGCTGAAGCACCCATTGTTTCTCCTGACCAACCTACACCTTCACCTGTACATGTTTCACCCAGTCCTATTCCAACACAAACTCATGAAGCTCCTGATGAGCTTGTTCCTGAGGTTGAGGA
Organism: Artemisia tridentata subsp. tridentata; assembly: GCA_021014915.2. NCBI lineage: Eukaryota > Viridiplantae > Streptophyta > Magnoliopsida > Asterales > Asteraceae > Artemisia > Artemisia tridentata. The sequence continues at coordinate 474,808,822 of CP139509.1, forward strand.
GACAATTCAGTCTTTTGATACTCATGTGCCTACACCTCTTGAAGATGAGACTACAAGACTGTCCACACCTAGCCCTTTTAGAGACCCAATAGATGATAGCACTCCTATTTTTGAGAATATACATGTTTCTTCTGAAAGGCCCAATGAAGCTCCATTTACCACTGAGAATTCTGCTGGTGGAGCTGAGGACCCTATTACTCTCACTTCTCTGTATAATTTGCTCAACAGGAATGATCAAGAAATTGAGAAGTTGAAGAAGGAGCTTGCAGATACTAAATCCTCACTTGGTGATGAGATTGTAGTATTGAAAAGGAGGGTTCAGGAATTAGAAGATCAACTTGGGCAGAAAAAGAAAAGGAAGTTTGTGTTTGCATCTGATGAAGAGCAGGAGGATATTTTTTTGGATCATCTTGATTTATTGGCTGAAGCTGCTCAACAGACTCATACTTCTTCACCAAAGGCTGCTGAATCCTCACAACAAAAAGAGCAGATCAAGTTCTACAGAAAGTGTAACACCCCGACCCGACAAGGGCAGAGATGTCACAACAATGGTTACATATCAGAACAAACATAAGCATTTGACATAAATAACACAATAGAAATTCAAGGGTTACAATGGAAATTCTGAAACTACAAGCTTACAATACAAAAGATTCTAAGTCTAATTAAAGGTTCTTCTAATCATCTTCAAAAGCTATTACGGTCTTCTAAGCCCAAGTACTCTCCACTCATACCCAGCTTCCAAACTAAAACCTGCCGCAGGAAAAGAAAATGCGGCTGAGCTACGAAAGCTCAGTGAACAGATATAACGGTACAAAGCAATAGTAAAGGGATAGTGAAGTAAATGGAATAATACAAGGTGTAACAAGAGTAGGAAGGAAAATGGGAAAAGGTTATCAAGAATTGGTTACAATGGCTAAGTGTAAAGGAAACCATAACCCACCACCAGCCCAATGTTCAATTCAAATCAAGTCAAGTGTCAAATAGATCATAGGTTATAGGGTAACAGAAACAGAAATCCATTACGAGCCCAGAACAAATCCAATCAAGTCAAGCAAGGTGTACGGAGGGGTGACCTCGGTACCAAGTACAATATGAGGGGATACCTCCAAGGGTTGGAGTTGCAAGCTCCCAAGAGTGAATGACGTGTATCGCACACACCCATCATGTCACTAAACAATACAAGTAATCAAGTCAAGTCAAGTACAAATCTAGGATGCATCCATGCGCCCCTATAGGCTGCCACAATGTCTTCATCTACGCGCAAGTCAAGTATCAAGTCATGGCAGGGACGGGATAGGTAATCACTTTCCTACCCAAAAGTCAAGTCATCGGTGCATCAATGACAAGGACATGAAACCCTCATGCCTAGTATGGCTCGTAGTCTCAAACTGTGGGTCAAGGTCAAGGTCAAGTGTACAAGTCAAGTTCAAGTATCAAGTGGTTTAAGTATCAGGTTTCAAGTTCAAGTTCAAGTTTTATCAATGGGTTCAAGTCAAGTCATATATCAAAGGGTTTATATCAATGTATCAAGGTTCAAGTCAAATGGTCAAGACAAGAGATCGTAGCAAATGTTCATAGTAAAGGTTCAATCTAAAAGTTCATTTGAAAACAATCCTTTTAAAATAGTTTCCATAAAATAATCTTTTAAAATGGTTTTCATAAAAATAGTATTTTAAAATGGTTTTCATAAAAATAGTCTTTAAAATAGTTTTCAATAAGATAGTTTTAAAAATGGTTTTCTTAAAACATTTCCATAAATAATTAAAAAGGTTTTCTCATCCCGCTAAAATCTCAAGTATATCAAGGTTCAAGGCAAGGTGTATGGCGAGGTTCATATCAAGGTTCATAGCAGGGTTCAAGGCAAGGTTCAAGACAAAAGGTCAAGGCAAGGGTTCAAAGCAAAAGATTCAAAACAAGGGTTCACAATACAAGGGAACATAGCAATGGCTTGGGGAAATCCTAAACGAATCAAAACAAGAGATCAAGAGAACGAAGGCTCCTTACAAGAAGGGCAGAATATCTGTACCTTATTTGCAGAACTCAAGAATAGCAAATAACAAGGATCAAATTACTCCCTTCACGAACCTAAAGGAGTGGAAGACAAAATGACAAGGATTCTTAGTTATCTTTCCATTTTAAGTAAGTTTCCATTTTTAGAAAGTTTCCTTATTTAGCAAGATTATAATATCATAATTTAGGTTAAGTCATTAATTAAGCCTTATTATGGAATTAGGTATATTTTAGCAAGTTACAAAAGTCTATGGTTATTTATGACAACTTTCCATATTTTAGGGTTCTAATTGTAATTATACCAAAGTTAAAGGTTTAACATGAAAATACTTTAAGTTACTGATTAAAATACACATGTTATTCAGAATGACACTTAATCCCTTAAGTTTCACAATTTACAAGTTACACCCTTCTAGTTTCATTAATTACAAATAAACCTTATATTTACATAATTCATAATTAAATTCACAAATTATCAACAATTACATATTAAACCCCTAAATGTCTAAAATTACATATTACACTTCTAATATCATTATTTACACAGAATAACTCTAAGTTTCCTGAATTTACACTTTTAGTCCCTCCTTTTTAATTTATTTTAATTCGACACATATAATTACCATTTAAATCCCTTTCTTGCAAATTTTACACATAGGACCCTCATCTTATAATTTTTATACATTTATAATGATCTAATTAACATTATAAAAATACCCCACAAGTTTCAAAGTTGACAAAACAGGTCCTTCTTAATTTAAAACCCTAATCGGTTTACACTTAAAATCACCAAAACTAAACCTAATTTATCCCGATCATTAAACCAATCATTAACAAATCATGACATGCATTTATTACTCAGATCATACCAGAAAAACCTAACCCTAATTCGTTTTTAGGGTTTTTCTTAATTTTCCTCTATTTTACTTAAAATCCGATTACAATTAAATTCAAGATCAATTAATCTAAGCTTCAAAAAATCACATGGCTATTTTTCGAGACTTATATGATCATCATAGAACTCGTAAAAATTATGAATACACCCCAGAAAATTCGTATAATCATATTTTTAATTTAAGTGTGTTTTAGCTCTCTAAAATTCGTATGGTTATTCTAGCTTGCATGATTCGACTTTATCAATTTTTATGAGTCATATGTGATCCAAATAACACTAGAAAAATGCTAAATCAAATTTAGAACATGTGGAAGGGATATTTGGAATTTATACCTTGCGGCCCAAGAAAATCGACAACAAACTTCTACAGATCAAATGAGTGAACCCACGACCTCTAGCCTATTTTTCCAAGCCTTCTTAGATGATGAACAACACCAGAAAAATAGCCCCAAGCCTCCAGAAAATCGTGATATTGAGAGAGAGTTTTGTGGGTTTTATTTAGGGTTTTCGGTATATGTAAAAAGGGAAAAAAATATCAAACCGTGTAAATAAGGAGGAGAGGCAATATTTTCGGCCCAAGAAAGTGTTTAAGAGATCAAATACTGATTTGTGATGATTTCCTAATTTATTTGAGCTTATCTTGTATTTATTTGGTTTATATTCAATTTTAAATAATAATAATAATACATAAATACTATATAAATCGGCCCATTTGTAATTTGTGTGTTCATATAATTTTTTTGTACATTATAAAATGTTAAATGTAGTAGTAAAAATTATTTGGCTACATATCTTGTTCATTTCCAAAGGTTAGGGATTAATTTGGTACTTTATAAACTTATTAATCAATTTTTAAAGTTATAGGGGCAATTTGGTCCTTTTTACATGTTTTAGATTTTTGGGTATTACAACTTCTTCCCCCCTAAAAAAAATTTCGTCCTCGAAATTTGCAGGAAGCAGAAAGAAAAGAGAACGGAAACTCATACGAAATGCGAACAAGATTTCAAATCAATTTAACTGTGTCAACAGTAAAGAGCTCTACAAGAGTTAAAGATTTATAACTGAAATCAACAGAACGCAAAACTAGAGTCCAAACTTATCCAGGTGATGAACTCAAATAAGTACATTTTATTACTATCATTTATCCTATTAATTTGACTTGTTTTACTATATTATGTATGAGGATTGATACTTAATCGTTTACTTTTGTAATTCTCAGGTAAAAACAGGCATTTGGTGAAACTTAGCGATTTTGGACTAATTATGGAGCAAAACATGCAAGAAGTTAAGAGTCTACTGAAATGAAGAAGATCAAGACTAATCTGCTCCAGATGCGCCGCATCTCACTCATTACATATGGCGCATCTCTATCAAGATATCACCAGATACGATCCAAGATACAAGAGGACATGCGCCGCATCTAATCATGGAGTTACGCCGCATCTTCTGGCGGTGTACGAATATTCCTGAATATTATAATCTTGGACCCCACGCGAAGTTAAGTCAATGCGCCGCATCTACTTAATAGATGCGCCGCATCTTCCCTCAGACATAAACTATAAATACCCCAAGACCAGACGAATTTCGAGAGCGAATATATTAGATTCGAAGACCGAAGCAGCAGAACCCTAGGACGAATTCAGTCAAGGAGGCAGCACAAGACACACCAAACGAAGATACAAGAGCTGTAAGAAGGTGCTGCATGTGTTTAATTCATTAAGTAGTTTTGTTTTATTGTGTTAGCAAACTTTAATTCATCAGGATTGGTGGCTTGTGTAATGTGACAACGAAAGATTGCACTCCCTTTAATACTTGCTTTCCCATCAATTAAAGTTTATATGTTGATGTCTTTGGTTACTACTTATTAGTGCATTGATAACCTCTGTGTTTATTAGTGGCTTGCGGGCATTTGACTGCGGAAAATAATGTGGCTCCCACGGTTATTACTAAATTGATCACTTAGGAATAACTTTTAGACATAAGTAATCATTAAGGGTTTACTCGCCGATAAGAATAGGACCAACGAGAAAGGGTTAACTACATACACTTCATATAAAGCTATCAATAAAACAAGTGACAATCTACTTAATCATAAGGACAGCCCTCTTATTGTCTCGAGTATTTATCTGTGTACGTGTGTGCTACTTGCTGATTCGTGCCTATTGGTTTATTTTATTATTTAATTGCAAACAAATCGTGCCAGTCTCTCAGGCTGAAACCCCCTTGCGTTAGGATATTAAAATACTGATTAGAATAACGAGATAATACGTTCCACTCTTAGTGATCGACACTCTACTTACCATTATATTCATACTGACCAGGTACACTGCTCGTTAAGTGTGTGTGTTATTGATAAGTCGGCTAAATATAAATTTAAAACTTGAGTAGGCATTAAAACTGCTAAACCGCAACGACACATCACGCTCCATCACCAGGTATCTAATGAACGAAGGCAAGGTATACGCATAGGCAGAATGAACCTAAAGTCTTACTAATCATGGATAATCCAACGGAGATCAACTACTGAAGTTGTTAGGTACTTCCCAAGATATCCTATGGCCACAATGAGGGCACGTTATATGGTGTAAGTATTATCACGTTCATAATACCAGCACCACATAAATATGCCTTCATGATGATCATATTTTAACTCGAGTCGTAAGCAGAACAATCTACCTTAATCCACCTAGTATTTCTATAGTCTCGGAGGTCAACAAGATCAAATGTCATAACAAGGCACGAATCAGAGTGATGCGGAAACGATGATACCTAAATGCCTTATAGTCTACCCATTCCTCACCGGTCAAAACTTAAGTTCATATAAGAAATCCTAAAGCAAGTCCTCAAGGTGTTCTCCTATGTTCTTACAGTGAAAGCCTAATGATCCTAAACGCACAGGACAGGGTAAATTGTATTACAAGTCGTTAGCCTGTTCTCTGACACCATAAATTGTAACACCCCGACCCGACAAGGGCAGAGATGTCACAACAATGGTTACATATCAGAACAAACATAAGCATTTGACATAAATAACACAATAGAAATTCAAGGGTTACAATGGAAATTCTGAAACTACAAGCTTACAATACAAAAGATTCTAAGTCTAATTAAAGGTTCTTCTAATCATCTTCAAAAGCTATTACGGTCTTCTAAGCCCAAGTACTCTCCACTCATACCCAGCTTCCAAACTAAAACCTGCCGCAGGAAAAGAAAATGCGGCTGAGCTACGAAAGCTCAGTAAACAGATATAACGGTACAAAGCAATAGTAAAGGGATAGTGAAGTAAATGGAATAATACAAGGTGTAACAAGAGTAGGAAGGAAAATGGGAAAAGGTTATCAAGAATTGGTTACAATGGCTAAGTGTAAAGGAAACCATAACCCACCACCAGACCAATGTTCAATTCAAATCAAGTCAAGTGTCAAATCGATCATAGTTTATAGGGTAACAGAAACAGAAATCCATTACGAGCCCAGAACAAATCCAATCAAGTCAAGCAAGGTGTACGGAGGGGTGACCTCGGTACCAAGTACAATATGAGGGGATACCTCCAAGGGTTGGAGTTGCAAGCTCCCAAGAGTGAATGACGTGTATCGCACACACCCATCATGTCACTAAACAATACAAGTAATCAAGTCAAGTCAAGTACAAATCTAGGATGCATCCATGCGCCCCTGTAGGCTGCCACAATGTCTTCATCTACGCGCAAGTCAAGTATCAAGTCATGGCAGGGACGGGATAGGTAATCACTTTCCTACCCAAAAGTCAAGTCATCGGTGCATCAATGACAAGGACATGAAACCCTCATGCCTAGTATGGCTCGTAGTCTCAAACTGTGGGTCAAGGTCAAGGTCAAGTGTACAAGTCAAGTTCAAGTATCAAGTGGTTCAAGTATCAGGTTTCAAGTTCAAGTTCAAGTTTTATCAATGGGTTCAAGTCAAGTCATATATCAAAGGGTTTATATCAATGTATCAAGGTTCAAGTCAAATGGTCAAGACAAGAGATCGTAGCAAATGTTCATAGTAAAGGTTCAATCTAAAAGTTCATTTGAAAACAATCCTTTTAAAATAGTTTCCATAAAATAATCTTTTAAAATGGTTTTCATAAAAATAGTATTTTAAAATGGTTTTCATAAAAATAGTCTTTAAAATAGTTTTCAATAAGATAGTTTTAAAAATGGTTTTCTTAAAACATTTCCATAAATAATTAAAAAGGTTTTCTCATCCCGCTAAAATCTCAAGTATATCAAGGTTCAAGGCAAGGTGTATGGCGAGGTTCATATCAAGGTTCATAGCAGGGTTCAAGGCAAGGTTCAAGACAAAAGGTCAAGGCAAGGGTTCAAAGCAAAAGATTCAAAACAAGGGTTCACAATACAAGGGAACATAGCAATGGCTTGGGGAAATCCTAAACGAATCAAAACAAGAGATCAAGAGAACGAAGGCTCCTTACAAGAAGGGCAGAATATCTATACCTTATTTGCAGAACTCAAGAATAGCAAATGACAAGGATCAAATTACTCCCTTCACGAACCTAAAGGAGTGGAAGACAAAATGACAAGGATTCTTAGTTATCTTTCCATTTTAAGTAAGTTTCCATTTTTAGAAAGTTTCCTTATTTAGCAAGATTATAATATCATAATTTAGGTTAAGTAATTAATTAAGCCTTATTATGGAATTAGGTATATTTTAGCAAGTTACAAAAGTCTATGGTTATTTATGACAACTTTCCATATTTTAGGGTTCTAATTGTAATTATACCAAAGTTAAAGGTTTAACATGAAAATACTTTAAGTTACTGATTAAAATACACATGTTATTCAGAATGACACTTAATCCCTTAAGTTTCACAATTTACAAGTTACACCCTTCTAGTTTCATTAATTACAAATAAACCTTATATTTACATAATTCATGATTAAATTCACAAATTATCAATAATTACATATTAAACCCCTAAATGTCCAAAATTACATATTACACTTCTAATATCATTATTTACACAGAATAACTCTAAGTTTCCTGAATTTACACTTTTAGTCCCTCCTTTTTAATTTATTTTAATTCGACACATATAATTACCATTTAAATCCCTTTCTTGCAAATTTTACACATAGGACCCTCATCTTATAATTTTTATACATTTCTACTGATCTAATTAACATTATAAAAATACCCCACAAGTTTCAAAGTTGACAAAGCAGGTCCTTCTTAATTTAAAACCCAAATCGGTTTACACTTAAAATCACCAAAACTAAACCTAATTTATCCCAATCATTAAACCAATCATTAAACAATCATGACATGCATTTATTACTCAGATCATACCAGAAAAACCTAACCCTAATTCGTTTTTAGGGTTTTTCTTAATTTTCCTCTATATTACTTAAAATCCGATTACAATTAAATTCAAGATCAATTAATCTAAGCTTCAAAAAATCACATGGCTATTTTTCAAGACTTATATGATCATCATAGAACTCGTAAAAATTATGAATACACCCCAGAAAATTCGTATAATCATATTTTTAATTTAAGTGTGTTTTAGCTCTCTAAAATTCGTATGGTTATTCTAGCTTGCATGATTCGAATTTATCAATTTTTATGAGTCATATGTGATCCAAATAACACTAGAAAAATGTTAAATCAAATTTAGAACGTGTGGAAGGGATATTTGGAATTTATACCTTGCGGCCCAAGAAAATCGACAACAAACTTCTACAGATCAAATGAGTGAACCCACGACCTCTAGCCTATTTTTCCAAGCCTCCTTAGATGATGAAAAACACCAGAAAAATAACCCCAAGCCTCCAGAAAATCGTGATATTGAGAGAGAGTTTTGTGGGTTTTATTTAGGGTTTTCGGTATATGTAAAAAGGGAAAAAAATATCAAACCGTGTAAATAAGGAGGAGAGGCAATATTTTCGGCCCAAGAAAGTGTTTAAGAGATCAAATACTGATTTGTGATGATTTCCTAATTTATTTGAGCTTATCTTGTATTTATTTGGTTTATATTCAATTTTAAATAATAATAATAATACATAAATACTATATAAATCGGCCCATTTGTAATTTGTGTGTTCATAGAATTTTTTTGTACATTATAAAATGTTAAATGTAGTAGTAAAAAGTATTTGGCTACATATCTTGTTCATTTCCAAAGGTTAGGGATTAATTTGGTACTTTATAAACTTATTAATCAAATTTTAAAGTTATAGGGGCAATTTGGTCCTTTTTACATGTTTTAGATTTTTGGGTATTACAGAAAGAGGAGAAGACAATATTTGAGCAAGGACTCTACAATGCCAAGTTTGAATGTTGCTCAAGAACATGTTGGTGATGATCATGTGGCTTCTGCTGATGTCACACCTTCAGAAGTTTCTGCTGAAGTGATTGTTGCTGGGAGATCCTTTGTCTTGAATCCTAATACTGAGGTTTCTATTCCACATGTTGAATCTTCCACTCAACATGTTTCTGCTGATGCTTCTATTGGAGTTTCTTCTGAAAACATTGACAGAGTATCTAGTGTTAACATCTCTGGCAATGAGCAAAGAGTGATGGTTGATGAAGATCTTGGTACAGATCTTGTAAGTGAAAAAGAAAGGAAGGAGCAAGCTAGACTGGTTAAAGAATATGAGGATATGATGAAGAGTCAAGCTTTGGCACAAAAGATGACAGCTCAATTCACTTCAGATTTGCCTCCAGAAAGGCAAAGAGAGCTAGATGAGCAATCAGTTCAGTTTACTGATGCACAATGGGATTCTTATACTCAACAAGCTGCTTCCAATCCTACTTTGGCCCAAAGCATTTTAGGAGCTGATTTTGATAGTAACAACTTTGCTGCACAAATGGTAGCTCTTGGTCAACAGAGGAAGAAAGCTGCAGCAGAAAGGAGAAAGGCACTTGCTACACAGAAGGCCAAAGCTAAGAGAGCTAAAACTCAGACTGAGGCACAAACCAAGAATTATATGAGGAATGTGGTTTATCATCAATATACTTCTGTATATAACTCTGCTTTGTCCAAGAAGCAAGTATGGGCCTTATCTGAATCTGATTTGCATCAAACATATAATCAAATTATGAAGGCTATTCACTCACCTCAAACTCCATTGAAGAGGCCTAGTGCAAGTATAGATGCTTCCGAAGCTAAAAGGATCAAAACAGCTGAGCTTGGTACTTCATCTTCTGGTGATAAAGACCAACTGCTCCCTCAAGCTGTTTCTGCTGAGGCAACTGCTGAAGGCAACCAATCTGCTGACACCTCTACTAAAGCTGCTACCATTCCTTCTTCTGCATCTGCTGAACAAGAGGAATCATTTATTTCTAACTACAATGCAGATTTGGTGAGGAAAGCTGAACATGAAGCTGCTGAGGCTAGAAAGGCCAGAGAAGATACTGAGAAGTTGCTTGCAGAAGGTGGTTCTGTTCCTACTTCTTCCATTCCTCCTGAAGATGCTTCTGGTGCATCTGAAAATGTTAGTCATATGGGGATATATATACCTGGGAGAAGAAAGAAAAGGATGGCACACAGCAGACAAAATGCCATCAGAAGATCTGTGAGGTTAGCCAGAGAGAAGGTTTCTAGAACACATAAGTCTACAAAGGGGAGTTCTTCTAAGCCTATGGATCTCAATGCTGCTGATGCAACCTTTATCAAAGTGGGTTCTTCTGAGACATTTCCTGAAGGTTCTTACAATGTGTTGGTCAAATGGACATTGACAGATGGGCAGATAAACACTATTTATAGGCAAGATCATTCCTATATGGAGTTTACTTTCTTACAAGAAATACTTCACTTGGTGGATAGGCAAGATTTGCATACTCTCTATGGAATGGTCACAGAGTACTATGCTTCTCATACACCACAGGGGGCTGGTTTGTACTTATTGGGAGATCTGCAAGTTCTGTTTGATTCTCACTCACCTAATGGAAAAGGCTACTCACTTTGGGAGAATTCACACACATGGAAGGTTGATTCTTGGAGGTTTTACCCTATGCCTAATGTGCATGTTGTTGAAACACAGTCTGGCATTAGGGTATGTATGTTTTCTGATCAGCATTATCCTTGGTCCATTCCTCTGATGAATCGTATGCTTCAAAGAAAATTGGAAGTTCCTCCTGATCCAGTGGCTAATGATCAGACTCATGCTGAACAGCTGGTTGGGTTAATCAAGTCCAAGCTTCTGCAACACAAAGCTTCTTCTTGATTCTGGTATTTTGTATTATTTTTGTATCTTATTTTTCTTTATTTCATTTATTTCATTTTTATTTCTTAGTTAAAAAAAAAAATTGTATATTTGTACTAACTTTTCTGCAGGTTTGTTGTATAACTCTGTTGATGGTTATCAACTCACCAGATGTGACTTGTGTCCATCAAAGAGTTGGCTAGTCCAAAGGGTACAGCTTTGGTAAAGACACATCAAATCTGTTGATAGCTGTAATAGCTTGCTCAAAGCTATAGGGTACTTCAACTCACCGATGGTTCATTCCTAAGAGTTGAAATGGTTCTCAATTCACCATGGATGTAACCCTTTCTGGGATCCAAAGAATTGGCTAGTCCACAAAAGTATGGTTTGTGGTAAAGACATTTGGTATCCATATTTGGTATTCAATTCCCCAAGGTTCAGTTGAAACCAAAGAATTGACTAGTCCTGAGCAAACGGCTACAGGTAAAGACATCTCAAATCCGTTTATAGCTGATGATTTGCTAAAAATCATATGGTTATCAGTGTACCATAGTTTTCGAACTAAAACATTTGGCTACTCCAGTAGTGATGGCTATTGGTAAAGAGACATCAAATCCATTATTTTGGATGATTCACCTCTCACAGGAGTTTACACACCTGGATGTGATGAGAATAGTCTGAAACTAAATTGTTTTGATGTACATTATGTCATTTGTTGCTGCAAAGACCTGAAGTTTAAAGTTTTGCCATTCATAGAGATGTGGTTCCTTTATTCTTTGCTGATGATGTTCGAATTCAATCCTCTTATTCAGACGTGTTAGAGATCTATCAAGAATCTTGAACTTAACCATGTCAAATTCAAGATTAGGGGAGGATTGTTGGGAATTCTGCTAAGGAAGAATTCTACTGATGGTTACTGCTGATGGAATCTGCTGAAGTGTTGGATTCTGCTGAAGAGTGTTTCTGCGGAAGTAGAGATTATGCATAGTTGGTTTCTGCTGATATAGATATTCAGCGTACTTTGTTATTAGTTTGGATATGCACGAGTTTTATTAGGAAATTATATAGCATATTTTCTATTAGTTTTTAGATATACGTTTCTTGTGAAACGGTTTAGGGTTTCTAGTGAAACGGATTTAGGGTTCCTTATCTATAAAAGGAACACGTTATTATGTAATATGTACGAGTTTAGAAAAACAAGTTCTTAGTATTAATAAAAGATCCATAGAGGATCAATCGTTCTTAGTTATTTGTGTTTTTACTTGTGTTTAAATTCCGCTTTATACAAGTATTAGAGACTTTCTATTAGTGTGTTTGTGATTACATAAACATTACTATCGATCCAAGAGTGCTCAAAGATCTATCAAGGTCTTAGGTTCAACAGTAGTATTTCCTTGCTGACGCTCAATAACCTCAACCATTTGGCCTTCTTGTCCTATATATGACTGCATGTTGTCAGTGTACGGTGAGTTCCATTGGTTGTTGTTATGTGGTGGGATGTTTAATGCTTTGGTGATTAATGCAAACGCATGTGCCAAATCAGTTGCGAAATTGTTTTGGTGAGCGGCCATTGATGAAGTTGTATGATAAAGATGATGTTGGATCGGTTAAAGAACTAGGATACGGTTGGTTACGGTTCACAAAGGAGACACAAAGTTGACACTTTATAAAGCAAACTCAATATTATACTAGTCTAGAAGCAAACTTAATATAATATTGAACACGTCACATGCAAACCTTTCTTATATTACACACGTCACATATATGCAAACCTTTCTTATAGTAAACACGTGAACTCTTGTACACATGCAAACTCAAAAGCAGATCTTTGAAAGATTAACACACGTCAATAGCTAACTATCCTCAATATGATATTCACATGCAACACACGTCAAATACAAAACACACGTGAAAAGATTATATGTAAACCAAAATCCACTCGTCACATGCAAACACTTGTTTTATAGTTTCAATATTATGATGCAAACTCAAAGTTATGCGCTCAATTTTATAATGCAAACTCAAAATTATGCTCACTTCGCATGCAAACTTATGAAGAAACTCAAATATGGAAAAGTGGCTCGTCCAAGTTGCTGGTTCGACTAGAGAAAGTTGCTCGATTGTTTTACTGCTTCGACTAGGTTAACTTGCTTCGATCAAACACTAGTTCGACTATCAAGTGGTTCGACTAAGAATATGGTTTGACTAACTTAACTGGTTCGACTATGTTACTTGATTCGACTACTTCAAATGTTCGACTACAAAGATGTTCGATCAGGTTTCTAGTTCGACTATATTAAGTTTGGTTCGACTATGTTACTTTGTTCGACTAGACAACCTTGGATCGACTAGAGAGCTCGTTCGACTAAGTGCTCATTCGACTAAGGTGTTGGTTCGATCAAAGTTCTTGTTCGATTACCTCGTTCGATCAATGAAAGTCCTCCTTCGATCACTTAAGATCCTTCGATCACAGAAGCTCGTTCGATGAGAGTTGGTTCGATAAAATGACTCCTTCGATCAAGTAGATCCTTCGATCAAGTAAGTCCTTCGATCAACTAACTTGTTGCTTCGATCAAAGAGAAGTCGTTCGACTATGGAGTTCGTTCGATCAAAGTGGTCGTTCGATCAAAGTGGTCGTTCGATCAATGAACTCGATCGATCAATTTGGAAGAGTGTCTAACTCGACTACCCTTGTGTCCTTCGATGAGGTAGCTCCTTCGATCACCCACTCGTTCGACTGAATTTGCTCCTTCGATCACCCTTGGTCGTTCGACTGCAAAACTTGTTTGATGATTGTCGTTCGATGAATTTCTCGTTCGATGAAATTGCTTGTTCGATTAAAGAATGCTCGTTCGATCAACCTTTGCTTTGCTCGTTCGACTTATGTTGATGTTGCTCCTTCGTTCAACTTTGGTTCCTTCGACTATATTGCTCCTTCGATCACCCTTGCTCGTTCGACTAGTTTTCTCGTTCGATCAAAAATGATCGATCGACTATATAAGGTTGCTGCAAAATTTTGCTTCGATGAAAGATGTTAAATGAGAACAGAAGGATTACTTGGATTGGTTAATGCAAATGAACACCCAAATTAACTAATGCAACAAAACAAAAGGAAAACAAATAGACAAATGCAACAGTAACGTATATGAATGAAACAGTAACGTGTGAAAAAAGAAAAAAAAAATCCTAGATCTTTATTTTTTGCTCTTGATACCACTTGTTAATGCTTAATATTAGTCTTTATCACACAACAACAATATGAGAATAATAGAAGAATAGAAGAAAGATGGAGATGGGATGGTAACTTCAAGAGATTAGATTGAGAAGAGGAAATGAAATACAAGATGAGAATACCCCTTGAAGCAACACACACATCCAACCCTTCCAAGTGAGGAGGGGAAGGGTATTTATAGGCTTCAAGGATGGAAGGCTTGGGTGGGCTTGGATTAAGCTTGGGCCTTTTACATGGACTATAATCATACATTTAATCTATAAGGTTAATCCAAGCCCATTGACTAAATTAACTAAACTAAACAACGACACACTTAATTAAACTATTACAATGATGAATGACCATCACTTTAAAATAAATCCTAACAATAACCACTCACTCTACACCTAACTTTGCTCGACCAACTTTAAGATCAATTATTGATACTTACAAAGAGTTTTACATGGTTTGAGTCTGTGTGGCGGTGGGTTCAAACCCTGTGAATTAATCGGCTAAAAGGTCGAAAATCTTGGTTACAAAAAAAAAAAAAAAAAAAAAAAGGAGCTGCACTTCACTTCAGACTTTTATTCTACGTTCATCAAGATGCAAAAGTAAAAAAAATAAAAAATAATAATTGATATTTGAGTAGAGTTATTTTAGATACTAAAAATTACTCACATACCAAGGGATCAATCCCCACCCTTCATCTTTTTTGATCTAATGGCTGAGATTTTAACAGGTATTTACACTACAAGGGTATTTTTGACAGATATAATAACTAAATTTTAATTCCTCTTCTATTTTTTCACACACAAAAAGTGTGTGTTTTCTTCTCCTAGTTTTCTCTTACTCTCACCTAACCTCCATATTCAATTAATCAATAGATCAATCGATCTTTCATATTTCATCTTCTAACCCTAATTCAATCGACCGCCTTTTTTTTCACCATTAAAAAACCTTCAAAATCCTTCATTACTCTATCATTTTGATTCTAAACCGACTAATGGTTTCTGAATAATGATAGGATTCCTCCTATCAGTTTGAATTTTCGTTTTTGGACCTGTTTTACTCGATTTACCTAATTCTGATATAGCTAGTATGTTTTTGTTAATGAATTGATAGTTACGTGAATCATGACTGTAATTCAGTTAGTAGTTAGTTAGGCGCCAAGGCGCATCATCTCTGTTTCTATAATGATGTGTTGTTACTGAATTCAGTGGTAGTCAAGGTGTTTTTGGAAATGCTCAGGTAAAGGAGAATTGTACCGATGCTGCTACAAGTAACAATGACTGTTCATAAGGCAATGTAAGTCATTCTGTTAGTATTGATACTGGTATAGATGTTGCTACATATGTTAATAGTGTTGAGAATATAGGAAAGCAAACTGATAGTGCATATGTTAAAGCATTGACTAACAATATGGATGTATTGGATAATAAATTGTTTTTTGTGCCCACTGTAATCAATAATAAGGGAGATGAAGTTGTAGTGTTTGAAGAGGACCTGGTTAAAGCTGGTTGTGAGAAATGGAAATTAACAAATTTGTGGATATTTTGTTGGATGTAATATGCCAGTAAATGAAGTAAAATATCACATAACGACAATGTGGAGTAGGTATGGGTTGAGTGATATAGCTGTGGATATATACAAAGGATATGTGTTTTTTTTAAAATTTAAGAATGAAGAAGGTATGAACAATGTGATTGAGCAGAGTCCTCGGACGGTGAATGGTACACCTATTATTGAGAAAGAAACTCCCTATAAAATCCCTGTCTTGATTAATCTGATTAATATTCCTCTTGAAGCTTGGAGTACAAAAGGAATCAGTACTATATCACAAGTGATATGTTGAGTATCACAAGTGATATCCTGAGTATCACATGTGATATTCAGAATATGAATATCACAAGTGATATTCTGAATATCACAAGTGATTTTTTGAATATCACATGTGATATTCTGAGTATCACATGTGATATCCGGAATTTTTTTACAAACTTTTGACAGGATGGTGGGCGATTGGTTTGTTTGAGTGTCGGGTTTTGGGTGAGGTGATAATGTTTAGGGGAGCAGTTTGGGGTGTTGTATGGGGACGTGTCGGGTTTTGGGTGAGGTGATTATGTGGTTAGAAGACACCTTCGGCTTTGTTTTAATATCGAACTAGATGCTTCAAATGTTGTATATATGTAGTTGTGATATGTGATATCACAGGTGATATCACATGTCACATAAGTGAAAACCACATAAACTATAAGCTAAAATTTTTTTTTTTAGCTTATGCTTATGGTTTAATGGTTACCTCTTAAAATGTGAATTGCAGACAAAGAGGACGAAGAAGGCTGGTATAGTTGGAAAGTACGGTAAGCGTCGTCTTTCCTTTCTCTTTTTCGTTATCGTTGTGTTTTGCTGATTGTCGATATAGGCTAGTAATATAAAGACGTCTGTTCTACTTGTGTTGCGAGGCTACGGTTTATTTTTAACGATCGTCGTTGCTGTATTTGTAAAACTGAGTCTCAAATCATCTTCGTTACTAAGGTCTATAAATCTGATGATTCTACAGTTATTCTTATTTATAGTCTGTTATTTTTTGTTACATGCATCTGTTTGTTACTTACAACACTCTAATAAGTGGATACTGTAAAGGATTTGACATGGTTAATGCAGACAATCTTGTTTATGAAATGTATAATAGCGGATGGGACCCAGATGTAACCACCTATAACATTCGGATTCATGGTTTTAGTGGCAGTCGTAGGATGAATCGAGCCGTATTGGTGTTCAATGAGCTTCTGTCATCTGGGATTGTTCCAAATACAACAATGTATAACACAATGCTGAATGCCATCTGCTACGATATATTGGATCGTGCTATGATCTTGACTGCAAGATTGCTTAAGCTGGCCTTTGTTCCCAATACTGTGACAACCAATTTGTTATTGTCACATCCGCGTAGGCAAGGGCTGCCAGAAAGGGCTTTGATGTGGGGCCAGCATTTGAGGCAGATAAGCCATGAATTTGATGAAATAACATATAAAAGTATGGAAAGAGCGGATCGTGACATTAAGGAGGATGCTGTATATTTAAGAGGGACATCAGGAAAAAGCCTTTTCCTAGACTTCCTTATGTACCTTACTTATGACTATTTATACAGAAATAAGCTTTACAGTGAAACCGATACTTCTGCTATAAGAATGATTAACAATTCATCTAATAGATCCTTAGAGGCAACTACTCGTATTCATCAACAACCAATGTTAGAAGCCAACAAGTAAACTGAGAGCAAAGAGAAAGATTCAGTATGAAGATGAGAGTCCATCTGCACTCTCTTTATCTGGTCAGGTGGTTAGCCAGGAGATAGAAGACGAAGGGATGCAACAAGGAGACAATTGTCCATCAAAGAGTTTGACAATTTGATCAGCTGTCCAGAGATCTCAATGAAAATTCAGCATTCTGTTCGAATGCACAAGAGGCGCTATCATATACCGAGTCTGATGAAATGTCAAAAAGGTATACGTTTTCTCTTACAATTGTTAAAGATCTAGTTTTCCTTGTCCATTTATACTTTGTTTGCTAGAGGTGGCAAAATGGGCGGGTTGTGTAACAGGCTAAAACAAGTAATTTATTTATAAGGGCGGGGTTGGTTCAACATGATATTACTAATGATTGACTAACTTTGCTTATTGCTACTCGTGACCATTTTATTTGTTTACTACTGAAGTTATGTGGTGTTGTTGACAAACCCATGCAGCATAATAAAGATTATAAACTATGTAAGTTGTATTGCTAAATTCATGTTTGATCATTGAGAAAAAAGTTGACGCTTTAACTACACGTCAGACGACATTGTGCATATAGCAAAACGCTAATCAATTTTGCTTAATACATCTTAATACTTGTATGTATTTTGAACAGGTTGTTGTGGAGACACTTAAAAAGAATGTCAAGATTGATCCAAAAGCTGTACTAGAATTGGATACTGGTCTTGGTGTTCTAGATGCATTCTTTGCTAGTTTGTCAATGATCCTTGTCAGTGAGGTTTGTGTTCTTTCCCCATTTTTTGTATTGCCAAACACAAGTTTACTACTACTATTTACTAATGCTGAAGATTATTGTCGTTTAAGGCAGACATACAATTTCGTATGTGCTTGGTTATAACTTAAGATGAAAATGAAATAGCAGGTTTGTGTTCTTTCCTCAGTTTATGTCGTTTAAGGCAGACATACAATTTCGTATGTTGTTTGTATATAATGGATTCAGGCTCATTCGTTGGTTCAGATGCTTGTGATTGTTTTTAGGAGGATGGAGGCGGATTCCAGTACGGTTCCGGTTCAGCCGATTGTGGTTGCGGAGTTGATGGAGCCGTTGGAGAAAGGTGGAGATGATGATGGATTTGTGCAAGGTTTTATTAGTAAGGTTATGATGGAGATTGGCGGTGTGTTGAATCAAGGGACGGGGAGTGGGTCGGGAGTTGGGGTGAATGGTGGTGGTGTGCATAATGGTGCGTTTGAGACGAGGACGTCGACAACGGAGTCGACGCATCCAGCAGATTTGTTGGATTCGACGGATAAGGATATAGGTTCAGCCTTGGATGAAACTGACGGTTATTTGGTAGCTTTAGATGTCTTATTAGGTATATAGGTTCAGCCTTGGACACGTTCCAAGAATAACGTTAGTCGACTTGAGAACTTTTTTACATATTTCTATCTTGTATATATTGAAGAACATAAATGTATTACTTCTATTCGAGTTAATAGAATTGTTCTTATCATTTCTCTTTGTTTAAAGTAATTTGCTATTCGAATAAACCTTGCTAGAAATACAAAATTGTTGTTACTGTGGCACAAAATTTATGTTGTGAAACGTTTTTATGGTACAAAATATTTGCCATTAAAACCAGCATATGGTCATGCCATGGTATTGATTAATGACACAAAGTATGCGCCAATAAATCTTTGAAACACATTAGCAAAAAAAAAAAAAAAAAAAAAAAAAAAAAACAGTGAGCGCATAGATTTATTACATGTGACAGGTACTATCACCATGTGATATCACATATCACCTATGATATCACATGTGATATCGTGATATCACTGGTGATATGGATATCACATGTGATATCACCTTTGATATCACTGGTCACCTGTGATATCACTCGTGATATCATATCACATGTGATATCATATCACATGTGATATCACATGTGATATCACATATCACATGTGATATCACAGGTGTTTGAGCTTCTTCAAATGGGATATCACCGGTGATATCACATGTATTACAGTTATGGAGTGTATATGTGTGATATCACATGTGATATCACATCACAGGTGATATCACATGTGATATCGTGATATCACCGGTGATATCACATGTGATATCACCTGTGATATCACAGGTGTTTGAGCTTCTTCACATGGGATATCACCGGTGATATCACACATATAAACTCCATAACTGTAAACACACAAAAGAAAAACTCACAAAAAAAATGAATCCATAGTTAATTTGTATAGCAAGAAGGCACTACATTAGATACTACCTATCCAACTCACAAAGATGAATGTCATGAGTAAATTGTTTAGAATGATCAAAGCTTAGTTGGATGTTAAATAAGAGTAGGTTGTAGATCAGCAAAATAGCAATTTAAAAACATTACAAAGTATAAGTTACAATGCTGTAGATAGAATCACATAAACTATTTCTCAATCAAAGAGTAAGTTTTCTTATATATGATCAGGATGCTTGGATGTGTAACTTAACGCTAGAGATAGAGGGGTAATTTTACATTTACCCAGACAGTCAGAGCTGAACACTGTAACTTCAAATCTCAATATATATATACAAGACCACAGACACAATACCTTCACATAAGCCTAGTTTATCTCTTTATCATTTACCCCACCCATCATCCGAACACATTTAACATAGGATGGTACGAAGAACAGATCCGCCTCTCCTTTCTTGTGCGTACGAAACCTTCATTTAAGTAGAAGCCTGTGTATCTTGACTTACAATTTCATATCATTGTCACAAGAGAAGAAATTAACACACCCATCAAACAAAATTAGGATACATGAATATTAAGATGTTTTTCATTATTAAGACGTATGGACGAATGCCAAACTGGAAAACGTTAGAAAAGTGTAGTAGTTGCTTTTATAATTATTCTTGACATAGCCGGCTTTGATCTAGATACAGAACCAAGAATTAGGCAGTCAAAGTCAATTCAGACATAACATAACATACAAAAAACTAGTCACAGAAATCCAAATTGTAGGAATAGTCTATCTAGGGTATTGACACTATTCCATTATCAACATCCATAACTAACGGTTCAAATTGAAAAGATTTGCAAAAAGGGAATGGGCCCGAACATGATTGAAACTCTACTTCTCTCTGAAAAACACTATAATTTACTATTCTAATGATATTATACTTGCAATCAACCAGTCATAACTAACGGATAATGTATAAAATGTTTGTGGGTCACCCTGGCCAGACCCGTTTAACTCATAACAGATAGTGACCCATTTTGACCCATCAGCTACAACCTGAATCAGACTTCATACCTTTGACTAATATCTTCCCATGTAAGGAATTCATTGTCAAGACCATAGTACAACCGGATGATCTCTCTTTCCCGTTCCCTTAGTATCCATCTAGGGGTAATTTTTGATTTTTAGGTTTTCTTAGGCTCGTTTAATTCCCGTAAGAACTCGTTTTTCAGTTTAATTTGCGTTTTTGCTTATTTGTGCTTTACTTACTTATTTTGTATCACAAGTGATGCCTAATATGTTATTTTGTATCACCTATAATTTTGTATGTATCACAGGTGATACCTCATATTTTGTATTTACAAAAACAAGTAGCTAACTACAGTCTAACTATCACAGGTGATACCTAATATGTTATTTTGTATCACACGTGATACCCAATAAGTTATTTTGTATCACAGACAAAACCTAATAAGTTATTTTGTATCACTCGTGATACCTCATAATAAATTATTTTGTATCACTGGTGATACCTCATTTTGTATGTATCACAGGTGATAGCTAATATGTTATTTTGTATCACAGGTTATACCTAATAAATTATTTTTTATCACAGGTGATACCTCATAATGTAAGTAGGTAACTACAGTCTACGCAAACTCAATATTAAAAACTCAGTAATAATCAATGGTATAACATGATGTTGTTCATTGCAAAGTTTTTATAAGCAAAGAATGGAATGAGTCTGACAATTATTACTATATGGTTCAGTGCTTTTATAAGCAAAGAATGCAAACATTATCATGCCTTCAAAATAGCTACTCTAGAAATAAGAAATTAATGCTCCACGAGGCAAAATAACACTAGGGTGGAACACATTACAGCAAAGTGGAAGCTAACAAGAGAGTGGAAGTTAATGGTAATAATAGGAAGATAATGCTGGAAAACTAACCTGTTTCCCATCCCCTGGATATGGAAGCGATTGTTCTATGTATGCAGTTGTTCCTGATGCAAAGTTTACAGGTTAGCACGAATACCTATCGGAATCATACGAAGTTTTAATCTTTTCACAAATAAGGTAAATGTATATACAATTAAGCCCCAACAACATACTAACATGAAAAGCTTATAGCACTCTCTTAGAGTCCTTATGCTGAGCAACCAAAATAGAGTGTCATTATGCTCTAATACCACATACTTATTCTTTTGATGAGGCTTTCTATTGATGAATATGAATATCACCTATATAAACGGGCCCCATGGGATTTGAGAATAAAAAACCCCGTAAATACTTGCAGAGTATACAAATTCTATAGAAAATAAAGATGACACAATCTTAACAGAATTATAAACCTGAAGTGACAAAATGGGTGGGTCGGATAGGCTAAGTCATGGGTTATTTAGTGTGTCACTTATAATACGTAAAGTAAAAAGATTTCAATATGAATTAAATGTTTTAAAAAATAAGTCGGGAGGTTTTAAGCATTATAATACATCAACTTACAACCCATGTGCGCTGTATTTCAAAAGATTAGTTGTGATATTAGTCGTTTGACCTGTTGAAGATAAACCATAACACAAATCGACCTATTGATAAGTAAAAGTGCTTATTAGACTGTGTAACAACTAAAAGTGCTTATTGAACAAGAAAAATGTAAGTCTAGAGTTTGATTAAGTGATAATATCATAAAAATGAATGATGCAAAAGATAGTAACATACCATTTGGAATATTAAGACTGCGAAGTAACTCAACCACAGCCTTTGTGTCAATTTGCATAGCCTAATGTAGTTAGTTTCTCGAACCTGCAACAATACGAAAACAAATACTAATGAGTGAATGCCAATAGTTCAACCCAAAAAAAGAAAAAGAAAAAACTACAATGCCACCAGGCCCATCACCAATGCGTGTCCACTCTGACATATGTAAATCTCCAGCATCTTGTGCCACCACAGGACACTTGTGATACATAGTAGGCATCCATAGCCACTGACCTTTATCAGAGCATCATGGAAGACCCCTTAACTCACTTTTGAGCTGCGAGAACATGGAGCCCTACTGCCTAACTTCTACTACACTCTACTTAACAGCTGTCCTGTACTATTCATGCCCTAAGGGTATTGTGACAGATCGGCTCATGTTCCTTGTGTCACCATCTCCCATTATATGCACGCAGTTCTTAACTAATAAGAGGCATAGAAGCTTGTTGCTACTTGTGGTACGTCGCTCTAATTCTGTTGTGTTAGCTGCCATGTTGCTTATGTGCTCCACTTATTATAAATGAACAAAAAAATTAAACTGAACTGATAATAAGAACCAGAACCGACCAATAGATACAACAAAACCGGAGACACTGACCAAGCATAAAAGCTAAACAAAGTACTACAGATCCAACACGTACATGAAATCTAAAACTAGCATCATTGATAAATGATAATGCATTGTAATAATCTGTTGCTAACCGGTTTGTCTATTAACAAAAGAGAACAAACTTAAACAACAAATTGTAAGCATCAAGTCTATTAACAACTAACATGCATTGTGATAATCTGATGCTTACAATTTGGTCAATGGACTTTTAGTGTTAATAGACTTGAGTACATGTTAGTTGTTAATAGACTTGATGCTTACAATTTGTTGTTTAAGTTTGTTCTCTTTTGTTTGTATTACGCAACATATTGTTCCGAGTTAGCAACCGGTTGGTCCGTCTCTACTCATACCATATTTTGTTGATTTAAACTAGTAAAGTATTCTTTTATTTTTGTAAATTAATATCCTTACAAATGTAAAAATCACAGTTTGAATATACATCAAGATACAATGATATGTCTAACCACATTTAAAGTTCAATTATGCATTTCATCAAACACATGGTGTGCGTTTAACTAATATTTTGCCTAAAGTATATTCTACATGGACAAACCAATATGGTGTTCAAAGAAACTAGAATCGATTGAACAAATTAATAACAAAAATAGTAAAAAATCAT
Organism: Artemisia tridentata subsp. tridentata; assembly: GCA_021014915.2. Classification (NCBI taxonomy): domain Eukaryota; kingdom Viridiplantae; phylum Streptophyta; class Magnoliopsida; order Asterales; family Asteraceae; genus Artemisia; species Artemisia tridentata. Next base: position 474,832,608 of record CP139509.1, read on the forward strand.
CAAATTTTATAAAAATAGATGTAAAGCACCATACACTTACTCGTAATTAGCTTCAATTTAGGATTATCATGAGTTTTTTTTATGATTCAATCAAGAAACTGAATCTAATGGAATCGAAGATGTTTAACAAGAATGAAAAATGATGATGATGATGATGATGATGAACAACGACGAATATGATAATTAATTTGGTGAATTGAATTTCGAAGTTAGGGTTTGATGACATGATTAGAAGTTGAAGTTGAATTAGGGATGAAATGGGTGATTATGAGACTTGAAAATGAGTTTTTTTAATTTTGGGTTTATATGATTGACCAAAATGCCCTTGTAGTGTTAATGTTGGGTTTAATCTCAGCCATTAGATCAAAATGAATGGAAGGTTGGGATTGATCCCTTTGTATTTAAGAAATGTTTTGTCCTCAAATGATCTTAGATCTTGATATTTTTAAAGTTTAGAAACCTATCTCAAACTTGATATGACATATAAATAATAAGATCTAAGATCATTTGAGGACAAAAGATTTCTCACATACAAAGGGACCAATCCCAACCTTTCATTCATTTTGATCTAATGGCTGAAATTAAATTGATTATTTACACTTGAGGGGTATTTTTGTACTATATAAATATAATTTTTTACAGCCTATCTCAACTAATTCCTCATTTTTTTCACACACACAAAGTGTGTTTCTTTCTTCTCTCTCATCAATTCATCAATACATCTTCTTCTTCATCCCGTTCATCTCGTAACTCTAATTCATCAATAAACCCTAATTTTTGCTGCTTAATTCATCCCGTACATCTCTCATCAATTCATCAATACATCTTAATTTTTGTTCACCTTCTTCATCCCGTACATCTCCTAACCCTAATTTTTTATCGTTTAATTTTTGTTCAATTCTAAGCTTAATTTTAAGTTATCTGAGAGAATAAGCTCAATTATAAGCTAGCTGATTCAATTTTTTCATCTGATATGCAGGTTTTATGGATTCGATTCAAAGTTCTACTATTTCTAGTTCTTCTGAAGAGATCGTTGTTAATGATTCTTCTACTATTCCTGAAGAGATTGTTCTTGATGATGATGTTTCTGCTAAGTATGTTGAGGAGATTGTTACTTATGAACATGGTGATGAATCCGAAGCTATTAAGAGTAAGTTTTTTGATTATTCTAATTTTTAGTGTAATTCGTGTGTCCGTGTGAATAAGTTATGTTATTAAGGTGTTATAAGGTCTGAATAAGCTATTAGTTAGGTTTTGATTGAATTAAGCAGTTTTTAATATGTGAATAAGTAGGTTTAAGCTTTGAATAAGGTATCTTAGTAGCTGATAATAATAAGCAGTTTTTGGTTATATCACATGTGATAATAATAAGCAGTTTTTGCTTATATCATATCTTAGTAGTTGTTTTTTTCAATTTTTGGTAGTATATCACCTGTGATAACATTTTTCAATTTTTACTGATAAGTAGTATATCACCTGTGATATATACATGTTATATGTATCACTGGTGATATAACACACATAAAAACAGTTGTAGTGGTTTTATTTTATTTTTGGTAGTATATTAGCTGTTATAATGATGTATCACATGTGATATATCATATATGATATATGATATATCAGTGTAATATTACATGTGATATATCGTATATGATATATGATATATGCTATATCATATATCACCTGTGATAACATTTATCACCTGTGATAACATTTTTCAATTTTTACTGATAAGTAGTATATCACCTGTGATATATACTGGTTATATGTATCACTGGTGATATAACACACATAAAAACAGTTGTAGTGGTTTTATTTTATTTTTGGTAGTATATTAGCTGTTATAATGATGTATCACATGTGATATATCATATATGATTTATGATATATCAGTGTAATATTACATGTGATATATCATATATGATATATGATATATGCTATATCATATATGTTTATGTGATTTCATTTTTAGTTTATCATTGTTTTTATTTTTATTTTTTCCAGATTTGAATGCTTTGAAAACTCCTGAATCGTTTGCTACTCACTCTAATTTTGATACTCCTGGGGGAACTGTTTATTATATTCCTAAAGTTCCTGTGGACGTTTTACTAGTTAAGGGGAAAGTTTATAATTCGATGGATGAGTGCATTACTGCCTATATGAAATATGCTGCTAAAGCAGGGTTTGTGGTTAGGAAATCATGCCAGAAAAGATTGAGGAATGGTATTGTGAAACGAAAGTATTTAGTGTGTAATAGGGAAGGTTGTCCTAAGGGAATACATGTGGATACTTTAGACTTAGAGAATAGTGACAAGCAGATTAGAAGTTCGAACTTGCATATCACAGGCTGCAAAGCACGTGTTATTTTTGATTTGATTCCTGGTACTAGTAAGTACAAGTTGAGTGTTTTTGATAGTATTCATAATCATGAGCTTCAACGTGAAGAGTATAAGCATTTGTCAAAGACTGAGAGGCAGTTAACCTATGCTGAGCAGTTGTTTATTGTTAAAGCTGCTAGTGTAAATATAGGTGCAACGAGAGCTCATCACATTTTAACCGGTTTGAAGGGTTCTTATTTGCTTGTTCATGGTACAACTGTTGATTTCAAGAACTTTTTTAGGGGTGTGAACTGTTATATAGGCGATAGTGATGCGCAGATGCTTATTTCTAAGATGGAGAATAGGAAGAAGCATGTGGCAGATTTTTCATTTGATTATATGGTTGAAAATGCTGAGCTTACTGCAATTTTTTGGGCTGATGAAGTTTCCAAGTACAATTACAAAGAGTTTTGTGATGTTGTTTCGTTTGATGCTACCTACAGAACAAACAAGTAAGTATTTGTATGTTAAATATGACATTTTGATTATATGATTTGGCAATTTATTTTTATTTTTTTTTATTATTTTTTGATTTGACAATTTTTTTTTTAATTTTTTTTTCAGGTACAAAATGGTGTTTGTTCCCTTTACATGCATAGATAATCATCGGAGGTGTGTTACTGTTGCTGCAGGGTTGCTGAAAAACGAAACTACAGCTTCTTATATATGGTTGCTGAAAGCGTTCATAAAAGCGTTTGGTAAGGCTCCAAATATTGTTGTTACTGATCAGGATGGTGCTATGAGAAATGCTATTGAATCTGAATTTGCTGGTTCGAAACACAGACTATGCATGTGGCATATTACACAAAAGCTTCCTGGAAAGGTATTTTTTCTGTCTTCTTGTATTTTTCGTTTGATTATTCCTGCGTTTTGATTACTGCTGAGTTTTTATCACCTGTGATACATACAAAATTACTTATAATGTTGGTGCTTGTTGAAAAGAGTTTGTACTGTTTTGGCTTAAGTTATTAGGTATCACCTGTGATACAAAATAACATATTAGGTATCACATGTGATATAAATAACATGTTCTTGTTCATTTATCACATATGATTATGCAATTTTTTTTTTTTCAAATCATTTGTTAAATTAGATGTGATATATTGTTTTCAGATATGTTCAAAAATCTATGATCACACTGACTTTAAAAAGAAGTTCAATCAAATTGTATGGAATATGTATATTGGTCCGGAGGAATTTGAGGATAAATGGGCTAAGTTATTGGACGAGTTTAGTTTGCAGAGTCATAAGTGGTTAACAAAGATGTTTCGTATACGTTCATCTTGGATTCCTGCTTATTTTATTGATTCCCCGTTGTGTGGTTTGATGAGGACGACATCTAGGTCTGAGAGTGAGAACGCCTTTTTCTCTCATTTTACGAATTCAGGTTCTACTCTTATGAATTTTATGAATTGTTTTGAGACGGCTATGGAAAAGCAGAGGCATATACAAGAGAGGTTAGATCATAAGACTATTGATTCTGTTCCGAAGTTTAGAACCTATCTTAAGATTGAACATCATGCATCGAAGGTTTATACTCGTCGTTTGTTCGAGTTAGTTCAAGCAGAGATATTTGCAGGCACATGGTATTGTCAAATAGATGCGAAAAATTTGGTTGAAGGATCTGAGGTTTCTATTATTAAAGAGACGAAATTTGTTGATGAATTTATGGAGAGTAAGAAAGCTAAGAAGAAAGCGAAAGCTAAGAAGAAAGTTAAGGATAATGGTAAGGATAATGATAAAGATGAAGAAGAAGAGCCACCAAACTTGTTTCGTAGAGTAGATGGACTGTATAAGGTATGTTAGTTTCTTAAAAATAGTGTTCTTTTTTTTTCTTTGTATTATCACCTGTGATTTTCACCTAACTTATTACTTTTTGTCCATGTAGGTCTTGCGAAACCAAGAAGATGGATCAGCTGTATGTTCGTGTCAACTTTTTGTTCGAGTTGGAATATTATGTAGACACATTTTCTGTGTCTTTAAGAACGCTAACATTGAAATTATCCCAAATCATTTCATATTGAGGCGTTGGACTAAGAACCTTATACCTGCTGCTTTAAGGAACAAAAGGAACAGATATGGTGAGAAGGATGTGATTGTTGAGAATTATGCAAATGAGGCAAGTTCTATTGTTGATCATTGTGTGCATTTGTTGAGTAAAGACGAGGCTAGGTTGTCTGGTTTTGTCGAGAAATTGAGGTTGCTAAAGATTGATGTTGAAGCTGATTGTCCAAATCCTCCATCTAAGAACAAGCTTGATAATTTGGAGGAACTTGTTGGAGTCCCCAAGCCGGCTGTAAAAACTGTTAACAATCCATCTCTTTGTAACCCCAAAGGCCGTAAGAAGCGTATAAAAGGAGGTAAAGAGCAAGCTTTTGATAAGAATTCGAAGAACAAGAATACATGTTCACTATGTGGAGCAACAGATGGTCACAACAAGAGGACGTGCCCGAAAAAGTATTCAGGAGAGGGTGACTTGAATCAAGCAGAGATTACAAGTGAAGAATGTGATTTGGTTGAACCAGAGATTACAAGAAAAGAGGGTGTCTTGGATCAACGAGAGATTACAAGAGAAGAAGTTGACTTGGATGAACCAAAGATTACAAGAGATGAGGACCACATGGATCAACCAGAGATTACAAGAAAAGAGGGTGAGTTGAATCAATCGGAAATTACAAGAGATGAGGAGCTCTTTGTTCAAGCATAAATTAGATCATAAGTCGTTTGTTTCTTTTTTTATTTTCTTTTGTTGATTTTAAATTTTCCAGATTGTTTTGATGATATTTGAATAACAGATTTATACATGATTGTTTGATTATAAATTTTCAGATTTATACAGATTTTATACCTGTGTTCAAATAAAATTAATTAGTCTTTTTCTTTTGATATATTTCTTTTGTGATTTATACATTGGTTATTACTGCTAGTTGGTTTTAATGCTTTTCAATGTCATCATCATCAAATTTATCTTCTTTTATTCTGAAGACTTCAAATATAATTACAATATCACTGGTGATATGTTCAGAATTCACGGTGATATTTCAGAATATCACTGGTGATATTTCAGAATATCACTGGTGATATTTCAGAATATCACTGGTGATATTTAGAATATCACTGGTGATATTTCAGAATATCACTGGTGATATTTCAGAATATCACTGGTGATACTAGTCTATAATTGACACTTTGTAATTTTATTTTCAGAGGGCTGTTTTTTCAAGGCATCTGTCTACATGTCTACATTCAAAAGGAGATGAATTTATGAATCAGAAAAAAAAACCAACAATCTTAAACATGAGTTGGAAAACAAAAAAAGAAAAGATAGACTGTGGTTTGTACATGATGTTGCATATGGAGCATTATGAAGGTAAGAGTGGTGCAAAATGGGAAATAGGCATGCTCAAAGAAACGAACAGAAGCCATCGAATGCAGATAAATAGCCTGAGAACAAAGTATTTAGCAAAGATTATGCTCCATGAAGTAAATGAGAAGCAAAAGATGATGTCTAGGAAAGTACAATTTACACAAACTCTTTTACTAGTATGTGTAAAAAAAAATTACTTTTTTTTTTATTTTGTTTGTGTATATATGAAGTATCACCTATGATATATGTAGTATCACAGGTGATACTTTTCATTATTTTCATTTGTCAAAAGGACTATATTTTCATTATTTTCATTAAGCACAAATTACTTTTTTTTATTTTGTTTGTGTATATATGAAGTATCACCTGTGATATATGTAGTATCACAGGTGATACTTTTCATTATTTTCATTTGTCAAAAGAACTATATGAAGTATCACAGGTGATATAAAAACATAAAAAAGTTTACACATAAATCAGTTAAGCTAATAATATCACTAGTATTTGTAGTCCTATTTTTCCTTTTACTAGTATGTGTCAAAAAAAAATTTCAAAAAAGCCAAGGTGATTATAAAAAAAAAAAAAAAAAAAAAAAAAAAAGAGACACCTTTTGAGTTAAAAAAAAAGGGAGGGACCACTTTTGCCGATTTAGGAAACTTACCCACTAACCCCACCAACCCACGTTCGGCCTTTCATTATCAACAAATATTCTCTAGGTCATTTTCTCTCCTAACCATATTAAAAAAACTACCAAAAAAACTATCAAAACTAACGTTTTTACCGTTAAAATCATAAATACAACACAAAAATGGAAGTATCATCGATTGCACAAGCAGATCCAGAAAAAAAAATGATTGAAAATGAACCTAGTCAGTCTGGAAATGAAGGTACGTTGCTTTCGACTAATTAGTTAGTTGTTTTAATAGTATTTCTAGTGATTTTCTACTTATTTATGAATTTTAATTGCTTCATATGAAATTTTTTCGTATTTTTTGTTTATTTTTTTTGTGATACTGTAATGCATGTGATGATTATGTACTTGTTTTCGGTTTTATTTGTAGAATGAGAGATTGTGATGTATGTTGTGTTTTTGTTCAGTTTTTGGTAGAATATGACTTTTGATTAGCACTTGAACTGATAAGTAGTATAACAGTTCTAGGTATCTTATTCATTTTGTAGTATAAGATCTGTTATTATGACAGTTGTATCATAATAACACGAAGGTTATAATTAACTGTGATTAAACAGTTATGAAGTTATCACCTGTGATATAACACAGGTTATTTGTATCACCTTGATAAGTAGTAGTTTTATTCAATTTTTAGTAGTATATCACTTGAGATAATGAGCACTTATACTGATAACTTGTATATGTGATGTGATTTTAGTTTATATTTTTTTATTTAACGTGATAGATTTAATTTTTAAATTATGAGATTTGAACTATAGTATCACTGTGATATAACACAGTTATTTGTATCAACCTGTGATAAGTAGTAGTTTTTATTCAATTTTTAGTAGTATATCACTTGATGATAATGAACACTATACTGATAATTGTATATGTGATGATTTTTGATATTTTTTATTTAACGTGATAGATTAATTTGCTTTTGAAAATAAAGGAATGCAAGTAGCGAAGGGGAACTGATAAAGTGCAGCTTAAACGGTTAGTTTATTTAATAAAGCTTTACATATAAATTGCATACATGTCTAACTATCTAAAAAAAAATTGTATATGCAGTTGTGAAGACAAGTGAATTTTGAAAAATTCAGAGGTGAAAAATAAAGGTATATTGTAACATAACATTTGTTTGCTAGAGAATAATTGATGAAAAGTGAATGTATGCTGGTACAGATTTAACAATTATCTTTGTGATATATCACAGTGATACAATGTCTATTTATTTATCATATATGATATTCGTAAAATTTAATTCGGATTTGTTTTTTGCAGGTTTAAGTTACAGAACAAAAAAGCAAGGGAAAGAAATGAAAAGCAAAAAGAGCGTCATAAAAAAGAAAAAAACTGATACAACCGAAACATCAACACCCTCTTCAACACCAACAAGTGTGAACCCATCAACACCGTCAACACAAACATCACCCACAAAATTCACAAAGACAACTGTAAGAAGATTCTCTCACGAGACAATACCAGAAAAAACAATACCTGAAATATCCTCTTCGATTCCAGCAAGATACATTACACCTTTAAGTCAAGCACCACCTGTGCAAACAACAACTGAAACAACACCAACATCAACACCAACAACAGAAACAGCAATGGTTGTTTATACACAGGATCAAACAAATGTGTATGAACCATCATTTGTGCGACGAAGAAAAAAGACTGTTGCAAAAAAGAAGGATGTTAAGGAGGGAAAAGGAATGAATGAAGAAAAAGAGGCTTCAGGAAAGAAGATAAAAGGATGTGTGCAGAAGGATGAAAAGAAGAAAAGAACGGCAAAAGAATCACCAAGTGCTATAACAAGAAGTGCTGCGAAGAAGCAACGATTAGAAGAGAATGTAAAAGAGAAAAAGAAAAACAATAAGGAAAATGTAAAGAAAAATGAACAGATGGAAGGAGCGGTTGTTGGAAAAAGAAAAAGGGTTGAAAAGGAGAAGAATTTTGTTAAGAAGAAAGTTGAAAAAAAGAAGAATGAGGATGAAATGGATGATGTTGAAACGGTTGTTGAAAAAAAGAAGGAGGAGGTTGAAAATGTTGTTGAAAAAAAGAAGTATAAGGATAAGGGGAAAAAAATAATTGAAGATGAAGAAGATGAAGAAAGAGAAATATATTTCAAGTCGTTGAGAGCCAAGACGACTGTACAACCATTTTTTGATGTTTCGGTTAAACTTAGCCCAGAGAGAAGGGAAAGGGTCAGACAAATGGGCTTTGGAACGTTGCTTGATTTCCCATTCACAAGAGTCCCTTCAAAGCTACCATACTTCATTTTAACGCATTTGGATGTTAGTACAATGGAGATCACATTGCCTAATGGTGGTGTTATCAAAATAACTCCGAAAAAGATAAGAGAAGTATTGGGAATTCCAATGGGGCCTAGACCATTCTATGTTGAGAGACGGAGGTTGAAACAAGACTCAGTTTACTGCAAATTTATGGCACAGCTTCCGGGTAACAAAAGGAGGAGGACAACATCAACGTTGTCTGGTATAATTCAATCGACAGAAGGAACAGACTTCTTGTTTGATTTGAACTATTTGATGCTTTTTGGAAACTGTTTGGGAATGTGTGATAACTCCTCTATGTTGAAGTATCATGTGCTGGAAAACGTAATGTCAGCAGAAGAGATTCCCAACATAGATTGGTGCAGCTTCATTTGGAATTGCATAAAAGGTAGCAAGGATCACTGGGATGACAGAACATATGAAAATTGGTACTATGGACCTCATTTGACATTCACTGTAAGTAACAATTTACTTTAAATATATCGTTTCTATAAAATTTGATGTAGGGTATCACCAGTGATAATTCAGTTTTTGGTTATCTTATTTGATTTTTTGTAATGTATCACCTGTGATATAAAAATAGTTGTAGTGGTTTTATTCAATTTTAGGTAGTATATCTGCTTTGATAATGAGTTCTTTTACTGATAAAACAGTTGTGGTTATCTTATTTGATTTTTGGTAGCATAATGTCGTTTATTATGAACAGTTACATTTCTTTTTTTGTAGTATATCACCTGTGATATAACACAGGTCATATGTATCACAGGTGATATATAACACACATAAAAATAGTGGTTTTATTGAATTTTTGGTAGTATATCTGCTGTGATAATGAGTACTTGTACTTATAACTAGTATATGTAATGTTATTTTTATTCATTTAATAAAAGTTTATTTTGATTGAAAACAGCTCATTTACTTGCGTTACACAAAATTTGAACAAATGAATGTTCCTCGCAAATGGCCAACAATTAAGAACTGGAACACAAAGCTTTTGGAAGAAAGGCAAGAGATGGAAATGAGAAGAGAAGAGTTTGGGTCAGTTATAATCATTGAAGAAGATGATGACGATCTAGAAAAAGAGAATCAAAAGCAGAGACAGGTTAGATATCACTATTGTTAAATTAAAAGAATAATAGATATCACTATTTTTAAATGCTTATTTGTTTTTTGTTTAAAAAAAAAAAAACAGATGGTATATGATACAATTGAAGAAAACTTTGATAGAGTTTTAAGACAGAAAAGAGAATTAGAAACTAGTATCAAAGTTAGCATGGAGATATACCCACGGGATGAAACAATTATGATGTTTTTTGAAAGATACAATGCTGAATTCAGATTAGGAATGAAAACCGATGAATTTGGAAGAGTGGTTGATGATGAGACAGGAACTAGTAAAAGAGGTAATGGAAATGATGATGATGAAGAGGTTAGTGATGGAGAAGATGATGATAATGATGGAAATGATGATGATGGAGGAAATGATGATGATGGAGGAAATGATGGAGTAGATGAAGGTAAAAAAGTTGATGATGATGATGGAGGAAATGATGATGGAGTAGATGAAGGTAAAAAAGAAGCAAGCAACATGGAAGGAGAAAAGTTGGATGAAGAACAAGAAAGCGAAGAACTAAAGAAGAAACAGGATGCTGAAAAGGTAAGATATTAGTGATTTTAAAATAGTTATATCACAAGTGATAAAATGCTTATATATTATGTAATAAAGTGCTTATATGTATTTAATTTTTTTAATTTAAAAAACAGGCTAAAGAAGTAGAATCTGGGAAAGAAACATATGAGGCAGCAACTGAATCTGCTGCAAAAGAAAAGGAACAAAATGAAAAAGATAAAGCAGCAAAAGAAAAAATGTTACAAGTTATCCAACAACAAAAAGAAGCTGCTGAAAAAAGAAGACAAGATGAAATGAGAGCAAAATTGAAGGAACAAAAGGTAATAAAACAAAAATAGTAATATGACAAATGGTAATATCTCAAATGATACAATCTAATAGTTTTTAATTCTTTAATAAAATAGGCTTCGGAAGAAGCTGCTGAGAAAGAGGCTGCAAAACAAAAAGAAGCTGCTAAGCAAGAGGCTGAAAAGAAAGCAGCTGAGAAAAGAAAAGCAGCTTTAAAGGAGCTTAATGAAAAAAGAGCAAAAGAAAAGGTTAGTTACTTTTGACTTTAAATTATCATTTTAAAGTAATATAAGATATCACATGTGATACTTAACATATCACATGTGATACCTAATTTTTTATTTTGTATAACAGGTGATATTTCATTAGAATATTAAGTATCACCTGTGATACAAAATAACATATTAGGTATCACGTTTGATACATATCAGTTATCGTCTGTAATATATTTGTTAACATGAATTGTTAACATGAAAAGAAAGCAGCTGAGAAAAGAAAAGCAGCTGCAAACGAGCTTAACGAAAAAAGAGCAAAAGAAAAGGTAGATGAAGCTGCATTGGTTGATGAGCCTGCAGTGGAGGAGGGTGCAGTGGATTATACTAAGCTTTATACCCCTCCACTCAAGAATGCATCAGAAGAAGAAGCTTATTTCTGGGACACATTTGAGACCCCTCAAGTGAAGAAGACACAATCGGAAACGAATGTTGCTGAGATTGAAAAACAATTCACACAGGAAAACAAACCATCAACAGAAGAAAGCAAGGAAGTGCAGGAAGATATTCTTGAAAAAAGAGTCCGAAAGCCTTCAAGATTTCTTGTTTCACCATATATGAACAAGAAAACTGATGTAAGAAAGCAAACACATCCTGATGAATTGATGGTGACACATGAACTGTTTTCGATGCTGGGAGACCCGATGTAAGTATCTTTTAGTTTATTGGATAATCATATGACATTAGAAAAAAGGGTAATTGTGCTTATAATTTCAAAATATATTTTGTATAGGGAATTTGTGTTTGAAACAAGCTCAGGAGTTGTTTCGATTAGAGATAATATGCAGACCTTAGCTCCATCTCTTAAGATCGAAGCAAATGTCATCGATTGCTTTGCTGAAGTTCTAAACTATGAAGAAAATCTGAATAACAAAGGAGTGAGAATGAAGCACTATTTCCACACAGCTATGATTGTAAGTATATAATAACATATTAGATGTAATTCCCAAACATATCACATGTGATACTTAACATATCACATGTGATATTTCACTAGAATATTTAAGTATCACCTGTGATACAAAATAACATATTAGGTATCACCTGTGATACAGAATAACATATTAGGTATCACCTGTGATACATATTAGTTATCACCTGTAATATTTTTGTTTACAATATTGTTTGTGCATTTTTTTAAAAACAGTCGAAAGATATGATTGAAGGGAAGATGAAAAACGAAAAGAAGCAAATTCAAGCATTCCATGAAGCATGGAAAGTGTATTTAAAAAGAATGAAGCTGATATGGCAATGCAACACATTGAATTGGTAATATATTATTTCAAATATTATTGATAATTGATTTGTTATCTTTGCTATAGAACTAAAATTCAGTTTCTTTTTTTTTTAAATAGGCATTCTTTCCGATCATTGCTCATGAGCACTACTACTTGGTAGTATTCAATCTCTTTAAAGGAACATCAGTTATCATCGACAACTCAAAATCTGGAAAAAGTTATGATTCAAAGTACAAGCATGTCTGTGATCTTTTGGTAAGTAATGAAATCTTAAACATTATATGTGATAACCTTAGTTATATTTCATTTAATAAGGAATAATAATATCAATTTGAAAAATTTGTTTATACAGAAAAAGCTGTTTTCAAAACACTTAGAGAGATACAAACATCCAAGAGCGTCAGATGTGATGAAAAAAAAGACTACCATCATGAAGCTAAAGTGGGGAACTAAGAATAACGTAATTGATTGTGGCGTTTTCTTGATGATGCATATGGAAAATTACAATGGAGAAGCAGCCTTAAAATGGAACTTTGGTTTCCCAACTGAAGCAGAAGGTCAAGTGTTGAATCTGGTCAAGATGAGAATGAGATATGCAACAAAAATCTTGATGCATGAAATAAACGTGCATAGAGAAATGATGAGTGAACACGCACACCAGTTTGCAAGAGAAAACACAGACAAGGAAAAAAGACAACAGATGTACAAAGAGAACATCAAGAAGAAGAAAGCTGAACAAGACGCAATTCATGTTCCAAGTGCAGTTTAGAAACTGATGCAGCTTACGGTGGAGCGTAGTCAAGTAGTTCCGTAAAGCAGTTTAAAAACAATGTTGTTTCTATTTTACTATGTTTAGACTATTTGCTACATTTTCGTATGTAAGGTCGGTTATTGCAAAAGCCATTTGGTAGTACTGCCGGGCCACGGAATGTGACGGATAGTATCCAAGTTTGGGGTTACCTAAGAATGATGGTGCTCTATTAGGTCCCGAACCACATTCCCGGGTGCCGGAGATTGTACTCTGTCTTGTTATGGCTTTATGCTTAAACTAACTGTTAGGCATTACACTGATGAATGTAATCTGAATTTGAAAATACTTTTTGGTTAAACTGAATATAACTTCTTTTTATATATTTCCAGCGTGTGATTTTTTATGTATCACAAGTGATAACAAATATGATATTTTGTATCACAGGATTTAACTTACTTTGTATCACAGGTGATACTTAACATATATGATACTTAACATATCACATGTGATACTTAATAAATATGATACTTAAATATCAATGGTGATACAATAAATATCACTGGTGATAAAGTAACTAGTTGATAAAGTTTTGTATCACAATATATCACATATATGATACTTAACATATATGATACTTAAATATCACTGGTGATACAATAAATATCACCAGTGATATTTATTAATAATAATTCATTTTTACATTTAACTAACCTTGTTACTTTATCACCAGTGATATTTATTGTATCACCAGTGATATTTAAGTATCATATATGTTAAGTATCATATATGTGATATATTGTGATACAAAACTTTATCACCTAGTTATTTTATCAGCAGTGATATTTATCGTATCACATGTGATATGTTAAGTATCATATATGTTAAGTATCACATGTGATATGTTAAGTTTTGTTTGAAAATCACCTGTGACATGTTAAGTATCACATGTGTGATTTTGTATGTATCACAGGTGATACCTAATAAGTTATTTTGTATCACATGAGATACCTATTATGTTATTTTTTATCACAGGTGATACCCCATAATGTCAGTAGGAAACTACAGTCTACACAAACTCTTTGGGCTGGTCATTAAGCCCAAATTATTTTTCTTTATTGGGCTAGCTTAAAAGTCTATAAATAAACCAATTAAAATAATAATTTTTAATTCTAGTATTTCTTTTTCTAATTGATTATTTATGTGTTTTAGTGATTTATTTTTAGTCATTACTTTTTGGCCTAATATACATAACCTATTATATTCGTTATCTAGGTCTTTTTCATCTAATGATAAATTTTCATCACTAAAGTATTCGGTTTCGGAACGTACCTCACTTGATGTCTTAGCCATAAGACACTTCTCCTCTTTTGTGGTTTCTTTCTCGTCTTCTTCACTGTCACTCCATGCTCCTCCAATGAACGCCTTTTGGTTTTGCTCCTTTGACATCATAGGGCATCTTCCAAACATAACTAGGTGATAAAGTTTTGTATCACAAGTGATAACAAATATTTTTTTTTGTATCACAGGTGATACTTAACATATCACATGTGATACTTAACATGTCACAGGTGATTTTCAAACAAAACTTAACATATCACATGTGATACTTAACATATATGATACTTAAATATCACTGGTGATAAATTAACTAGGTGATAAAGTTTTGTATCACAATATATCACATATATGATACTTAACATATATGATACTTAAATATCACTGGTGATACAATAAATATCACTGGTGATAAAGTAACTAGGTTAGTTAAATGTAAAAATGAATTATTATTAATAAATATCACTGGTGATACAATAAATATCACTGGTGATAAAGTAACTAGGTGATAAAATTTTGTATCACAAGTGATAACAAATATGTTTTTTTGTATCACAGGATTTAACTTACTTTGTATCACAGGTGATACTTAACTTATCACATGTGATACTTAACATGTCACATGTGATTTTCAAACAAAACTTAACATATCACATGTGATACTTAACATATATGATACTTAAAATATCACATGTGATACTTAACATATATGATACTTAAATATCACTGGTGATAGAATAAATATATGATACTTAACATATATGATACTTAAATATCACTGGTGATACAATAAATATCACTGGTGATAAAGTAACTAGGTTAGTTAAATGTAAAAATGAATTATTATTAATAAATATCACCGGTGATACAATAAATATCACTGGTGATAAAGTAACTAGGTGATAAAGTTTTGTATCACAAGTGATAACAAATATGTTTTTTTGTATCACAGGATTTAACTTACTTTGTATCACAGGTGATACTTAAAATATCACATGTGATACTTAAAATATCACAGGTGATACCTAATAAGTTATTTTGTATCACAGGTGATACCTAATATATTTTTTTGTATCACATGTGATACCTTATAATGTATGTAGGTAACTACAGTTTATGTAAACTTTTTGTGCTGCTCATTAAGTTCAAATTATTTTTCTTTATTGGTTTAGTGTGACAACATTTATTTAGCCAAAAAAAAACAAATGATATAAAAAAAATAAAAAAAAATCTGTTTATCAGCTTAATTTTTAAGTTCATTTTTATTAAATGTCAAATTGATTGAAGTCCTAGGTTTCCTTTTACAAGTCTTTGTCAAAAAAAAACTTTCATAAAAGCCAATGGATTAAAAAAGTTACGTTTTAATATTAAAAAAAAAAACGGATGGACCACTTTTGCCAATTCAGGAAACTTACCCCACCAACCCCACCAACTCCACCCTCAACCTTTCACTATCAAAATATTCTCTTTATCTAACAAATCATTTTCTCTCTCTTATCACCATTAAAAAAGCTACCATAAAGCAATCAAAACTACCCGTTTTTAACTGTTAAATTCATAAAAGTAACACAAAAATGCAAGAATCATCAAGTGTACAAGCAGATCCACAAAAAAAAAACGATTGAAAATGAACATACTGACTCTCGAAATGAAGGTACGATGCTTTCGAGTAATTAATTAATTGTTTTATTAGTTGTTTCTGTATTTTTTAAGTGTCTTTGATATAATTTATGAATATTTTCTTAAGTTTTTGTGAAGCAATGATAGATTATAGATTATATTTAAAAAATCTAGATATAATTAGCTGATTATTGAATGTGTTGTAGTCAATAGGTTATGTTGTTTATTAGATGTTTGTTGATGAACTGACTGTTTGGGATTTTAGATTTTGTGATATGAGGCCTTATGTTGTACATTTTAGAAAGTTAAGTTATCAAATTAGTTCAAGTGTTTTGTAGTTTAATGAAAATGTCATGAAAATGCAGAGCATAAAATAGATGAAACAATTCCAAAAAGAAGAAAACAGTTACCAAGATTAGGATGTAAGAAAAAAGGACGTCATATGCATCCACTATTAGCAGCACATCGAAGAAAGTTGGAAGAAAAAAATAAAAAAAGAATGCAGATGAAGAAACAACGGTTAGATGCGGCAAAATTAGAAAAAGCTGAAAATGAAGCAGCAAAGAAGGAAGAAGCAGGTGAAAAATGTAAAGAACAGGTTAGTTAAATGTAAAAATGAATTATTATTAATAAATATCACTGGTGATACAATAAATATCACTGGTGATAAAGTAACTGGTATGTCCTATAACCTTCTTTACATTATGCCACAGCTGAAAAAAGCTGAAAAAAAGTCTAATGCAAAGACAGAAGAAACTGGAAAATCTAAAGAGAAAGAAGTTGAAGACAAGAAGAATGAAACAGCAAAAGGAAAAAGAAAAATAGATGAAACTGGGATTGATGAAAAAGAATTTGATATGGGTGAGTGTAATTCTGATGACGAAGAAAAGGAAGGGATTCATAAAAATGTAAAAAAGAAACAAAAGATGTTTACGACGTTGAGTTCAAGGGCAACTGTTAGGCCCTTTTTTGATGCAATGCATGGACTAAGCAAAGAGAGAAAGAAAGTTATAAGAGAAATGGGCTTTGGTGAGTTGATTGATTTTCCGATTAATGAAATACCAACAAGGCTAGCGTTTTTTGTAGTAGACAGTTTGGACGTAGAAACAATGAACCTTCGGCTTCCAAATGGTAATTTACAAATATCTCCACAGACGGTGAAGGAAGTTCTTGGGTTACCAAAGGGATCAAGGAGGTTGGAAACAAATGAAGGACAAAGAGAAAAGAATGATCTATTTGAGGAAGAATGGAAAAGTCAGTTCAAAGATGAAAGAAAGTTGACAATAAATGCATTATCAAGACAGATAACAAAAACAATAAACACAGATTTCATGTTCAGAATAAACTTTTTAATGCTAGTTGCAAATACCTTTGGAGAATGTGATAGCAACTGTGTTGTAAAAATGACGGTATTGAAAAATGTTCTTGAAGAAGATGATGTTAGAGAGATAGATTGGTGTAGATATGTATATGAATGTGCAAGATTGTCAAAAACTGATTGGGCAAGCAGAAAGAGGAATAGGAATGAGGTTGTCTATTACGGCCCGGTTACATTCTTGATGGTATCTCCTGATTTTTATTTTTTATTATTTTTTATTTTTTTTAGCATAACAAGTTTATGATTTTGAAAATATACATACATATGTTTTAAGTTTAAAAAAAGACCATGTGTAGTATCAAAAAGACCATGTGATATATGAAGTATCACATGTGATATATGAAGTATCACATGTGATATATGAAGTATCACCTGTGATATATGAAGTATCACAGGTGATACTATTTATTATTTTCACAATTTATACTATATGAAGTATCACCTGTGATATATGAAGTATCACAGGTGATACTATTCATTGTTTTCAATTCTAAAACTATATGAAGTATCACCTGTATATATATATATATATATATATATATAATATATATATATATATATATATATATATATATATATATATATATATATATAATATCTTGATAATGTTTTTTAATATAATATTATAAATGGTTGTTGAAACAGCTTGCATATTTACAATATACGAAGTTTGATCGAATGAGTGTTGCAAGAAGATTACCAGCTTTCAAAAGTTGGAATGCAAACTTGTTGAAAAGTAGAGAGACTCTGGAACTAGATTACAAAAACTTTTTTGGGATAGTCAACATTATAGGAGCTCTGAATGAACAAGAAAAAACTGCTCAAAAGGAGGTGAGTATATGATATCTCTAGTGATATTAGATTATTTTTGTGTTTAAGAGTGTAACTGATGATTTCTTAAAATTTAAATTCAATTACAGGAAATTTATGAAATGTTAGAAGACAAAATAGAAGGTATTTTGAGTGAGAAACAATTGTTTGAAGAAACAGTCAAGGAAAGTCTAGTAAAGTTTGGAAATGATCAAAGGCTTATTGAATATAGAGAAAGATTAAAGCAGATTTTCAGAAACGCTAATGATAATTTCCAAAGAAAAAGTCCTTTCTATTATTCATCAACAGAATCAAGCTCCATCAAATTTGTAACAAGTGATGATGAAGATGATGACAATGGTGAATCTAATGATAACAATCATAACAATGAAAAGACAGAATCTGGACATCAAAATAGAGAATATGGAGATGAAAATGGAGAATCTATGATATTTGATGATGATGAAGCTGACAAACAAGATGCCACAAATGACAATAATGCAGAATCAAACTCTGATAAAGACGAAGGTGCACAAGGAATGGGAAAGGATGAAACTGCATCAAACAATGAGGGCAGTAGTACCAAAAATGATGTAGATGCGGAAAACAATGAAACAAAAAAGGTTACAAGTCAAAAAATTGAAGGTGAAAAGATGAATGAAGATGAAAAAATTCAATGTCAATTTAAAGTTGATGATGATTTATCTTTCTTTGATGTATTAATTGCTAAAACCGATGAAGAATTTATGAAAGAATTGAGAGAAATTCAACGAAAACAAGCCAAACCGCTTGAAGATTTAACCGATGAAGAATTTCTTGAAGTTTTAGATGAAGCGCAAACATTTGTGAATCAGGAAAAGGTAGAAGAAAAAGAAACGGAACAAGCAGATGCTTCTTGTCAACAAGAAAAACAAAAGCAACAAGCAAGTTCATCTTGTTGTAAAAGCAGGGAGCATAATTTTGAGTTCACACCAGGATCACAGCCAACCTTTGATCTAGGATTTGATAGCCCTGTAGTAGACTCAAAACCATGCAAAAAATCAGAGTCAAATGATGAAGAAAAAGAATCTTGGTGCTTGCAATCACCATATATAAACCAAAAGGTCAGCACAACAACAGAGCTAACAGAGGATGAAATACTCTTGGCAAGAAGCATCTTTTGTATGCAAGGAGACGAAGCGTAAGATTAACTTTTAAATTTTTATCAACTTTAATTGAATATATCACAGGTGATACCTCAGTTCTTTTTAACAAATGAAAGAAATGATTAGTATCATCTGTGATATATCAAAGAATATATAATATCTGAAGTTTCTTATACTTATCACCTGTGATATTCTCAAAAACAGAGAGCAAGTTTTCAACGACCAACGTGTAGGATTGATGAGAATGAATGTCCAATCACTAGCACCAGGCTTGAAAATTGAAACTCCTGTGATCGACACATTTGCTTCAATCCTAAATTACGAAGAATGGGAATCAGAGAAAGAGATGAAAAGGCATTACTTTTATACATCAATGATGGTGAGATAAATTTAATTTAAAATAATGTACTATAATTGAATGTGTTTATGTATTAACTTAATTTAACTTGTTTTCAATTATCAAGCAGCTGCCTGGAGTAATAGAAGATAATCGAAAACGCATGCTTTCCGAAAAAGAAATAACAGATAAACAATATGATGAGTTTGCAAAGATGATTGCAATTCAGATGGAAGATGATATAAGGAGGCTACAATTTGAAGATGTTAACTTGGTATATCATATGACTTTTATAAATTAATGAATGAACTTAGTCTATTATCTTAAAACTTAGATCATTTTTATAATTTCATGAAAACAGGTTTTCTTCCCAATTATAGCGCATGGTCATTACTACCTTATAGTTTTCAACATCCTTAAAGGAACATCTGTGATAATAGATAACAGTGATTCAGATGGGACGTTTGAAGGAAAGTACCAAGAAAACTATGATCTTGTGGTAAGAAAAACTATTCTGAAGACTTCACATATAATTTATTTTGGTCAAATATAATTACAATATCACTTGTGATATTTAGAATATCACTTGTGATATTTCAGAATATCACTGGTGATATTTCAGAATATCACTTGTGATATTCAGAATATCACTTGTGATATTTCAGAATATCACTTTTGATACTAGTCTATAATTGACACTTTGTAATTTTATTTTCAGAGGGCTGTTTTTGCAAGGCATTTGTCTACATATCTACATCCAAAAGGAGATGTATTTATGAATCAGAAAAAAAAACCAACAATCTTAAACATGAGTTGGAAAACAAGAAAAGAAAAGATAGACTGTGGTTTGTACATGATGTTGCATATGGAGCATTATGAAGGTAAGAGTGGAGCAAAATGGGAAACAGGCATGCTCAAAGAAACGAACAGAAGCCATCGAATGCAGATAAACAGCCTGAGAACAAAGTATGCAGCAAAGATGATGCTCCATGAAGTAAATGAGAAGCAAAAGATGATGTCTGACTATGCCTTGAAATTTGCAGCTGAAAATCCAGATGAAGAAGAAGTAAAGAAATTGGTTCAGGAGGCTATAAATAGAAAGATTGAAGAAGAAGCAGCCCTAAAGCCTGGATCAAGTGGTTATTAGTTTGACATTTAATTTTTGTATAGAAACTTGTACTGTCTTAGTTTATGTTTCTGAAATAGTGTACACAGTTAAGCTAGGTTTAAGAATTAGATATTGCAAAAGCCATTTTTTGTAGTACTGCTGGGCCACGGAATGTGACGGACAGTGTCCAAGTTTGGGGTTACCTAAGAATGATGGTGCTCTATTAGGTCCTGAACCACATTCCCGGGTGCCAGAGATTGTACTCGATTTTGTTATGGCTTTGTGCTTAAACTAAGAGTTAGGCATTACACAGATGAATGTAATCAGAATTTGAAAATATTTTTGGGTGAAGTAAATATAAGCTTCTTTTATAAATTATGAGTGTGTGATTTTGTATGTATCACAGGTGATACCTAGAAGTTATTTTGTATATTAAATATTAACTGTCATTTTATTATTTTATCCGTTATTTTTGTATCACATGTGATACCTAGAAGTTATTTGGTAAACTGTAGATACCTTCCTTACATTATAAGGAATTTTAGGTGATACCTAAAATTAGATATTAGGTATCACCTGTGATACAAAATTATTTATTAGGTATCACCTGTGATACAAAATAATTTCTTAGGTATCACTTGTGATACATTCAAAATCACACATTGATTCGTACTGTTGCTCAATAGAGCTTAGAAGCATTGTTTGTCGAAAGTACTTGGTACACTTATTCGTTTATTTGTGATATCAAAAGACATTTTTTTTATTTGAAATTATGGAATACTTTGATATTTTTAATATTTTCGATTTTATGGAATACTTTGATATCTATCATCTGTGATACATTAAACTGTGATAAAGCTTTAAACTGTTTTGGCTAAGGTATTATTTATCACCTTTGATACAAAAAAACATATAAGGTATCACCTGTGATACATACAAAATAACACTGCTAATATACAAAAGAAACTTATATTCAGCTTATATTCAAATTCTGATTACATTCATCTGTGTAATACCTAACACCTAGTTTAATCATAAAGCCATAACAAAATCGAGTACAAACTCCGGTACCAGGGAATGTGGTTCGGGACCTAATAGAGCACCATCATTCTTAGGTAACCCCAAACTTGGACATGTCCGTCACATTCCGTGGCCCAGCAGTACTACAAAATGGCTTTTTCTATATCTAATTCTTAAACCTAGCCATAACAAAATCGAGTACAAACTCCGGCACCAGGGAATGTGGTTCGGGACCTAATAGAGCACCATCATTCTTAGGTAACCCCAAACTTGGACACTGTCCGTCACATTCCGTGGCCCAGCAGTACTACAAAATGGCTTTTTCTATATCTAATTCTTAAACCTAGCTTAACTGTCTTCACAATTTCAGAAACATAAACTACGACAGTACAAGTTTCTATACAAAAATTAAATTTCAGAAACATAAACTACACAATCTTTCATCATATCGCACTTTTAACATGATCTGCTTCCTGTTCAGCTTTCCTTTTCTTTATCGCTTCTCTTATCACCTTTGCTTTCAGTTTATTGTCTTGGTATCTCTCTGCAAATTTATGTGTCTCGTTGCTGATATTTTCTCTTTGAATATTCATTTCATGTGTCAAAATCTTTGTGGCATACTTGATTCTCAATCTTGTTATTGCATTCTCTTGTTCATTTCCTTCTGTTGGAAACTCCAGTTTCCAATTTTTCTCAATCTCTCCATTGTATTGTTCCATATGCATCATCACAAAGACTCCGCAATCAATGATGTTCTTTTTGGTTGCCCACTTAAGCTTCATCACTGTTGTCTTTGATTTTTTTTATTTGAGAAGCCTTTTTGTGTTTGTGGGATTTCAAATATCTTGAAAATAGTTTTTTCTACACAAAATAGAAAATTGAGTTTATTAAAGACATCTCATTTAAGCAGTATGCATAATAATTTAAGCACGCATCATAATTTAAGTATAGTCTTTAATTACTTACGAGAACATCGCACTCCTTCGAGTATTTGCTTTCGTATGTCTGCCCTGAATTAGAGTTGTCAATGATAACAGAACTTCCTTTGGAGAGATTGAAAACAACCAGATAATAATGTTCATGCGCAATTATTGGAAAGAATGCCTGTATTAATTGTAAACAAAAATTAGAGTCATTTTAATACAAATAAAACATATCACATGTGATAGTTAACATATCACATGTGATACTTAACATGTGATACTTAACATATCACATGTGGTATTTAACATATCACATGTGATATTTCAATAGAATATTAAGTATCACCTGTGATACAAACAAAAGTTAAAACTCATAATAATTGAAATAAGTTGTTACCAATTCTACTTGATGCAACGATTCGTCATCTTGATTGTTTTTAAACACAGGTTCTAAGTATGAACAAAAATCATTATATTGCTTTTCTTCATCTTGCTTTTTTGCTTCCACTATTTGACGTGTCTGTTTTTATATATCAACATATGTTATAAGAAACAAATTAAGATTTTAGTAATTAAGTTCTAATTTTTTAGGTACTTACCAGTATTCCAGTATGAAAAAATTGTCTCATCTTTGGTCCATAGTTGTTGATTGTTTCTTCGTAGTTTAAAACTGCTGCAAAGGTGTCGATTACACTAGCTTCCACTTTTAGTTGTGGTGCTAGGGTTTGCATGTTGTCTCTGATCCCCGCTGCCTCCCATGCCCATTCAGTTTGAAACACAAATTCGCTATACAAAAAGATAGACCATAATTAGATATATTATTAACAAATTCCTATATGATTGTTTAATTAGATAAAGCAGACTTACTATGGATCTCCTTCCATTGAAAATAAAGCATCTGTAACCATAATTTCATCTAGCTTTATTGGAATTTGTATGTCAGTTTTCTGGTTCATATACGGTGAAACCAGAATTCTTTTTTGAACGACATTTATTTTCTCAATGTAATCATCATCACCCCTTGCATTTTTTTCTTCATTCGCAGCTTCATCATTATCACTACCAGTTTCTGTCTCATCACTTCTAGTGTCCGTATCGTCATTCACAGCTTCATCATCATCACTTTTCACAGTTTCCCTTGCAATTTTTTCTTCATTCACAACTTTATCATCATTCACAGTTTCCATATCATTTACAGCTTCATCATCATCACTACCAGTTTCCGTTTCACTTTCGTCGCTATTCACAACTTTATCATCATCATTCACAACTTTATCATCACTATTCACAACTATTCATCATCATCATCATCATCATCATCATCATCATCATTTTTCTGTTTCAATCTCGCTATTGCCATCATCTTTTTCTTGTTCACTTTCATTATGTTTTACATTCTCAGTTTCTTTGTCCTTCTCATCACCATTGCCATCATCATTGTTGCCAACATCACTACCATCGTTGTTGTTATCATCACTCTCTTCTTCTTCATCTTGATCAAAATCCACAACATTGAACATTGTTTTGTATTTCTTACATAACATGTTCATTGTTTTGTCATCCTTGAACTTCTGCATACCATCTTTGATTGTCTCATCCAACTCTTCTTTTTCTTTTGAAATTGTTTCAAATTTCTCTTTAATTTTTGCGTAAAACTCCTGTAAAACGAGCAAGTTGGATTAGTTTTTTAATCTATCACATGTGATACATATGACATGTAAAATTATATGTAATATTAGTTATCAGTATAAGTTATATCACCTGTGATACATATGACTTGTGTTGTATGTAATATTAGTTATCATCATCACATATGTTTTATCACTGGTGATATACTACCAAAAACTCAAAAAAATCACCAGTGATATTCTGAAATATCACCAGTGATATTCTGAAATATCACCAGTATATTCTGAAATATCACCAGTGATATTCTAAAATATCACCAGTGATATTCTGAAATATCACCAGTGATATTCTAAATATCACAAGTTATATGTAATTATATTTGACCAAAATAAATTACATGTGAAGTCTTCTGAATAGTTTTTCTTACCACAAGATCATAACATTTATCACTGGTGATATACTATCAATAATTGAAAAAAATTAAAACTAACCTCTTTTGTTTCTGGTCTTTTCGGAAGCAATGGCTCATTGTAAACATCAGCTCCCTTGTATAAATCGAAACCAACTTGTTCTTCCTCAGGATCAAACTCTGGATGGTGTTCCAGCTTTCCCAAGCAGTTTTGTTTTGTTTCCATCAAAATCCTCTTCTTCATTGCTTGAGTGTTCCAGCTTCTTATTGCCGGACGGTGACGTATTACTGGAAAGCTTGGAAAATTGGTTGAATCCAAGTATAGCAGCTTTTTTATACAAAAAATAAATTCGTGTTAGATTATAATATTTGAATTACTTATGACTAACTTATAGAAACTTTTAAAATAACTTACACATAAGAAGGTAATCGGCCCATAGTAGTAGCCTGAGTTCAACTTCACATTATGCCAGTTTTGCTTACTTATCTGTAAGCTTTCCAGTATGTAACCACACCAATCAATATCCTTTATATCATCTTCTTCTTTGACATGCATCAGCACCGTCGGCAGCACCTTTCCTCCATTGTCTATTGTTCCCATCGTGCTTGCAAACAGAGTTAGGAAGTTCATTATAAAGGTGAAATCAGCATCAAAGGTGTTTGATATCTCCATGGATATCGCTGGTGCTGTGATTTTTGCTAGATGAGAGTATTGATTTTTCCATTCTTGTATGAAAGCATCATCAGGTTCTCTTTCATCTAGGTCTTGTAATTTCTTCCTTCCCATCGGGACACCTAGCATATCGTTAATTTTTTGCCTTGTTGCCTTAATAGATCCTTTTTCCAATCTTAGTTCCATGCTTGGTGGATGGAAACTTTGTATCACATGGTACACTAAAGCACCCGGAAGTTCAACTACAGGGAAGTTGATGAATCTCTCAAAACCAATGTTTTTCAAGCACTTTTTCCTAGCATCTGATAAACCGACCATTGCATCATACAGAGCTCTAGGTGATGTTCTGATTTTGCAGGTAGGATACATCATTTTTTTTTTTTGTTTTTTTTCCTTGTTTCCTTTTTCTTTTTTCATTTTCTTATTTTTATTCTTGACAATATCCTCCTCCTCAGAATCTTCTTCTTCATCACTTTCCAATTTTCTTTTTTTGGTTAGTTTTTTAACTTTCTCTCTTTCCTTCTCCTTCTTATCCTTCTTCTTATTCTTTTCAGCCTCTTCTCTTTTCTTCATTATGCTTTTTTTAACTTTAGATCTGCACATCTGCTTTACTCTTTTCCTCTTTTGTTCTACAACAGGTTTTTGTCCTGATGTAGATGTCCCTTTATCATCTGCATATTTAAAACACATAAAAGATATAAGTCCTAAACTTATCACACATGATACTCAGCATATGACATGTGATACTCAGAATATCACTTGTGATATATAACTTATCACATGTGATATTTCACTAGAATATTAAGTATTACAAAATAACACCTTAGGGTAATGCAGAAGCCAAATGCGTCTTCTGTGGCTTAGTTGCAGCCGACGCCTTCGGCGAAGCCGATGGCGTCTTCTGTTGCTTAGCCACAGAAGATGCTTTCGGCTTCTCTAGAATATCAAGTATCACCTGTGATACTTAATATTCTAGAGAAGCCGAAGGCGTCTTGGCCGCAGAAGACATTAAGTATCACCTGTGATACAAAATAAGCTATGACATTAAGTGACACTGATTTTCTATCTTATATAACAACCAATAAGCAACTTTTAATTCCTAACTTGTATAACAACCAATAAGCAACTTTTAATTCCTAAATAAGCAATAACGTAGAAGCCAAAGGCGTCTTGGCCGCAGAAGACATTAAGTATCACCTGTGATACAAAATAAGCTATAACATTAAATGACACTGATTTTCTAACTTATATAACAACCAATAAGCAACTTTTAATTCCTAACTTGTATAACAACCAATAAGCAACTTTTAATTCCTAAATAAGCACTAACGTAGAAGCCGAAGGCGTCTTCTGTGATACAAAATAACATCTTCTGTGGCTTATCCGCAGCCAACGGCTTTGGCTGTTGTTTAGCCACAGAAGACGCCTTCGGCTTCACTAGAATATTAAGTATCATCTGTGATACAAAATAACATCATTTCACATGTGGTTTTGTGTGGCTTAGTACGCCTTCGGCGAAGCCGAAGGCGTCTTCTGCGGCTAAGCCAAAGGCTTAGCCGCATATAACTTCTTCAATAAATGCTTCTAATGTGTTTGTTAACTCTTAAAACCTAATTTCTAGTGCGTTTTTCTTCACAAAATCACTATAAACATCAATTATTCATTCTAGGGTTTCGGTATACCTGAAATTGGATTGTTGACTGGTGTTTCCTTCATCCTTTTCGCCGGAGATTCCATTTTTTCTGATCGATTGGTGAAATGCGTGTAGATCCGGCGTTTTTTACGGTAATTTTGATCGGTTTTTGTTGTGAGTAGTGTGTGTTTTTAGTGTGTGTTTGTTGGTAGAAATTATGAGACGAAAATGAGCGGGTTAGTGTTTGTGTTTTGTTGTGAATTTACGAAATTACCCCTCCGTGTATTTTTTTAATAGCAATTGGTATGATCTCAGCCATTGATTAAATTTAAATCAATGGATGTGGTTTGTCCCTTGGTATGTGAGTGTTTTATGATTTGTAGAATAACTCAACTCGACATATAAATAATAAACTTGATACGCTTATAAAAAAAAAAGATTAATAATTGATCTTAAAGTTTAAAATCACTTCGCTGCAGACTTTTAGACTAGTTAATTAACTAACGGGCTAACAGTTAATTATTGTTAGGCTTAATTAAATGGACTAGACCAAAAACAAATGGGAAGCCCATTTGTGTAGTCTAGGGTCCGACCATATAGAGAGGAAAAAGGAAGGCAGAAAAACTTGTTGGTTATACTGAGATCTCATAACTTGAAAACTAACCACAAAATAACTCTCCCTCTTATTGTTTCGGCCATAACTTCTTAACCGTTTGGAGTTAAGTGACACCATTAACACCATACTCTACGTGTTTCAATTTTGCATAAAATTCCACCAAGTTCACCTCTGTCAGCCGCCGAAATCCCACTGCCTCAATTTTCTATTGTCTAACCTTTGCTTTTGCTTTTGTTCATTTGTTGCTGTTGTAGCATGATAAAGATTAATCTCCGCTTGCTGTCGATTTTTCATTAACAAATTTGTTATTTACTTTTGCTGCTGGTTGAATAATTGCTTTTGCTTAGTGCTAGATTTAATTCTTTCTCAACAAAGTATTGCTTTTATTGTCATATTTTTTAATAGTTTAGTTTTCGTTAATGTTTATTTAGTTTTTTTAATTTAATTCGAGCTTTTGCGATTTTATCGCTTCGATTGCGGGGAAGTATTAAAAGATAGATTAGAGGCCCTAGCCCGGTCGTTATTTGGGGTCAATAAGGTTTCCATTTAACTTTCATTGTATATGCTTGATTAATAAACCTAATACTTCACGGGGTTTTATCATTCAACATGGTATCATGAGAGGGTATGATACCGAGACCTATAGTCACCCGCCATTAGCCGCTTATGTCACCCCGTCAAACTATTGCCGCCACTATAAGAAGATAGATTAGTAATTGGCCCAACCTAAATGTTTGTGATTGGGTCCATCAAGGGTTTTATGTAGGGTTACAATGTCTCTAGTACTCTATAAATATTAAATCAATAGTACAAAGTATGGTACGGGGTTTTTATCATTCAACATGGTGTTAGCGCGGGTTTGATTCCAGGGGCGGAGCTAGGATTTTAGGTTGAGGGGGGCCGGAATTATTTATACTAGTAGCGGTATATAACCTAGTAAGAACCGACAACGGTATTTCATGTTTAAAACCGACGATGATTTTCACTAACACGAGTCAACCTAAAATCATAAACTCATGAAGAACTCAATGTGACTATTAGTTTTTGTATTACCAGAAGTAAACAATAAGAAACATGTTCAATCGTAAACGAATGTTTGGCTACCATAGTAGTTTAACGAGGTAGTTCATGCTTTTAAAAAATCAGATAAACTTCCTAGCCTAGTTAGTTGAAAAATTACGGACTATCACAAATTGAGAAAGTGTTAATTCTTTGTCTATACTTGCTAATAATCACATAAATTGAATTTCCAAATCACATAACGGAAGTTAAAGCATGAAAACAATATCAATGATGAGTTGGTCTAGTGGTTGTGACTTCTCTTGGTGACCTTTTGTAGGATCGAGTACTTCGAGCTTGATTGAGCTTGGTATAAACAAGAACCTCTGTATGCTATACAAGCGTTTATGCGGAAACTAAACAGCAAGTATAATAAAGAAGAAAACTCTAAACGACAATGATCCTCTATGGATCAAACTATGAACTAAGAATTGTGATCTTGAATATTGAAAACGTTAAAGGTGTCAAAGGCGTACATAAACTCATAGATGGGTTTATCTTTTATACTAACAAGATCACCTAACCCTAACCCGTTCTACAAGAAAACGTGTGAAGAGATAAACAACAATCTCTTCTAAAAATAAATCTTAACAAACATTCTAAATATACGGATAACAAGTAATACTATCCGCAGCAACAATACTATCGGCAGGAACAAGATAACACTGTTGGCAGCAATGAGCTTTCAGCAGGAACCAAAGCTATCGGCAGGAACCAGCTTAACACTATCGGCAGCAACAATGAAACTCTTATTTCCCAGAGATCCTAACAATCCTCCCCTAATCTTGAGGTTGACTAGGTTAACCTGCAAGATTCCAATGTGATAGAGCTTGTAACTTCTCAGGCTTGAGGACTGCGACTTAGCAGCAACAATTTTAAGTAACCAGCAGCAACATCCATAACTTGCAAGATTCCAGCTTCTATAGCATCCAGCAGCAACTTCAATAGTTCAGCAGGAACAAGAAATCTTCTTCAAAACATGTATACTGGTCACCATTACTTTCACTTGAACTTGGCTGCTACTATGACAATATGTACATCAAATCACTTTAAGTTTCATACTATTCTCATCACATCCAGGTGTGTTAACTCCTGTGAGAGGTGAATCATTGAAAATTAATGGATTTGATGTCTCTTTACCAATAGCCATCACTACTGGAGTAGCCAATGTTTAGGTGTGTTAGACCATGGTACATTGATAACCATCTGATTTATTAGCAAATCAGCAACTATAAACGGATTTGACTTATCTTTACCTGTAGCCGTTTGCTCAGGACTAGTCAATTCTTTGGTTTCAACTGAACCTTGGTGAATTGAATACCAAATATGGATACCATGTGTCTTTACCACAAACCATACTTTTGTGGACTAGCCAATCCTTTGGATCCCATAAGGGTTACATCCATGGTGAATTGAGAACCATTTTCAACTCTCAGGAATAAACCATGGGTGAGTTGAAGTACCCTATAGCTTTGAGCAAGCTATTACAGCTATCAACGGATTTGATTATCACACCAGAGCTGTACCCTCATGGTGAGCCAACTCTTTCTTGTCTGCAAGACATGGTGAGTTGAGTACCATTTATTGTGTAGGTGTAAACACCAACACTGTACCTGCAAGGTGATGCTCAAAACCACTTATTAGCACACAAAATATACAAAGAATTTTTTTTTTTTTTTTTTTTTTGAACTAATAAAACAAATCAGAAACACACCAAAAGAAAATAAAGAAAATAAGAAAAGAAATCAAAAGAAAGAAAGAAAGATAGAAAATATACAACAATAACAAGAAGCATCCTCCCCTTAAGCTTCATCCTCCCCTTAAGCTGCATTCCTCCCCTTAAGCTCAGCAACTAAGGATTGACCATCCCAATATGGACCACCAAATGTTTAAACCTTGGTCCATCAAAAGCCTTGGTCAGCAGATCAGCAACATTATCATCTGTGTGAATCTTAACCACCTGAATAAGATGCTTCTCATAAGCATCTCTTATGAAATGATGTCGAATCTCAATATGCTTTGTCCTCTGATGATAAACAGGATTCTTAACAATACACATAGTACTTTGATTATCAATAAAAATCTTAGTGTTCATGTAGTTGAACCCATAATCCAACAACTGATTTTGCATCCAAAGTACCTGTCCACAGCAACTAGCAGCAGCAACATACTCTGCCTCAGTAGAAGATGTAGCCACTATAGTTTGCTTTTTGCATTGCCAAGAAACCAACCTCCTACCCAGAAACTGACAACCTCCTGTTGTAGACTTCCTATCAAAGTTAGCCCCAGCATAATCACTGTCACTATATGCCTCCAACACAAAAGGAGAATCTTTAGGATACCAAAGTCCCATCTTTGGCTGTCCTCTTAAATACTTAAAGATTCTCTTAACTGCATTTAGGTTAGAAGTCAATGGTGTAACCTGATGTCTAGCACATGCACCAACAGCAAACATGATATCAGGTCTTGAAGCTGTCAAATACATGAGTGATCCAATCATGGACCTATAAAGATGAACATTAACTGCAGCATCAGGTTCATTATTGGACTTAGGCTTTGGACGTTCAAAAGGAGTTGTAGCAACCTTCACATTTTCCATATCAAATTTCTTAAGCATGTCATAAACATACTTCTCCTGGCAAATAAAGATTCCATCTGGTTTCTTCTTAACCTGAAGACCCAAGAAGAAAGTCATTTCACCCATAGCACTCATCTCAAATTCACTCTTCATCAATTCTTCAAACTCCCTGCACCAGGCTTCATTAGTGGAACCAAAGATGATATCATCTACATAAACTTGTACTAGGATGATATCTTTGAAATTCTTTCTGATAAAAAGAGTTTTATCAATAGTCCCTCTTCTGTAACCATGTTTAAGCAAAAAGGCTGATAACCGTGCATACCAAGCCCTTGGTGCTTGATGAAGACCATAAAGTGCTTTAACCACTTTGTAAACCAAATTAGGATTCTGAGGATCCACAAACCCCTGTGGTTGAGTAACATAAACCTCTTCCTCAATCCTGCCATACAAAAATGCACTCTTCACATCCATCTGATATACTACAAACCCCATAAAGGAAGCAAAAGCTAAAAACAATCGGATAGCTTCAACTCTTGCCACTGGTGCAAACACCTCATCATAATCAATCCCCTCTTCTTGTCTATGACCTTGAGCTACCAATCTAGCCTTATTTCGAACCACAATACCCCTAGCATCCCTTTTATTCTTTAGAATCCATTTAGTTCCAATAGCATGCTTTCCTGCAGGTAAAGGCACCAACATCCATACTTTCTGATTCTGGAACTGCTGCATCTCCTCTTGCATAGCCTCAACCCAATCATCATTAGCAAGAGCCTGAGCTATGCTAGTTGGTTCAACTTGAGATAAGAAACAAGCATACAGACAATGTAAGTAATCAGTATGATTGTTCCTCAACTGATCTTGTATATAACTGAGAAAAGCAGATTCTCCAAACTTGGGTTGATGTAGCTTGCTTCTTGTCTGCACAGGGGAATTTATATCTCCAAGAATCAAAGACTGAGGATGAACTGTATTGATCCTCTTGGTAGCAATTGGATTAACTTCAATGGAGGATGCCTGATTAGTTATGGAGGGGTTGAAGTCATCATCATATGAAGAAGAAGTGAAAATTCCAGTTCTGGACTGATGATGAGGATCATTCAGCTTATCTTTTGAAGAGACTGAGTTTCCAAGATCAGAAGGAATTGGAAATCTTTCAGGGGAGTTAACAACACCCAGAGTGTCCACAGATGGAGAAGACACAGGAACATCAGCAGAAACCCTAGAAGGTTCGGCAGGAACAGATCCACTTTCAGCAGGAATGGGATCAGCAGGAACATGAATACCATCAGTTGAATTCAATTGTCTTCTAACTTCAGCTTCAGCCTTTCTCAGAATCTCCTCTGTCTCTTTAGAAAATCCAGAATCAAACATCTCAGCAGCTCTTTTGGCATTAAACTCTTGTCTTTGAAGCCTAGCAAGATCTTCTGCATAACTAGAATCACCTCCAGCCATATCAAAAGAATCCTTGAGCTTTGAACCTGAAATGTTGTTAGAGGGAAAAGAAGGAACAACTATAGGTCGTTCATCACTCTCTACATCAGAATCATCATCTGAGGTACCTGCATTGTTAGTTTGAGAAACATTTGTACCAGCAGATAGATTTGATTTGAATCTATTATAACCTAAGGTGTCAGATAGATAATCCAGATCAAAGTACCACTCTGGACCAGCACCCTGCAAATTAGGTTTATCTTCAAGATATCTTAAGTTGAGAGTCTCTTCTATTTTCTTAGAGGACAGATTATAAACCCTATAGGCTTTACCATGAGCAGAATATCCAACAATAAACCCTTCATCAGCCTTCCCATCAAACTTGCCTAGGTAATCACTAGTGTTCAAAATAGTGACATGACATCCAAAAGGCTTAAGGTAACTAATGTTTGGAACCTTCCCAGACAAAAGTTCATAAGGTGTTTTATTATGAGGACTAGTAATAGATACCCTATTCAACACATAACAAGCAGTGCAAACTGCTTCAGTCGAAAACATAGTAGGCATCTTAGATTCAGCTAGCATAGTCCTAGCTGCTTCTATCAGGGTCCTATTTTTCCTTTCTGCAACCCCATTTTGTTGTGGAGTTCTAGCATTACTATAGTCCCTTTTTATCCCCTTAGTCCCACAGAGGTCAATAAGATTAGAGTTCTTAAACTCTGTGCCATTATCACACCTTATAGACTTAACCTTTTTACTTAGCTGATTTTCTATTAAGGCAATAAAATCCCTAAGAACTGGATAAGTTTCATCTTTAGTACCCAAAAAGAAAGTCCATGAAAACCTGCTAAAATCATTTGTAATCACCAGGCAGTAGTTCTTATGGTCAATACTTCTGATAGAAGTAGGACCAAAAAGATCCATATGAAGAAGCTGCAAAGGCTCAGAGATGTTGCTCACAGCAGTTATGGCCTTGTATGATGCTTTGTGCTGCTTTCCTTTGTTGCAGGCAACACAATCATGCTCATTAGAGAAGATCTTCATAGGAAGCCCTTTCACCAACCCATTCTTAGCCAACTTGTTAATGGTCTTGAAATTCACATGGGCCATTCTTCTGTGCCATTTCTTAGACTCATCCACAGAAGCTTTTGCAACCAAACAAGCAAGAGATCCCTCAGGCTGAACATCACTAAGATTGAAGCTATAAAGATTGTAAGTCCTAGGAACTTTAAGTTCAACCTGAATTTCATCAGGCAGCTTGAAGTCTTTGGACAACACAAAGCAATCATTCTCAGTGAAGAGAACACTGTTCTTCTTGTCACAGATTTGGGAGACAGAGAACAAATTGAAGTCTTGAAGTTCCTTCACATAAAGTACATCTTCAAAGTCCAGCTTAGCAGTCTTGATAGTTCCCTTCCCAGAAATTATTCCATCTCCTCCTCCAAATGTCACAGTACCTCCATTCAAAGGTACAAAGTCATGCAATCTATCCAAATTCCCTGTCATACTCCTGGAACACCCACTATCAACAATTCCAACATCTTTGCTTCTAAAAGGAAAATCCTGAGAGAAAGAATACATATACAACATTAGATACAAGAGAGACTCAAGCCATTGCTGACTTGAGCCTGCCTAGTGGATCAATAAGAATTAAACCCTGGAGATTGATGAGATCCATCATTGATCTTGGACCCCATTTTCATATGTTGGTTATTGATTTTCCAAGAACAACCTGCTGAGGACTTAACAGCAGTTTTCCATCTTGCCCCTCCCTTATTCATGGTGTCAAAACAAACAGGTCTCAAATTATTTTGAAAGTAAGAACTAGTAGGTCTTCTGATAGGTCTAGCCAAATTGCTTCTCCAACCAGCAGGATTGATCCTACTGGCAGGAACTGAATACACAGCAGCAACAGGCTTATCGGCAGGAATGTACTTATCAGCAGCAACAGGCTTATCGGCAGGAATGAACCTATCAGCAGCAACAGGCTTACCAGCAGGAACTGGCTTGCCAGTAGCAACTGAAGTTCTCCTTGCTGCTTGAGGAATATAGGGGGGAATATCATTCACATTTTTCCATACAAACCTATTTTGACATGCATTCAAACCCATCTGTTTCTCATAATAGTCACAATCTTTAATGAGATGATCATAACTACGACACACAAAGCAAGATTTCTTTCTAGGGGCCTTTTTCTTAACAATAACTTTCTCATTGCACACAGAATTATTCAAACCAACACATGAAACAAAATTATCCTTAACACAATGAAAACCACAATCATAATTGTTTGAAACAGAACCACAACCAGAAACATTATTGTTTTTAACACTATCAAAAGAAATATCTTCAAATGCAGCTATCTTCGAGTGAGATTCATCATTAGCTACTTCTGAGGAGAGATCTTCTGACTTTATTGATGCTGACTTGTCACTTGATCCACATGTGGCATAGTCATCTGTCTTGATTTCTGAAGATTTGTCACTGTAAGAACAAGAGACAAATTCATTAGAGTCACAATCAAGATTAGGCAAGTCCTTTGCCTGTTTGCCATACATCATTTGTGAATCATCAAAGTCATCAAAAGGATTAGCAGGCTTAAATGTTCCAGTTATGGGTGGAGGAACATCATTCATCCCTCCCTCATTCACAAACTTTACAGGCTTTCTATAATCTACAGGTTCTGGGTTAAAAACACTATATTCATTAGGGTCATAATATTGATTTGGCCCTACCAGGTCACCGAACCCTAAACCTCTTTTAGTTTTTGATGACATAGAACTATCAATAAGCCTGTGAAGGTTTGTGGATGACTCTTTCCACTTGTCAAATCTAGCCAAGGTATCATCTAGTTTAGACTTTAAATCCTGATTATCTAATACTACCTTAGCTTTTTCCCGTTCAGTATGTTTAAACTCATTAATAGCATTTTTTAAATCTCTTTCCAATACCTTTATTTTTACTTCATAAGCAGACTGTTGTTGTTGATACCAGACCTTTTGTTGTTCTAAAGTTTTAACAGCCTTTTTATGAGCCTTAAGTTGAATAAAGTTATCCTTATTTTCACTTTCTTTATCATCAAATTCCTGTTTCAATTTATCATATTTAGAATCACAACCAAACGGGCAGTTATGTACCTGAGATGGATGACCCATCATTCCAAACTGACCAGCCACTTGTTTCTTTTCACCATATTCAGCTACCATCCCATAGACCTTATCTGCTCCACTTGCAAGATACTTCTCATGTTGCTCCCAGTCCACCATCGAATCCACAGATACCAAAGCCTTGGGGTCTTCTGACTCTAACTCTTGAATTCTGAAAGCAGAATACCGTGCTTTATCATCCACCTTCTTGTCTGTACATTCCCTAGCAAAATGTCCTGTTTGAGAACATTTATAACACCTCACCTTCCTTCTATCAAACCTGGCAGGCTCCTGTCCATTAAAATTGACCCTTCTTCCTGCCTTCTTTTCAAACCTATCCAATTTCAACGATATCATAGCCACCTGCCATCTTAAGTCCATCTCTTCCATATCCAATTCATCAACCTGATTAAAATCATCATACACAATCTTCTGTTGTGGTGTACTTTCAGCAACAAATGAATGAAGCACATCCACTACAAGATTCTCAGAACTGGTTTGAGCTTTTGGTGTGACAGGTGAGTAGGAGATTGATGATGTTGATGGTGTTGGACTGTTTCCATATGATGTTTTGTTAGCACCAGAGTTACTAACAAAAGCAGTATGGGTTGGAGTATGGGGTGTATAGGTGGAATACCCTTTGATATCAAGTTCAAGGGTTTTCAACTTGTTGTACAGATCATCAAAGCTCATAAAATCCAGTCCTCCTTTGGCCTTGAGGGTTATGGAAACCTGCGACCAAGATGGTGGTAAAGCCCTCAGAAACTTGGTGTTGCAATCTTCATCATCCGGCCTAGCTTTCAACTGGTTGAGTTGACTCAGGATCTTGTGGAATCTGTCATACCCTTTGTGAATCCCTTCAGCCTCAGAGATCTTGAATTCCTGAAATTCTTGCTTAAGCATAGACTTTCTCATTTTTTTGGATTCATCATTCCCTCCAAATCTGGCTTTTACAGCATGCCAGATCTTTCTAGCATCATCCAAGTGATGGAAGTCACTCATATGATCCTCTGGAATGGCTTGAAGCAAAAGGGTTCTGGCCTTGGTTTCCCTTTGCACAGCCATGTGTTCTTCTGCAGTAACAGGTGGCTCTATATAGATATTTCCATCCTTGTCCCTTCCAGTATTCTTCTTGCTATTACCCTTGAGAATGACATTCCACAAATTGTAATCACTGTTTGTGATCCAATATTCTATTCTCATAGCCCAGACTTCATACTCATCTTTCTTCAGATATGGGAATTTAGCATTGTTGATGGACATTGTGGTGACGATTTGTGTTTGGACTTGGGATGTTTCAGGTTTGGGTTGTTGGTCTTCCTGGTTAATGACATTGTTTTCTGGGTTTTCGTCTGCCATTGAGAGAGGGTTAAGAGATATGAGATCGACCTTTTTCTTCTTTATCAGAGATCCTTACCAAGCTCTGATACCACTTGTAGGATCGAGTACTTCGAGCTTGATTGAGCTTGGTATAAACAAGAACCTCTGTATGCTATACAAGCGTTTATGCGGAAACTAAACAGCAAGTATAATAAAGAAGAAAACTCTAAACGACAATGATCCTCTATGGATCAAACTATGAACTAAGAATTGTGATCTTGAATATTGAAAACGTTAAAGGTGTCAAAGGCGTACATAAACTCATAGACGGGTTTATCTTTTATACTAACAAGATCACCTAACCCTAACCCGTTCTACAAGAAAACGTGTGAAGAGATAAACAACAATCTCTTCTAAAAATAAATCTTAACAAACATTCTAAATATACGGATAACAAGTAATACTATCCGCAGCAACAATACTATCGGCAGGAACAAGATAACACTGTCGGCAGCAATGAGCTTTCAGCAGGAACCAAAGCTATCGGCAGGAACCAGCTTAACACTATCGGCAGCAACAATGAAACTCTTATTTCCCAGAGATCCTAACACCTTTAGGTCTCAAGTTTAAATCCCACCAATGCCAACTTTGAGATATTAGGAAGTCCCTCTATGAGGTCATGGCTTGGGTATACCCAGGTTCAAGTCTGAGGGGGCATGGTTTACCCCTATTAATCGTCATGCCTTCGGGCGGATTAGTAGGCGGTTTTCCCCCCATCGGGTATTTGAATAGGCATTCCTACTTCGAGGGAGCTCTCTAGCGCGAGCCCGGTTAAGACAACGTAAGCTAGACCTCCCGCTGTCGAATCGCGACACGAAGTTTCAAGCGAAATTCACCTTGCAAAAAAAAAAAAAAAAACATGAAAACAGTTTATATTCAGCAAAACTAAAAAGCAAAAGAAAGATAAAAAATAATTAATGAACATAACATTCAAAAGTGCTTCTAATCATTTGTTAGAAAATGACTATAAAAGCATTTAATTATTCTGAATTGGTACCCAACAATGACTAACCACGAGATGACTGAATCTTGGAATTTGACGATTTGTTTTTTGATTTTGCAACAGAAAATATCTTGGACTCACTGAGGGGGCCTAGCACCCACCAGCTACCCCCTCTCTTTGCCCCTGTTTGATTGACCTAATCTGCCGTCATGAGTTGCTGCCTTCATGTCACTCTGTCAAACCCTTGCCGTCGCCTTTATCCCTTTTGGAAAGATTAAAAAAACCCTAACCACACGCCGATTTTTCTCACCGTCGGTCTCTTATCCACTGCCTTTTGTTTTCTTTCAATTCTGGTTATTTTATTTCTAACTGTATTCAAGTCTCATGGAAGCTACCATCACCCATCACATTAATAACATTTACCTTTCTTTCAATGCCATGTTGCCATATTTTGTTTCATAAACAACTAAATTTGATGCCATGTTACCGTTAGTTATCTAGTTGATGCTATATCAAGAGAAAAAGGTCGAAGATGTTGTTTTTGTCCCCCAACATTCTATGCTTGTTTTGCTTTCGCTGTTGCAGTTTGTAGATTTGTCTCCACATGTTGTCGGATGTCGTCTACAACAAAATTGTTTTCTTTAAATTTTTTGTTTTTCTGGAAAATTTATGTTACAGTCCAAGCTTTCAAGATTTCGTCGCTCGAACTGCGAGAGAGATTAAAAGATAGATTAGTAATTGGCCCAACCTAATTGTTCGCGGGTGGCCCCACTAGTGTTTTTATGTAGGGTTACAATGGTAACGTTTTGCTTGGTAAATGGTAATGTCTTTGCCCTGTTTTTATTCTTATTTTGGGAGAATTACATATATACCCATTAAAACTCAAATACTTGCATATTTCCTCAAAATACAAGTTTTCAATGCATGATGTACAATGCAGGTTAAGCATGTTTTGGGTATATATGCAAATATGCAAGTTTTAGTGGGTATATATGCAATTGCCCCCTATATTTTTATTATGCGTGACTAAAAATAACAAGTACTAATCTACGTGAATGTACAATACATATTTATAATGTGAATTAGAGCACTCGGTGTGGGTTTACTCGTCCCTCGCCATGGTGACATGGCGTTTTCGCCATGGCTCGCCACCATACCGGCCAACTTCGTCGCGGCTCACAACAAACAAACTCGCCACGCAGACGACGAAGCTAATTGACTGACAAAAGATCCGTTTGTGGGGCCAAGTTTAAATTCAAACGGTAATATTACCGTTTCCTTTTAAAAAATAAAAAATAAATAAACTTATACCACTTTTTAATAAACACTATAAATACCATACCATAACACACTATTTTTCACACACTTTTAAACCAAAAAATACCACTACTTTCTATATCTCAACATAAAAAAGAAATGTCTCAAAGTCCAAACGAGGGAGGGTATTTTACGAATCTTCTCACCTCAAACCAACAACAATACGGGAGTTCTTCAAACCCGTCTATCCCATCGTCACAAAACTCTAACTCTTCCTCGCCACAAATTCCTCTATACGGTACGCAATTGACACTCGAGGCAATTTACCAAAATCAACAATATGTGTTTCAAGGATACGCAAATTTCCACCAACAACGTTTTTCGGCACCACAGTTTTTAACTCACAACCATCACAACCACCATCACAGTTTCTTCAATCAAAACCATCAGATTCATAATTCAAAGTACCACAAGACCGTGAACCGGCCAAATCTCGAGGAAAAAAAGTTGCAAAAAAGTCAAAGAAAGTCGTTGAATTTGGACGCGGACGATGAAGATGACATGAAGGAACTAACGCGTGTGAATACTCGTTGGACAAAGGAAGAAGAAAAGTTGCTAGCGGAAATTTAGGTAGAAGTTTCCCAAGACAAAGATATCGGAAATGACCGTTCCGATGAGTTCTTTTGGAACCAGATTATGGACATGTTCAACAGTCAGTCTGACCGTGACAATCGTACAGAAAATATGCTCACGGGTAAATGGACAAGGCTTAACGGTGATTGTCAAAAATTCAATGCTATTTACAAACATTTGCAGCGTAGAAGCGGGGAAAATGACATTGATCATCTCGAGAATGCAAAGACCAATTTTGAACAATGCTTTGCTGGGAGAAGCTTCATATATGTTTGTAACCAACCTTAATTTTCCAAACACTATTTTAATAATAAAAACTAACTTATTATTATTTGACAATTTATTTGAGCATTTTTGAGCTTACATGATTATTTCGGAAAGTTATTTCGCACACTGTAGCAATCAGTAACCCTCCAAACTACTTAATTTTATCAAGAAAAGTGAAGTAATCACTTCCTGACACTTACTAGCAATTTATATACAAAATCGAGAAGTCATCTCGCTTTTCTGAAAAACACGACACCACACGCGTACCGACACCACATTAGTAATGGCTTAAATTTTATAGTAAATTTTCGGAATCAATAACTTTGTTTTTATACCATTTGTATAAAAACATTTCCAGAAATGTATTTCTCCTATTTTTAGCAAACCGATTTATCGCGTTTACACTTTAGCTCAACGGCAAACAGAATAGACGAGGTATAAATAAAATTTAACATAACCATCTATTTAATATACCACAACCGCCCCACTACCTTTTTCTGATCTCATTATCATATTTCAAAGTCAAACAACGAAAATAAAATAAGATATAACAGCTCTTGATAAATCGCTTTCTGCTTTATCTCCCCCCAAAGTCACATATACAGAGATCACTCTTTCCCTCTTCCCCAAGGGGA
Organism: Artemisia tridentata subsp. tridentata; assembly: GCA_021014915.2. Lineage (NCBI taxonomy): Eukaryota > Viridiplantae > Streptophyta > Magnoliopsida > Asterales > Asteraceae > Artemisia > Artemisia tridentata. The sequence goes on from CP139509.1 coordinate 474,873,476, forward strand.
ATCACGAGTTCTCAGAGATTTTCCAAATGGATGGTGAGTTTTTCTTAATCAAGCTCTTCACAAGTTTCCTCTCAAGAAAGCATAGTCAAAATTATCCTCTTTTTATTCTTTTTATTGTTGTCGCCCCATAGGAATCCACACACCCACACCTTCAATCAATCACAAATCCCACATCTCTAAAGGGTTGCTTTAAGCTTTGGCGGTGGTTCCTGTTGGTATCGGATTTGGTTATATTGTATTCGGTCTTATTAGTTTGTTGGTCTCTCCTCTTGTAATCGATTCACCATCATACCCTCTTGTAAGGATTACTTTGATCCCACACTTCGTTATGTTTTCTTGATTTTGGCTGTAAATCTGATATTTGTTATAAAACTTGCGATTCGATTTATTTTGTTGTGATATTAATTTACTCCTTATATCGATCGGTAATTCATGTTCTGTAAATGGTTATCTTCTTCTTTTTGTGTTGTTGTTAAGTATGGCTATTAATAATCTTACAACTAAAAACCAAGATTGACCTATACTTGGAAGTCCTTATTTTCTTGCTTACTAGCTTATTGGATGCGAGATGTTGGTGTTAGTTTCGTATGCGGTCGAGACCCACTGTGGTCGAACCACAGTGGGAGAAGTTTTAGTCCTGCTTGTTGTTTCATTTTTTTACCACCATTGCAATCTCATCGATACAATAGTTTAGGATAAATTGGTTAATATTTTTGGGTTTTTATTTCTTGGTAGTCGACCCACTGTCTAACAGTGGGGATGATTTTGAGTTTTACTCATTTTGCTCCTAATGTATAATTGCAAATCATATTAGACTACATGGTATTGAGTTGAAGCTAAAATTGGTTTAACATGGTTTAAAAACTAAAAATAGGTTTGGTTTATTCCTTTTTCTGCTCACTGTTGTGATTACAACTAATCACATAATGCTTTAAATTTTTTTTACTCATTGTTGTCTAAAATTTTGCCCAACAATAAGGAGTAATTGGTGTTGCTTATTTTGTTCCAACAATTTGCTTTTCCAAAACTTTAAAAACTTATTTGAGTTTAACAAGCAATATAAAGCGGTTTATTGTTCAAATATGAAAACATTTAATTATCTCGGGAAAACTAAAATATGTACAAGGGTCATGCCCGAGTTTCGTCAAAATATACATACTTAGCGTATCTTACACAAAACCGACTAAAAGGACGAGAACAATCTATTTTACATACCTATTATCTATATAAACCACTAACAACCTTTTCCACTAAATTATTATGACTTATGCATATATATGTACTTAAACTGTTAAATAATTATCATTTTTATATTTTGACGACGTCTAATATTTATTTGTGACTACGTTCCGTACGTCGTCTTTCGGTTACTATCGAACCGGAGATTTATTCATCTTGGATACTTTTGTTATTTACCTATATGCTTATACAATTCCAAGAGCCAATAGTTACAGACACTTAGAAAACTTTTCTTTAAACTTAAATGCTGCCACACAAGCAACAACAACACAAACATTTTAAAACTTTTAAACTTATCTAAACTTCACCGAGTCTTAAAAACTGGAACTGTGAACTAAACTTGCCATACTAATCTAGGTCGCGTGTTGGTGCCGCACACTTATACCATTTGACTTTACTCTATTCAGACTGCTTTACTAAGGTGAGTTCATGGCCCATATCTTTACTTGTTTTATAACTGTTTTTGGAGGGGGGGGGGGAATACATGCTCGTTTTTATTTTAACTCAATGCTTGTTTTACTTGAAACCTGATTTGTTTTCTCAAACATACTATTTGGCTGAAATACTTGATTGCTTACTCGAATGTGTTATGTGTTTGCATGTTACATACTTGATTTCTTACTCATGGACACAAGTGCTTGAAACATACATGACCCATACATTGACCAGGTGTACTGGACGAACATATATACCAGGACCGGGTGTAACGGTCACATTACCGAGTGTAACGGACATACTACCAGGTGTAATGGTCATTACGAGTGTACCGATTAACCAAACATTATAAACTTGTGTTCCACATTTACGATTACTTAAACCTATGAACTCACCAACCTTATGTTGACACTTTAGCATGTATTTTCAGGTTTTAAGATGATAGTTTACCCTTGGAGGCACTTGGCAATGGCATGGTCATAGGCAACTCTGATATATAGTTGGGATCACTTTATTTAATTTATAGGCCTATTTCCGCTCTACTTTTGAATAATGTAAATTTAACACTTTTTGTTAATGAATTTATCTTCTAAATGACTGAGGTAAAAACTGTTCTTTGTATTTGTGTTGTGATACCAATTTAGCACCCCAGTGACATGTATGCTTCCGCTGGACCCGATTTTGGGGGTGTTACATATTGGTATCAGAGCCTTGGTTATAGAGAACTGAGTATTTTTAAAACCTAAACTATAACTACTTTTTCAAAAACTTGACCCTATGACCGCCACATGCATGCCTGCCTGCCAAGCCTGCTGCCTTACTTATGATAAAACATTTTCTTTTAAAGTAAGAGATATATTACTGGTGTAACTGAGCTGAGTATTTCAAAATTTATTGAACCTCGGTGGAATATAGACTGATCACCTATATTCGACCAGAGACAGTGGGACATAGCCTGATCACCTATGTCCGACTGAGAGGTAAATTTTGCGATACTGAGAGTAGTTATACTAGAATTATGTCCAGATTGATTTTCTACTTGATTTATGAAAGCTTCAAAAATTTCTGTGTGTGTACATAATCATTGCATAACATGAACATTCACATCTACACACAACACACTGGCATCACAACACATTTTCACTTAACTGGAATACTCCTTATATCACAATCGGGTTATGTTACAGTTGCCTACACCTCCAACCCTACACTCAATTAATATTGCACCTTCCACGTTATGTACTAAATACACTATTGAGATAGCTAACTGATTTTTAGTAGCAATCAACACCCTCCTTCAGGGTCGTACTCTGAACTTGCCAAACTCCCCATTCAGCAGAGATGTTATGCCCAACAGAAACCTTAAGACCTTAAGGAGCAACCTGGACCACTATATTTGGAACAAACACCTAATCCTTCATGTATCCCTCGAGAATACCAGTTTTCTACCTTGTTACCCTCTTATAAGATAATAATCTGTGTCGCTATTAGCATACAAACTATTTTCAATTATTCTACAGACCATTTTGCGGTCATCTTGCAAAATATGTTACCACTGTTTCACGAAATCAAGATTTTGAACCTGCTACTATTTTATTAACAATGAATTGTTTTCTTACTGTCCTATAAACTGTTTTACGAATTATCTTTACAACTATTTTATCATGATGTAATAAACCGATTCATTACCTTATTACCATTCTATAAAATAACAAACAGTTTCGCTAGCTTTTAGTAAACAATATTACAATTACCCTACAAGTCTTACTACACCTTATGAACTATTTTACTCCCCTATGAACTGCTTTGCTACTAAATCACAAAACTAAACTACAATTTTGCTACTATTTTACAAATAATAAATTGTTCTCATATTACTCTATAAACGGTTTTATAGACCATTTTATAAACTATTTTGCAATCACCCTGTGAACTATTCACTCAATTGAAAAAGCATTTTACGTTACTACCTCTTGGTACTGTTAAAGTAAATTGAATACTTATGTTTATGAAATCCACCTGGTATTAAGCATCGAACCCCACTCAGCCATGACAACTAAACTCTGTCCTTAAATAGTTGAAACTTACGTAGACGTACATACCCGACTACACCTACTTCTTTGATATTCCTATTTTAAGGAACTTTCTTTAAAAACATGTTTATATCAACTACAAAACTCATAGTAATATCTTTCTGAGACACTCATTTTCTTGAGTTAAAAGTTTTTCTGGTCAAACTTTATCAAGACTTTTGCATATTAAAGAGTGACTAAATGTTTATTTTTGAGAAATTGTTTTATCTACACCATACTTAAAAACCCATTTTACTAAATTATATATCTTTTTAGTCAGACCTTATCAAACTCGGGTAAGTAAAGTAATGACTAAACGTTAATTTTTGAGGAATTACCTTATCCACCCACAAACGGAGAGACGCCCTTAAACAACCTAGTGAGGCCCAAATCTGTTATATGTATCATCACCTCTTCTGAGACAACACACTATCGGATAGCACGAACTGAATCGCAGGACGCGATTCCTTTTAAGGAGGGTTGACTGTAACCACCCGTAATTTTCCAAACACTATTTTAATAATAAAAATAAACTTATTATTATTTGACAATTTATTTGAGCATTTTTGAGCTTACATGATTATTTTGGAAAGTTATTTCGCACACTGTAGCATACAGTAACCCTCCAAACTACTTAATTTTATCAAGAAAAGTGAAGTAATCACTTCCTGACACTTACTGGCAATTTATATACAAAACTGAGAAGTCATCTCGCTTTTCTGAAAAACACGACACCACACGCGTACCGACATCACATTAGTAATGCCTTAAATTTTATAGTTAATTTTCGGAATCAATAACTTTGTTTTTATACCATTTTTATAAAAACGTTTCAAGAAATGTATTTCTCGTATTTTTAGCAAACCGATTTATCGCGTTTACACTTTAGCTCAATGGCAAACGGAATACACGGGGTATAAATAAAATTTAACATAACCATCTATTTAATATACCACAACCGCCCCACTACCTTTTTCTTATCTCATTATCAGATTTCAAAGTCAAACAACGAAAATAAAAGAAGATATAACAGCTCTTGATAAATCGCTTTCTGCTTTATCTCCCCCCAAAGTCACATATACAGAGATCACTCTTTCCCTCTTCCCCAAGGGGAATCACGAGTTCTCAGAGATTTTCCAAATGGATGGTGAGTTTTGCTTAATCAAGCTCTTCACAAGTTTCCTCTCAAGAAAGCATAATAAAAACTATCTTCTTCTTATTCTTTTTATTGTTTTCGCATCATAGGAATCCACCCACCCACACCTTCAATCAGTCACAAATCCCACATCTCTAAAGGGTTGCTTGAAGCTTTGGTGGTGGTTCCTGTTGGTATCGGATTTGGTTATATTGTATTCGGTCTTATTAGTTTGTTGGTCTCTCCTCTTGTAATCGATTCACCATCATACCCTCTTGTAAGGATTACTTTGATCCCACACTTCGTTATGTTTTCTTGATTTTGGCTGGTTAAATAAATCTGATATTTGTTATGAAACTTGTGATTCGATTTATTTTGTTGTGATATTAATTTACTCCTTATATCGATCGGTAATTCATGTTCTGTAAATGGTTATCTTCTTCTTTTTGTGCTGTTGTTAAGTGTGGCTATTAATAATCTTACAACTAAAAACGAAGATTGACCTATACTTGGAAGTCCTTATTTTCTTGCTTACTAGCTTATTGGATGCGAGATGTTGGTGTTAGTTTCGTATGCGGTCGAGACCCATTGTGGTCGAACCACAGTGGGAGAAGTTTTAGTCGTGCTTGTTGTTTCATTTTTTTTACCACCATTGCAAACTCATCGATACAATAGTTTAGGATAAATTGGTTAATATTTTTGGGTTTTTATTTCTTGGTAGTCGACCCACTGTCTAACAGTGGGGATGATTTTGAGTTTTACTCATTTTGCTCCTAATGTACAATTGCAAATCATATTAGACTACATGGTATTGAGTTGAAGCTAAAATTTGTTTAACATGGTTTAAAAACTAAAAATAGGTTTGGTTTATTACTTTTTCTGCTCACTGTTGCTTTAAATTTTTTTTACTCACTGTTGTCTAAAATTTTGCCCAACAGTAAGGAGTAATTGGTGTTGCTTATTTTGTTCCAACAATTTGCTTTTCCAAAACTTTAAAAACTTATTTGAGTTTAACAAGCAATATAAAGCGGTTTATTGTTCAAATATGAAAACATTTAATTATCTCTGGAAAACTAAAATATGTACAAGGGTTATGCCCGAGTTTCGTCAAAATATACATACTTAGCGTATCTTACACAAAACCGACTAAAAGGACGAGAACGATCTATTTTACATACCTATTATCTATAATAGCACTAACAACCTTTTCCACTAAATCATTATACATATAAACTTATACATATTTACTTGCCTTACTTATGCATATATATGTACTTAAACTGTTAAATAACTATCATTTTTATATTTCGATGACGTCTAATATTTATTTGTGACTATGTTCCGTACATTGTCTTTCGGTTACTATCGAACCGGAGATTTATTCATCTTGGATACTTTTGTTATTTACCTATATGCTTATACAATTCCAAGAGCCAATAGTTACAGACACTTAGAAAACTTTTCTTTAAACTTAAATGCTGCCACACAAGCAACAACAACACAAACATTTTAAAACTTTTAAACTTATCTAAACTTCACCGAGTCTTAAAAACTGGAACTGTGAACTAAACTTGCCATACTAATCTAGGTCGCGTGTCGGTGCCGCACACTTATACCATTTGACTTTACTCTATTCAGACTGCTTTACTAAGGTGATTTCATGGCCCCTACCTTTACTTGTTTTATAACTGTTTTGGGGGAGAATACATGCTCATTTTTATTTTAACTCAATGCTTGTTTTACTTGAAACCTGATTTATTTTCTCAAATATACTGTTTGGCTGAAATACTTGATTGTTTACTCGAATGTGTTATGTGTTTGCATGTTACATACTTGATTTCTTACTCATGGACACAAGTGCTTGATACATACATGACCCATACATTGACTAGGTGTGCTGGACGAACATATATAATAGGACCGGGTGTAACGGTCACATTACCGAGTGTAACGGACATACTACCAGGTGTAATGGTCATTATGAGTGTAACACTTTAGCATGTATTTTCAGGTTTTAAGATGATAGTTTACCCTTGGAGGCGCTTGGCAATGGCATGGTCATAGGCGACTCTGATAAACAGTTGGGACCGCTTTATTTAATTTGTAGGTCTATTTGCGCTCTACTTTTGAATAATGTAAATTTAACACTTTTTGTTAATGAATTTATATTATAAATGACTGAGGTAAAAACCGTTCTTTGTACTTATGTTGTGATACCAATTGAGTAGCATCCCTGTGACATGTATGCTTCCGCTGGACCCGATTTTGGGGGTGTTACAATGTTCACGTGTGGGAGATTTTGAGAAAGTACCCCAAATGGGATGTGGAGGACCCGACTGACATTTCATGTCTCGAGGATATATGCGGCCCTGACAAACGTCCTCATCCCGACGGCGCTAGAAGATGTCGAGCTTCAAAGAAAGCCAAGTCGACGGATACGTCGAGCTTCGGGAGGAGTCAAACGAGTACTTTTTCGGGACTTTTATCAGAAAAATATTCGCAAAAAACCGAAGTTCAAATGGCCGCGTATGAGGCGAGGAGGCAGAAAGAAATGGGGTACTTGGCCATTTATCAGAAAAATTTTCGGGAGTTGTAGTAGGGGATCTGTTATGGTGATGTGGCACCCCGTGGGACCCAAATTGTAACACTCCCAAAATCTGGTTTAGCGAAAGCATACATGTTTTGGGTGCTACTAAATTGGTATCACAACACAAAGTACAAAAAACGGTTTTACCTCAACCGTTTAGAAGAAATTTCATAATCAAAAGCATTATGTTTACAGCATTTCAAAAACAGTGCAGAAATATAGGCCCATAAAGGCAATAAAAGCGGTCCTAAATACATCAGAGTCATCTATGACCATGCCATGTGTTAGGAATTAAACTAACAGTTGGTACTGCTCATACATAAATTAGTACTGCTGAAGATCGTTCAAGAATACACTATCAGTACTAAGTCAGTTAGTACTGTTGGTATAAGAAGTTAGTACTGTTTATTAGATAAAGACTGAATCGTGCATGGATAAATATAGAAAATATATGATGTATATCTTATTTGTATAGGATTATACGATTGATAGTTTACTTGTAAAGGACTCCTTGTCCTATAAAAGGAGATCCTAGGTTAAGTTTTATACACATGCATTATTGTTAGAGCTTCAAGATCTCATTGTAATTCATATAGTTCGTATGGTTAACTGTATGTTATCATTCTTACTGTTACATTCATACGATCACATACAATCACCAAACACTAAATCTTCTAAGTACTTGGTGGTAAATTCCGCGTGCTACTAAGTATATACTCAAAGTATCTCCAACACAATTCGTGTGTTTAGATCCGGTCAAGTGGTATCAGAGACAGGTTCTGATACTTTGATTTAGAAGATCCAAAAGTATTTACTATCTTGCTACCAAGAAGATGGACATGGAGACACCACAAACATCTATCCTTGCTAAACTCCCCATGCTAAAACAGAATGAATACGATCTATGGCGGCTCAGAATAGAGCAATATTTCATGGTGCAAGACTATGCATTATGGGATATCATAATTAATGGTGATTCATTCAAACCAACTACTTCTGAGGAAACACGTGCGGATGGTTCCAAGACCACAAAGCTCAACACTGAGTCACTCACAAACGATGAGAGAGTCAAAAAGAAGAATGATCAGAAGGGTAGGAATTTGTTACTCATGGCAATTCCTAATGATCAAGTGTTAAATTTTAGCCACTATGAGACTGCTAAGACACTTTCTGAAGCAGTTGTGGAGAGATTTGGTGGGAATGAAGCCACCAAGAAGGCACAGAAAACCCTACTTAAGCAGAGTTATGAGAACTTTAGTGCCTCAAACTCTGAATCACTTGATCATATCTTTAATAGACTTCAAAAGATTGTCAGCCAGCTAAATGTTCTGAAAATTGTGATTCCACAAAAAGATCTCAATATGAAGTTTCTCAATAGTCTACCTGCTGAGTGGAACACCTATGTGGTTGTCTGGAGCAATAAGCCAGAACTGGAAAAGATGTCACTGAATGAATTGTACAACAATCTCAAGATTGTTGAACAAAAAGTGAAGAAAGGAGGAAGTACTAGTTCAAGTTCTGGAAACACAGCATTCTTATCATCTTCCAACAATAACAGTTCTGATGATACTGAAGCAGTTAGTACTGCTAGCCCTAAAGTTAGCACTGCTAGTGTAAAAACTAGTACTGCTGGCTTGACTGAGGAGACCATATATGCATTTGTGTCAGAACAATCTGGTGGGTCTCAAATCTACAATGAAGACCTTCTTCAGATTGCTGAAGATGATTTGGAAGCTATGGATTTAAAGTGGCAGTTGGCCTTGATAAGTATTAGGGCTAAGAAGTATTATCAAAGAACTGGGAACAAGATTACCTTCAATGGAAGAGATGTAGCTGGGTATGATAAGTCCAAGGTGGAGTGTTATAATTGTCACAAGATGGGACACTTTGCCAGGGAATGTAGGAGCCAAAGACAGCAAAACAACAAGAGTCAGAATAGGAGGACAGTGAATGTGGAAGAAACTTCTTCCTCAAAGGCAATGGTTGCTGTGGATGGAGCTGGTTTTGATTGGAGCTTTATGGAAGAGGAAGTGGAGCCAGCCAACATTGCATTGATGGCCTTTTCAGACTCTGAGGTACATATAGTTCAAAAATGCTCAAACACTTGTCATGCTTTAAAAGATTATGAAACTCTTAAGAAACAGTATGATGATCTTAGAGTAGAATTTAATCAAGTGAATTTTAGTCTGTCTAATCATAAAAGAGGACTAGCTGTTTTGGAAGAACAACTTGATTTTTATAGAAAGAATGAGTCTAACTTTAATGATGATATAGCTGTGTTAAAGAGAGATTTGCAACTGAAAGATGACAAGATGAGTGGACTTGTATATGAACTAGAGACACTTAAGAAAGAAAAAGAAAATATAACGTTAAGTGTTGACACTCTAGAGTACACATCAAAAGGGGTACAAAAAATAGTAGAGAGTCAAATACTTAATAAAGCTAAGTCTGGTTTAGGTTATAAGTCAGTTGCACCCCCAAATAGAGGAATGTTTGTCCCTCCAGGAATTGATTTGGCTCATACAGGTTTAGAAGAGTTTAAAGATATGGATTTTCCTGGATATGGTACTAAAATTAGTGAGAATCCTGTTAAATTTGTTAAGGCTGAGGATTCTTATGTTAGTGCTAGTGATAAATCTCTTTCTGAGGAAAAGATGTCCTCTGATAGGAACTCAGATGCTCCAATTATTGAGGATTGGACATCTGATGATGAGGATGATCATGTTAAGGTTAAACCTGATGTTGTTAAGGTAGAAGTTAAACATGCTCCTAAGGTGGTTAAAACTGAAAACATAAAACCAGTTAGGAAAATTGTCAAGTATGCTGAGATGTATAGGACTGAACAGATCTCCAGTTTCTAAGGGTAGTCAGAGGAACTGGAACCACTCAAAATCTAATCAATTGAATGATGAGTTTGTTATGCTTAGAAAAGTATGCTTTGTTTGTGGAAGTTTTGACCATTTGGCTGCTTATTGTGATTCTAACCCATGAGAAAAGAATGTTTTTGGGAATTCAAGGGTGAATAGGAATAACAATGTTAGGGTAACTCAAAATAGTCCAACAAGGTTGACTGACCCTAATGTGAATCATAAAATGTCACCCAGAGCAGTTATGTTCTGGCATTAAAGCAGTCTCAACTGCTAGACCAAACAAATGGTTTAAAAACAAACAAACTGTTACCAGTGCAAAACAAGTTTCAAATCATGCACAAACAGTTAAAAGGCATTTTTATAAGAAAACAACAATGACAATCAAAAATGGGTGTCTAAAGCTAAACCAGCAGTTCCAACTGCTAGGTCAGCAGTTCATACAACTAGAAACTTTAATGCTGTTAAGGGTAAATGGGGCAATGCTGTCAAGGCCTCAGCACATTGGGTTAGAAAATCTAACAAACCCAATGGTGCATCAATGAATTCTATAAACTTTCTCATATTGATGCACAAGGCAGATCCAAGCCAGTGATGGTTTGGGTCCCCAAAAGGCACTAAAACCTTTATTTTGTGTGCAGGAACATCCTTCAAATGGTGAAGAAGACAGAGGCTACTCAGATAGTGGATGTTCCAGGCACATGACTGGTAACATGTCATACCTTTCAGACTTCATTGCTCTGGATGGAGGACCTATTATCTTTGGAGGTGGTGTTGGAGGAAGGATTACTGGTAAAGGTGTAATTAAAACTGGTAATCTTGATTTTGATAATGTGTACTTTGTACTAGAGTTAAAGTACAACCTCTTTAGTGTGTCATAGATATGTGATAAAAAGAATAAGGTTCTTTTTACTGATACTGACTACCTTATTCTTTCTCCTGATTTCAAGCTACCTGATGAAAATCAAGTATTGCTTAAAATCCCCAGAAAGGGTAATACATACAGTATTGAGATGAACAACCTTGTTCCTAAAGAAGGTCTTACTTGCCTTGTTGCAAAAGCCACATTGGAAGAATCAATGTTGTGGCACAGAAGGCTTGGTCATGTTAATTTAAAAACCATTAACAAAATTGCTAAAAATGGTTTGGTAAGAGGATTACCCAACAAAACTTTTCTGAATGACCAAACCTGTGTTTCTTGCCTTAAAGGTAAGCAACACAGAGCCTCATGTAAGCCAACGGCCCAGAACTCTATTTATCAAGCTCTATATATGTTGCATATGGACTTATTTGGTCCTACTTCAGCGAATAGCTTGAATTTTAACAGATACTGTCTTGTTGTTACTGATGATTACAGTAGGTTTTCTTGGGTATTCTTTATGAAAACTAAGGATGAGACAAGTGAAATCCTTAAGACCTTCATTGTTGAAGTAGAAAACCTAGTTTATAAGAAAGTTAAAATAATCAGATGTGAAAATGGGACTGAATTTAAGAATAGGGTGATGGATGACTTTTGCACAGAAAAATGTATTAAGAGGGAGTTTAGTGTAGCTAGAACCCCACAGCAAAATGGAGTAGCTAAGAGAAAGAATATGACTCTTATAGAGGCTGCTTGGACAATGTTAGCTGACTCTAAGCTACCAGTTTCATTTTGGGCTGAAGCAGTTAGCACTGCTTGTTATGTGTTGAATAGGGTTTTAGTTGTGCAACCTCACAATAAGACTGCTTATGAGCTTCTTAGAGGAAGAACCCCTGCTTTAAGCTTCATGAGACCTTTTGGTTGTCATGTTACTATCCTTAATACCAAAGACCAACTAGGAAAGTTTGATGGGAAATCTGAGGAAGGTTTCTTTGTTGGTTATTCTCTGCACAGTAAGGCTTTTAGAGTGTACAATACAAGCACCAAGCATGTAGAAGAGACTCTGCACATAGAATTTTTGGAGAATAAACAAAATGTTGCAGGTGTTGGGTCCAGATTGGATCTTTGATATTGACAGTCTTTCAGATTCCATGAATTATGTGCCTGTTGCAGGTACAAACACTAACAAAAATGCAGGTTCTGAAGATGGAGATGATGAAGATTGTCTATTGATGCCAATCATGGAAGATAGTCCACTATATAGTTCTTCTACAAAGAATGATGATATTCCATCATCAAGTGGTGTAAACAAAGAGAAGGAAGTTGATGTAGGCATTGGACAAGAGGGAAAAGAAACTGAAATTCCAACGAACAGTACAAATGGAGTTAGTACTGCTCAGTCACAAGTTTCTACTGCTGATCAGAATGTTGATAATGCTGGACCAAGTCAACTTAATCTTGATCCACCAGTTACCACTGCACCCCAAGTTGATGATTTTGATTCACTACTACAAAAAATCTCATAAAGACCGGTTAGAATGGCTCATGGAGAGTGGTTTAGGAACCACTCTAGGCGGGGGGTATTTCTATAACCAAAACATATAGAAACCGGTTCCACAACCGGTTTCTAATATGAGCATCGAAACCTGTTTGCTAATAATAACCGGTGTCTACATGCCTTTATTATAGAGTAAGGAAACCGGTATTTATATAAGAACCGGTCTTGGTGAGAATTTCGATTTTAAAAAAAATTGATTTTTTAGTTTTTGAAAAAGAATATAAAATTTTCATAATTCCATAATATAAAACTAAAGTAAAGTGCATAAATCTTAGATACATGACAATATAACCAACTACAATATATCAAACCGTCTCAACTTGACTCAAACTTGTTTAACTAATTAAGCTAGAAAGGAATATAGTAGCAGCAAGCTCGCCCTTCAAGGCTCCAACAACAGCTTCATCAATTTCGATTGCATCTCCTTCCTGCACAAATGTTTAAATATGACATACTGACGACGCAGAATCCAAATAAAAGCAAAAAACTCGAAAGTTATTCACAAACCTGAGCTTCCATGGTACTAGCACCGAGATGAAGTGTAACAGTGACTTTTTCATGATTAACCAAAATGATATCCTTCGGTGGTGGTTCTATAGTGTAAACATCAAGTGCGCCTGCAAGCACAGTCCAATTTAACGGATATCAAGCCATAAACTACCCATTAGGCCATTATCCAACTCTCTCACATTACAACCTCAAGCATTTAGCAGCGAAAAATAGGTGATGGTCAGTTAGAAACACATAAAGTTGCTATACTTACCTTTGTCTTAAGGTGATTGATTATATCCGCCACAGTGCTTTGTTTTGGCAATTTAATGGTATATATGACTACCTGGCAATAGTCAAAAATAATACAAAACGGGAAAGTTAAACATATAAGCAAATGAGTAATAGCTATAAGTCGACACTTACTTCATTTTTTGTTGCACGATGAAAAGCAACCTCTAGGGTTCTGAGGTGTTGCTCTTCGGTACGAGGTATATCCGGTACTTTATGTTCATAATATAAAGTGTGTGAAGTCTGTGCACAACAAAAAGAACATAATATGTAAACAAATATGTTGTGAGCGGCATTCTAATGTGAATTTGACCAAGTTTGACAGTAACAACATTAATCCTAGTTGAGGTGGTCATTTCGACCCATTTACTTATTAATTGGCCGATATGGGTTGTGTTTTATCTTAAACATGTCACAATATAAAAAACTACCAAATTACCCCTTTAACCTGACTTAAGGAACTTTTACTTCCATCTCACAAGACGCATCTCCATTTTTCACCTAAGTCTTTTTCGGCCATTTATTTATTAATTTCTTAGAAAATGCATTTGATTGTTACAACTGCAAACAGAAAAAGCACGTCAAACACTAACACCTACAAGTTCTACAACATATTTTATTATCCGATTCATACTATTAATAACGATAATCACTTTAACAAACACAAATCCAAACACCCTCGTAAACATGCAAGTTTGTGCAGAGAGGGAGGGAAAGAGATGGATAGACTCGTTTACCTGAATATGGGTGTAGACAACATCAGAATCCTTAAGGTATGTAGGACAACCCAAAGAGTGAAATGCGAAACTTAACTGATACATAAAATATTCAGAGGTAAAAAAAAGTGAGTTCAACGCAAAATAAAAGTAGAGAGGATAATAATTTTATGCTAGAAAGATAAAATACCTCGAAAAATCTCTTGGGTGGAATCTGTAGTTTCTTATGTATCCGTACTTTAACTTGAGCAAATGTTTCACCCTCTTGAATCTGTAGTTTTGGCTTTGACTTTGACTTCCACTTTGACTCTGGCCTCTAAAGTCTCTCATGGCTTTGAATCTCAGATCTAATGTGGAGCCGTTTGCTTCTGGTACTATTTCTGGTACACATGTTTTGCCCTTGAGCATGTTTACAACCTCAGACATTGTCGGTCTCATTGATGGAGAACCATTGGTGCAAAGAAGTGCTACTTTTACTACGGTTTCAGCTTCTTGTTTGTTGATCGTTGATTCTAGTTTTTTGTCAAAAAGCTCTTCGTATTGTTTACTTGTTTCTAATCTACAAGCCTGCATTATCGGTTTAAAAGTTGCAACAAAATTAGAAGATAGTGACTTTCAAACAGCAACGTTACAGATTTGAGCATGAAACCTAGAAGCCTACCTATTCTAGAAGACATATGCAGTCGTTAGTTGGTACATAACTATTGTTGTTCTTGCCACTAACGAGTTCTAACAGCACGACTCCATAGCTGTAAACATCTGCCTTATCACTCAAGTAACCCCAGGGAGCATATTCTGGTGCCATGTATCCGCTGCAAATTTGTCAACATTTTGTTAGAAAAACTGTTGGTACTGAAGAAAAGGATTAAAAAATGATTGTGTCAGGTTTTTGTAAGTATCATTAGCAAACTGTGACTCTGCAAAGTGCAGATTAACTGCGTATTCACCGTTTTCCAAACAATAGCTGAAGTAAGTGAGTGTAAGCGGTGAGAGGCGAGCAGTTGTATAAATTGGAGGTAAGCTTGTGTTCCCTTGCAAAGATTCTGTGTACCGATTGTTCTGAGCAATGTTGTCATCCAAGAAATCTCCTGTGCTACTAAATCCCAGTTGTGGTTTGTTTCATAAAGCCTGGCGGCCCCACCATCCACGTTGGCATCTCCAACATACAGAACCGACTGACCATTGCTATCTTTAATCCTTATATCATCCCCACCACAGTTAACATGTAAAGAACATGAATCTGTCATTAAATCAAATGCACCTATGTGAGAATCAAATAGCTAGGTTGGGTGGGTTGGGTTGACCCATTAATGTTCCTTTTTTTATCCCTAATAGACGGATACCATCGTAGATTTAGGGGTATAAAATACTTACATTTAGGACACTTGACATCCTCGGTGCAGGGAAGCACATCCTGTCTGTAGACAATATCATCGTAAGATAAACAAACACCAAAGTCATGTGATAAAAAAAGGAATATAAAAACTGGGCTTGTTCAAGTAAAACCAATGGAAACTATCTTACATTGGATTTTCTGTCGAAAAGCTTCTAAATAAGTTTACATATGTGTTGGGAATAAAATGTTCAAGTCAAAGAGCCTGCTGGAAGATGTATTGAGCCTGCTAGTTGATTTTGAAGATATTGAAGATGTACTAACAGTACCTTCTGGGTGAGAAGGTACTGCTAGTTAATAAAGGTCCTGCCAAGATTATGATCAAGTTGATAGATATTTAGTTGTAGATATTTGTTGTATTATTAGTCTTTGTACAATGTAATACGTAATGTAGAAGTAGTTCAGTCTTCACATGTTTGTGCAGAAGAATATACAGAGTAGTTACATTGGTAGTTGTATTTAATTGTAGGCTAGAAAAGTCCAAGTATATTATTATATTCAACAACTTGACAACTTGTAATAAGGGTACCTTATTTTATAAAAGGTTCCCTTAGTCACCACCTTCGTGCAAGCATCTCTTCAACTAAAAACCAAAAACAGAACAACCTCTCTAGTAACTTAGTTACTCATTTCACAAATCCTTTTACAATCAAAGATTCAAGGTTACTTTGTAATCCTAGTGATAGTTAGATCATCCGTATTATTTCATCAATAATATTGAATCATTTTGTGTTACTAAAGTTGTGTTCATTGTTCATTATAACTCACGTTTACATACTCATCACCTTTGTGTTCTTTTAAAGTGTGTTATAGTAGATTCCGCATACTACATCACATTCATACATAAATATCCCAAACACATTATTAAGATTCACATCCCAAGTGTTTGTATAATCCTTCACAAGTGGTATCAGAGCTAAGCTGATATTTACGATTTAAAAGAACAATGGATGTTGAACACATTCAAACCAATGTTGCTGCTAAACTTCCATTACTCAAGCAAAATGAGTTTGATATGTGGAGACTGAGGGTAGAGCAATACTTTCAAGTGCAAGACTATGCACTTTGGGAGATCATTGAAGAAGGAAATTCATTCAAACCCTCAATCACCACCTCCACAGTAAACGATGCACTTGTAACACATGTGCAAGTAAACCCATCAAGCGCAGAAGAAAGAATTCAAAAGAGAAATGATCTAAAAGCCAGGAGTATGCTACTGATGACTATTCCAAATGATCAGCTTTTGATCTTCAACAAGTACAAAGATGCTAAAACCCTTTTTGAAGCTATTGTGGCTAGATTTGGTGGAAATGATGCCACCAAGAAAACACAGAAAACTCTCCTCAAACATCAGTTTGAAAACTTTGCAGCCACAACAAATGAGTCTTTGGACAGCATGTTCAATAGACTTCAAAATCTTTCAAGTCAGTTAGCCATTCATGAAGTGCTAATAACTCAAGAAGACTTAAACTCCAAATTCCTTAGGAGTTTACCCTCTGAATGGTCCATGCATGTCATTTTCTGGAAAAACAAACCAGATATTGATCAGATGAGTCTTAATGATCTCTACAACAACTTCAAAATAGTAGAGCATGAAGTAAAGAAGACTACTGGTTCAAGCTCAGGAAATATGGCTTTTGTATCATCTCCAAGCACCTCAAGAGTTGTAGATGAAGAAAAAGATGGCAGAGAAGAAGGTACTTCCAACACAAACTTTGGTACTGCCAGTACTTTTAGCAGTACCAAAACCATTCTAGATGAAACAATTGGGTGTGCCTTCCTGACATCACAACACAATGGGTCCATATTAACTTTTGAAGACCTTCAAGAGATCAATCCTGATGATCTTGAAGAAATGGACATAAAGTGGCAACTTTCACTTCTGAGCATAAGGGCTAAGAAGTTGCTGATGAGGACTGGAAAGAAGATTATCATAGATGGTAATGAGCCTGCTGGGTATGACAAGTCCAAAGTGGAGTGTTACAACTGCCACATGAAGGGTCACTACTCAAGAGAGTGTAGAAGACCAAAGAAGCAGGATGACAAGGGAAGAGGGTTTGAGAACAGGAATAAAGGAAGCTTTGAGAAGAAAGGAAGCTTTGAGAGCAAGAGTAAGGCCGTGGAGATCATTGAGCCTAAAGCTATGGTAGCTATTGATGGGATGGGGTTTGATTGGAGTTTTATGGGTGAAGAGGAGTCAACTTCAGATGAATTGGCTTTAATGGCTTTCTCCACTCCTGAGGTACAAATTACAAAATGTTCTAATACTTGCAAAGTTTTTGAAGAATTACAAACTCTTATAAAACTTTATGATGAACTGAAAGTAGAAGAAAGAAAAACACATCAAGACCTAGTCAATCATAAGTGTGGTATGGCTAAACTTGAAAAGCAAATAATCCATTTTAGGGAAAATGAACTCACTTTTTCTGACTCTAAAGCCATTCTTAATAGACAAATATTTTTGAAAGATGCAGAAATAAAAATGTTAAGAACTGAGTGTACTAAAGTGACTTTGGCAAGGGATAATATTCAACTAACAGTTACCACTTTGGAAACTGCTTCTGATTGTACTAGAAGCATAGTTGAAAATCAGATGAATAAGAGAATCAAATCAGGAATTGGATACAATACTTGTCCACCTCCTTATAGAGGAATCCCTTGTCCCCCAGGATCAGATCTTGCAGAATCAGGTTTACATGAAATCATCAACAAACCATTAGCTAAACCTGTAGAGAAAAGTGAACCTGTTGAGAGTGCTAAGATTGCTTCACTCTCTAAGGTGCTCACTGATAAGAAATCAGATGTTCTAATCATTGAAGATTGGATATCTGATGATGATGAAGAAGAGACTGTTTCAATCATAGGAAACAAAGTAGGACCAATCAGTCCTAAAAGAGTAGAGATTAAAACTAAGGCTAAAGCTGTTCTGAAAACAGTTGAAAGTTGTGCTAGGTGTAATAACAAACCTAGAGGAAGCCAAAGAAATTGGAACAATCTTAAGTCACAACAACTAGGTGATAATTTTGTTATGTACAATAAGGGTTGTTATTACTTTGGTAGTTTTAATCATCTTCATGCTTATTGTAACAACTGGGTTTCTGGGAGTAAATCAAAGTCTAAAACAAATGAAACTCACCCCAGAAAATGTTTTGTGAAGTCTAACACACCAAAAGTTAAACATACTGTTAGACAAAATAAGCCTGCTAATACAAAACCAACTGATAAGGGTGCAAGAAACACTTTCAAATATGCACCAAAAGTTGTGAATAGTCCTATTCAAAAGAAATCTGTGGTCAAAACACAAATTTGGAGACCAAAACCCAAAGGTCCTGCTAGACCAAAAGGTCCTGCTAGACCAAATGGTACTGCCAAAATTGGTACTAATAGACCCAAGACCACAAAATGGATTAAAAGGGAAAATGTTGTTAAGTCCTCAGCATGTTGGATCTGGAAACCACTCCAATCAAAAAGTGCATCAACAATCCTAAAGAGGTTTGATTTCATTGATGCAAGAGGCAAACCCAAGTCTGTCATGGCTTGGGTACCCCAAGGAAACTAATATGTTTATTCATGTGCAGGAACATTCCAATGATATGGCTGATAAAGGATATGTAGATAGTGGATGTTCAAGGCACATGACAGGCAACATGTCTTACCTCACAGACTTCAAAACATTTGATGGATGATATGTTACCTTTGGGGGAGGAATAAAAGGAAAGATTACTGGTAAAGGTACTATCAAAACCAGTAAATTAGATTTTGAAAATGTGTACTTTGTGAAAGAACTTCAGTTTAATCTCCTTAGTGTCTCACAAATGTGTGACAAAAAGAACAATGTTCTCTTTACTGACAATGGATGTATGGTTCTTTCTTCTGATTTTAAAATGCCTGATGAAAGTCAGATCCTTCTTAAAATTCCAAAAAGGAACAATATGTACAGTGTTGATTTAAAGAACATTGATCCTAAGGAGAGTCTAACTTGTTTGGTAGCAAAAGCCTCATTGGATGAATCTATGCTTTGGCATAGAAGGCTTGGTCATGTAAACTTTAAAACAATCAATACAATTGCAAAATATGATTTGGTGAGAGGTTTACCCAAAAAGATTTTTCAAAATGACCAAACCTGTGTTGATTGTCTAAAAGGCAAACAACATAGAGCTTCTTGTAAGCCCAAGACATATAACTCAATTTCTCAAGCTTTATACATGCTTCATATGGATCTTTTTGGTCCTACTAATGTGAGTAGCTTGAATGGTAAAAAATATTGTCTTGTTGTAACTGATGATTACAACAGATTTTCTTGGGTTTTCTTTTTAAGATCTAAGCATGAAACAAGTGAGATTCTTAAATCTTATATAACTGAGGTAGAAAACCAATCTGATAAGAAAGTCAAAGTCATCAGATGTGACAATGGAACAGAATTCAAGAATAGGGTTATGGATGACTTTTGCAAAGAAAAAGGAATAAGAAGAGAATTTAGTGTAGCTAGAACCCCACAGCAAAATGGAGTAGCAGAAAGGAAAAATAGAACACTTATAGAGGCTGCTAGAACAATGTTAGTAGACTCTAAGTTGCCTATTTCATTTTGGGCTGAAGCAGTAGGTACTGCTTGTTATGTGCAAAACAGGGTTCTTGTGATAAAACCACATAAAAAGACACCTTATGAACTTTTCTTTGGTAGAACACCATCTTTAAGTTTTATGAGACCTTTTGGATGTCATGTCACTATTCTCAATACCAAAGATCATTTAGGCAAGTTTGAAGGAAAAGCTGATGAAGGCTATTTGATAGGGTATTCTTTGCAAAGTAAGGCCTATAGAGTGTATAATAGTTGCACTAGGCTAGTGGAAGAAAATCTTCACATAGAGTTTCAAGAGAAACTAACAAATGTGAAAGGCATTGGGCCAGATTGGATGTTTGATATTGATAGGCTTTCAGAATCTATGAATTATGTGCCTGTTTCAGGTACAAATACTAATGATAATGCAGGTTTTGAAGACAATGTTGAAACACCTAAAGATCAAGATTACATCTGGATGCCAATTTGGAAAGGGTTGGATTTATCTTCTAGTCTTGAAGAATCTTCAAATACAACAAATGAAGGTACTGAAGATGATCATGGAACTCAAGGTCAAGAGAATCAAGAAAGTAGTGCAAATGAAAATGGTACTGCTAGTTCACCAGATGGTACTGCCAGTTCACAAATTGGTACTGCTGAGCCATTAAATGTTCAAACAGATGATTCTTTACCAGAAGAAGTGGGGATTGGCAATCTTCCATTTACCTATGAAGTTCCTACAACACACAACACAAGAATTCTCAAAGATCACTCAACTGATGATGTGATTGTTAGCATTGATTCTGGTGTTAGAACAAGATCTCAAGTCTTGACTTCAGACCAAGAAGGGTTTATCTCATCTATTTATGAAGAAAAGAATCATGAAGTTGCCAACATATGCCTGTTTTCATGTTTTCTCTCTCAAGTTGAACCCAAAAACATTAACAAAGCCTTAGATGATGCAAGTTGGATTGAAGCAATGCAAGAAGAACTTCTTCAATTCAAGCTTCAGAAGGTTTGGAAATTGGTTGATTTGCCAAAAGGTCATTGGGCAATTGGAACCAAATGGGTGTTCAGAAACAAGAAAGATGAAAGGGGGATAGTGATCAGAAACAAAGCAAGATTGGTGGCCCAAGGGTATACTCAAGAAGAAGGGGTAGATTATGAAGAAGTTTTTGCTCCAGTTGCAAGACTTGAAGCAATTAGGCTATTCTTGGCCTATGCTTCCTTCATAGGCTTCACTGTGTACCAAATGGATGTTAAAAGTGCCTTCTTATATGGTACTATTGAAGAGGAGGTATATGTTTCTCAACCTCCAGGCTTCATTAATGCAGAATATCCAGACAAGGTGTATAGGGTTACCAAGGCTCTTTATGGTCTTCACCAAGCTCCTAGGGCATGGTATGAAACATTGGCTTGCTTTCTATTAGAAAATGGATTCCAAAGAGGCAAGATTGATCCAACTTTGTTCATCAAAAGAACAAAGAAAGACATCTTGCTGGTGCAAATTTATGTTGATGACATTATCTTTGGATCCACAGACCAACACTTGTGTGTAGAATTTGAAAACCTTATGCATAGTAAGTTTGAAATGAGTTCCATAGGGGAACTTACTTTCTTTTTGGGTCTCCAAGTGAAACAATCTCAAGAAGGCATATTTATCAGCCAAGATAAGTATGTAGCAGAGATCCTAAGGAGATTTCAGCTTGCTGATTCTAAGGTTGCAAGTACACCAATGGATTCAGAAAAAGGGTTACTAAAAGATGCTGAGGGTGAAGATGTGGATTTGCATAATTATAGATCAATGATTGGGTCTTTGATGTACCTTACATCATCAAGACCAGATATCATGTTCTCAGTATGTGTATGTACAAGGTTTCAAGTACATCCCAAAGTCTCTCATCTCACAGCAGTCAAAAGAATCTTTAGATATCTCAAGGGTCAACCTAGGTTGGGTCTTTGGTATCCAAGGGAATCATCTTTTGATTTGGTGGCTTATTCTGATAGTGACTATGCTGGTGCAACTCTAGACAGAAAATCCACAACTGGTGGATGTCAATTTCTTGGTTGCAGACTCATATCTTGGCAATGCAAGAAACAAACAATGGTGGCCAACTCTACAACTGAAGCAGAATATGTTGCTGGTGCAAGTTGTTGTGGGCAAGTTCTTTGGATCCAAAATCAAATGCTTGACTATGGGTACAATTTTCTTAACACCATTATTTACATTGACAATAGCAGTACTATATGTATCATTAAAAATCCGGTTCAACATTCAAAAACAAAACACATTGAAATTAGACACCATTTCATAAGGGATTGCAATGAGAAAAGGTTAATTCAGGTTGTTAAAATTGATTCTGAAAAGAATTATGCAGACCTTCTCACCAAAGCTTTTGATTTAGGTAGATTCAAATACCTTGTAGGAGGTATTGGAATGATAAATCTTTGAAAAACATGTGTTTTTGTACATAAAAATAACTGGTATTGGCTTTTAAACATGGTACTGCTAGTTAGTCAAAAGGTACTGTCAGTTCATAATTGGTCCTGCTAATATAAAATTTGCTATGTTTTGTTCATATTAATGCTTAAATGTTTACAATTGATGCGTGGTTTTGCGACCTTACAACAGGTTTTACCTCTCGAGGGATCTCAAGAGGCTTGCAATCCCCACCAGGCAGTGTACCTGACCGATGTAGTATAGTGAAGTGGCAAGTACCGGGGGATTGAACGTTCTCTAGGGGAATAGTGTCGTTAAAATTGAAAAACTACTCTAATAGGTCTAAGCTGTGTGGGAAGATTCTTTTTGTATTTTTATATTTTTTATAAAAGCAAGTAAAATCTCGGGTTTGAAAGAGTGGGCGGAATTAGTTGCTAGTCAACTAACCCAAATAACTACAAATGCAAATAAAATAAAATAACTGAAAATGAAAAGGTTGTGAAACTTATATGGAGAGAAATGTGTTTACTTAGATTTCCTTACTCCCTAACTATCTTTTACCGGTTGATTAGTGTGTATTAATTGCGTGGATGACGGGTGTATTCCTTAATACCAATCGTGGGGTGGCGTACGTACTTCCCCAACTCTACAAGCTCCTACTTCACTCCTATGTCGAGCCGGCTAAGAAGCTCCTAACATGGGATCACTAGAATTCATTCATGCATTAAATACAACCATAAAAACCTTAGTACGCATTGGTTCATGTTTCTTAAGACGTTCAAGCAAGTTACCGTATAGGAAGTTAGCCAGTTTTCTTAAGCCTAACATCGATAAACAATCATCCAATACAATTAATAACACACCAACAACCAATAATCAATAGTTAGGTTTCATTAGATCTAAGCAAAAACAAGATAAATCTAGCCTAGCATGTTAATTAAAAGACAAGAACAAGATATAATCAAATAACACATAGACATATTGAATGATTAAATGATTACTTATCTTCAATTAAACATGGGAGATCCAAGGGTATAAAACCCTTAAAAATGGCAGAAAATTCATCTTAGGGTTTCTCCTCACAAAGTTGCACACCAATGACTAAAAATTGCAAAACTATATATAAAGTTTAGGGGCTGACGGCGTCACGTTGTAGGAGGTGACGCCGTCACCTCGCCGCGGCTAGGGTTCCCGGATGGTCTTCCTGACGCCGTCCCTCTTTAATCCTCCAAAATCCGCTCTGGCCTATCAAGGGTTGACGCCGTCAGAAATGTGCTTGACGCCGTCTCTCTTTAACTTAAACCATGATGGCCTTGATCATCTTAAAGGGTGACGCCGTCAGACTTTCCATTGTAAAACTCTCTGGCGTGTCACGTGTATTTTGTCATATCCACCTCTTTTGCCAAGCCATGACGCCGTCAGGAGCAATCCTTGACGCCGTCAAGTGTACTTTTCCAGCAGCTTTGGAGACTTTGTCGTTTTCTTCACTTTTATGCTCCAAAAACGTCCAAAATGCTTCCTTTTCCAGATTTCTTCTCCAAAGTACCTAAAATGACAAAAGGAACGATTTAGGGCAATATTTGATCAAATAAATACGATTTAGGGCTTAAATGACCCCCTAAAAGCGGTACACTTTTCGCTTCATCAACAATGCTATAGATCAAGTGCTTTGCACTTTGTTCTTTTGGATTGCAACTAACAAATTTCAGGTTGATAACAAAACAAGAGATCTTCCAAACAAAAAGAGAAATATAGGTTATTTAAATCTCAGGGGAGGTAACAATCTCAGGGGAGGAAATGATAGCCCAGAATGGAAGAAAAACCAATTTATGAAAAGAAAAAGACAAGAGCATACAAGATGATGCAGAGGTTGAAAAAGATAGGATTAGATCACATATTCAGAAGGGATGAAGCATTCCTAAAGGAGAAAGTTCTATCTAGATCAAACTAAGGAAAGTTTCAAGGCAAAAGCATGCTGATAGATGATTTCACTTGTTGAACCAAGCATCCAAGATACACAGCATCATTGTCTCTTATATTTCCTCCATCCAAGGAAATTGCACCATCTTTAGGTCATTATGGCTTTTGGTATTCAGTTCACCAAGTTTTTACAAACTTAAGAGCTGGCTAGTCCATAAGCAAACGGCTTTTGGTAAAGACACATCAAATCCGTTGATGGTTGATAGTTTACCAAAAACTATATGGTATTTAACTAACCATACTTAACAGTAAATAGTTAACTAGTCCATAAGCAAACGGCTTTTGGTAAAGACAAATCAAATCCGTTGATAGCTGATAGTTTGCTAAAAACTATAAGGGATTTTTGCTAAAATTTAAAAGAGATTGCTAAGTACAATTTTCTTTCAAAGGTACTGGTAGTTCAAATTTTGGTACTGGTAGAGTAAAATGGTACTGCTAGATAACCGTTGAGCCTGTCAGAAAAAGTTATAGCCGTTGGGCCTGGTAGTTACATTTAGCCGTTGGGGTAGTTATGTAAATTCCTGATGATTATATTATATTATATTTCACATATAAAAGATCTTTTTAACCGCCTTTTCATTTACTTATTATAATCTTTCTTATTGTCAGTTAAAAGTAATTCTCTCATAACATCTTTCATCAGTCCTTATCACAATTAACATACACCTTTCATCTTCTACCAGTACCACCAAAAAATCCCACCAACATAATCAAATTTTTCATTAACTTTCACCATGGCTGTTCTAACCTTTGTTAAATGTCACAATCAATTAGCATTTTTGGAAAAGTCTGAGGATAATGCCTCTTTTCATCAAATAGTGGACTTTTTAAATGAGTCTTACATCAGGTTTGCTTTACTAGTTAATCCCACTATTTATGAATCTCAAATTTTACAATTTTGGCAAACAGCTAAAGTTAAAACTTCTGAAAATGGGGAACAAAGAATAAAAGCCAAAGTAGATGGCAAACCCTTGACTCTTACTGAGTCATCCATTCGAAGACATCTTCATTTGGATAATTCAGATGGTATTAGTCAATTGCCTGATACTGAAATTTTTGAACATTTGGAAAGAATGGGGTATAATGCTGATTCTAATAAACTCACCTTTCTTAAAAAGCATTTTACTCCACAATGGAGATTTTTTATCCATACAATCCTTCATTGTTTGAGCCAAAAGAAAACCTCTTGGGTGCAATTTAGTGGAAACATGGCTTCTGCTCTCATCTGCTTGGCAACAAACAGAAAATTCAATTTTTCCAAACATATTTTTGAAGGATTGACTAAAAATGTGGATAGTGAAACAAAGTTTTTGATGTATCCAAGATTTATTTCATGCATCATTGCAAAATCAAAACATTTGTTGCTTCCCCCACACTCACTTTATGAAACACCAAAACTTTCTCACAAAGTATTTTCAAACATGAGAATTGGTTTCAAAGGGGAAGAAATACCACTATTTGATGAAATGTTACCACAACATCCTGAAGAACCAACACCATCATCTGAATCACCATCATCAAGTTCTTCACCTGGTTACATCTCACCAACTCATCTTACATCACCAATCCCTACACCAGTACCATCTGCAACACCACCAACACCATCACATCATGTAACACCACCCCAATCTCCTCAAACAGTGAAAGAACTAAAAGAGAAGGTGAAGCTCTTAGAAGATGCTCTTAAAAGTCAAAACACAAAATTTTCTGAGATCAACATCAAGTTAGTTAAGAGGGTAAAGAAATTGGAGAATGAAGTGAAGAAGCTAAAGGGTAAAAGATCTTCAAAGGTTGTTTTATCTAGTTCTTCAAGATCAGATGCTGAAAGGTTGGGTCACTCTTCCAAAAAGGGGAGGATGGATAGTTCTGAAGAAGAAGAGGAGGCTCAATTTGATTTTCATGAAGGAACTCAGGTTTATGATGAAGAGCCTGCTGGTGCAGAGCAAGAGCCTGCTAGTTCAAAAGAGCCTGCTAGGATTGAGAGGCTTTTGGATATGGACTACAAAGGTACTGCTGATCATGTGTACAAAAGAAAGAGGGACTTAGAGCCTCAAGGGGATTTGTTTGTTCAAGGGAGGTTATTTATTGCTGATGAGCAATCTACTGCTCCATCTCAAGAACCAACTCCAAAAGATAAGGGCAAGAGCATTATGGTTGAAGATGAACCAAAGCCCAAAAAGTTGAAGAGATCAGAGCAAGTACAGATGGCTTTAGATGAAGAAGTCTCCAAAAGGATTCATGAAGAAGAAGTGCAGAAAGCATTTGAAGCTTCAAGACTGCTTGCAGAAATGCAAGAGCAAAAAGATGCTGCTCAGACTCTTCTTGACACTCAAGTTGCTCAAGAAACCTTTGATGCACAGATGCAATGGATTATTGCTAATGATCCAATTGTAAGAGGTCAAGCAGCAATAATTGTAGATGACAAGAATCTTAATTCTGAAGAGAAGACAGCAGAGCTTGAATCTTTTATCAACAAAAAGTATAAAGAAGCAGCTCTAGCTGATATTTTTGAAAAGATGCAAGAAAGCCAGAGAAGAGGTTTTAAGGTGGGCACATCTCAGAAAGATCAAGTGATTTTTATGAAGAGATTTATAAGAGGTCAAGCTAATTGGACTGAGTATCAACTGAAGAAGAAATCTGCTGATGAAATTTACTTCTTGTATCTAAATGCCTACAAGAGTCTTTACTACAAGATCCCATCTAATGCAAAGCCTTCAATGAAAAAGAAAGATGCTCAACAGAAGGAAGAAGCAAAATTGGATTTAGAGCAAGTAAGTAAGATGTTAATTACTTTGCCAACTATCATACATGCTGATCCAATTAGGTCTAGATGCCCTATTATTGATTGGGAAATTCACCATGATAAATTAGGAAAGTCATGGAAAATAACTAGGGTTGGGGGACAGACTGCTATCTTCAAGAATTTTGAAAATCTGATTAGAGCAAGTGATAGAGCTGACTTAGAAGAATTGTGGAATCTAGTTCAAATTAAGCTAGACACAAATTCTAGTACTGATGTTAAGGAACAGGAACTATGGGTAGAATTTAATAGGATGTATGATCCTAATCCAAAAGATGTTCATTGGAAGTTTCCATATCATGATCCTTCAACAACATGGGAATTTCTAAGACTTAGCAGTATTCATCATCTTTACACACAAAGTGGGATTGAACTCTTTATGTTGGCTGAGAAAGAGTATCCACTTAGTTATGAAGTTCTTACAACTATGATCTCCAAGAGATTAAGATGTGACAAAGATGAAGAAAATTCAGAAGTTGTTCAAAGTTTGCTGAGGAGCATATTTGAGCAATGTGAAAGAAAAAGGAAGAACAGAGAGTAAAGGTTTTTGGAAGAGTTCCCTCAAATCCTCAAGGTATGTATTTTATTCATCAGAAACTTGTGTATTTTAAAGGAAATAACAAGTTTAGGGGAGGATTGTTGGGAATAAAATGTTCAAGTCAAAGAGCCTGCTGGAAGATGTATTGAGCCTGCTAGTTGATTTTGAAGATATTGAAGATGTACTAACAGTACCTTCTGGGTGAGAAGGTACTGCTAGTTGATAAAGGTCCTGCCAAGATTATGATCAAGTTGATAGATATTTAGTTGTAGATATTTGTTGTATTATTAGTCTTTGTACAATGTAATATGTAATGTAGAAGTAGTTCAGTCTTCACATGTTTGTGCAGAAGAATATACAGAGTAGTTACATTGGTAGTTGTATTTAATTGTAGGCTAGGAAAGTCCAAGTATATTATTATATTCAACAACTTGACAACTTGTAATAAGGGTACCTTATTCTATAAAAGGTTCCCTTAGTCACCACCTTCGTGCATGCATCTCTTCAACTAATAACCAAAAACAGAACAACCTCTCTAGTAACTTAGTTACTCATTTCACAAATACTTTTACAATCAAAGATTCAAGGTTACTTTGTAATCCTGGTGATAGTTAGATCATCCGTATTATTTCATCAATAATATTGAATCATTTTGTGTTACTAAAGTTGTTTTCATTGTTCATTATAACTCACGTTTACATACTCATCACCTTTGTGTTCTTTTAAAGTGTGTTATAGTAGATTCCGCATACTACATCACATTCATACATAAATATCCCAAACACATTATTAAGATTCACATCCCAAGTGTTTGTATAATCCTTCACAGTATGGGTTCCTGATATAACAACAAATAAAAGAAATGTTTTAAAACAACGAAGTTCCAAGTGTCATCCAAAATAACTTAGGATGAAATCTTACGTGTTCTGTTGGCATGAGGCTTGATTAGGTCCTTGCGATGTAAATTTTTTGTACTATCCTTTCTCCATTAATCGGTTGTCGATCTGTACATGTGTTCCTGGAACAAGAACAAACTTTATTCGTAGGCATTGAAGAATGGAGATATCCTGCATGTATATATGCAACTCATTAGATCTGTCTTTTCTTTGTACTTAAGTGTTTTTATAAAGAAATTTCATACACCATCGGTACATATGATAAGTACTTGAAGAAATTAATACAATTAAGCAGAATTTACAGTGAAACAGATTGAAAAACAAAGTAACTGAAATACAGAAGATAGGAAGATTAAATGTTGTCATTAGCTAACTTGGAATTCATACATGGGTGGTATTGCTGGTGTGTTTTGCACAACTTATGCGAGCAGAGCATATGAAATAAGCTCTACTGGTACAAGAAGCTTGTTTGGTTGAAAAATATTTTTAGACCTTTTAAAAAAATACGGCCGTATAGGTTGTCTAACTACTAGCAATAACTAAAAACTAACTAGTTCTCCGTCCATTAATTGGTGTGAGAGGCATGTGCTTATTTGGTTCAAAATAAAGGCTTATGTTAAACGATCGATTCTGATTATCGTAGACCACCAACTAAGGGTGTCAAATGGGTCAACCCGACCCGAACAGAACCCGATAAATCCTTATAGGGTTAGGTTGATTCGGGTCCAACTTAACTTATCGGGTTTATCGGGTCAACCCGACCTGATGGGTCGGGTTAGGGTCTCAATTAGTATGTTATCGGGTTCACCCAATAAACCCGATAAGCGATAATGACCCATTATAAAATTTATAATTTATAAAATAAATACTCTTTGTCATTCGTTTATTTGTCAAACTTCTTAATCAGTAAGCTTGCTACACTAAAAAATGATAAAATGCATCTGCAGATTTGGTTCTAGTGCACTGCAAGTTACATCAGTAGCTTGCTCATCTTATGTGTTTATTTTTGCTACTGCATGAGACATAAATAAAATTCCTACTACCCAAACAATTCAATCCCCACTTGTAATTACTTTGTTTCTTTCATTTTATATTGAGCTAAATGAAATACAGTAGCATGTTAGTCTAATATTTTAAGTTAATTTATGTTGGATGGTATTTTAATAAATGAAGTAATTGTGGGATGAAATTAACATGTAACCCGATAGACCCAACCTGCCAACTCGAAACCGAATAGACCCGAACCCGATAGACCCGATATCTTATAGTGTCAGGTTGCAGGTTAGTTTTTTTTTTTTTTTTTTTTTTTTTTTCAAAACCCGATAGACCCTACCCGATAAGCCCCAAACCCAACCCAATAACCCGTTTGACACCCCTACACCAACCATGCATAAACCCAACGAAAATTACCACGACAAAGTAAATAGTAATCCTTACAATGAAAACAGCAACAATTCACAATTAAGATCTCCATTTCTTTTACATTTCTTATACTTAGTATTAGATAGCTTTAATTTGTGAAAGAAAATAAAAGGCTAAAAGCTACATAATTTGTTTATTTGAAACTTCAGTAATCAACAAGATTATTACAAAAGCGGATAACATCAACTTACATAAAACCAAGCATGGTATTATTGATCATATAGTCTCGCAATATAATAAAAATATCAACTAGATGTTACAGCGCTATAAACATTATCACATTTAATAGCAATCTTCCATTAGAAAACTACCATAAACAATTGGATCGAACATTTTAAAACATTTTGATTTTCCAGCACCATCTATAGTTTCAATTCAAGTTCATGAAGAGTACCCGTGCACTCTACCAGTTAACAATTAGTACCTTTGAAGATTCTATAGTTGTAAAATTATAACCATGCTTTACTAATTCGTCCCAAAAGACGAGTCTTAATGGAAAAAAACTAGCCCTTTCAACATATACACACGCATACATTAAGCGAATAATTAAACCTAAAATTCACACATCCACACACTGACACACATACATGAAGACTTTAGTTAACCCTAAGTTTTGATAAGTTTCAATAAATATCAGAGAAAGGGGATGGAGATGACTCACCATTATCGATGGCGAAGGTGGTATGATGAGGACCATGAAATTAAAAGAAGATGACTAGCAGGTGGTTTTTTTCTTTTGGAAAGAAATGGGTGGTTTGAATTTGTAAAATAGTGGGGGTTGAATTGGGGAAAACATGAGGCAGCAATGAAAAAAATTTGGGGAAAAAAAAAGGAGGTAAAATCAAAATTTTGGTTTATGATAATAAAGACTTGTTATTTAGACAAAACCAATTTTGGTATTATGGAGATTAGTCAATTCTTAAATACCGGTTTCTATACCGTCCATTCCCTTTTTTTTCAGTTTAAAAACCGGCTTTTATCTAACTAGTCTCTATTAGGGGGTGTCCATAGCCATTTGTGTAGTAGTGATTTCTTTGGAGATGGTCTACACAATATGCCTATCAACTATGAAGCTTCTTCTACTTCTTCAACAATTGTGCGTAGGAATCATCCACTTACCAATGTCATTGGAGATGTACAATCTAGATTCAAGACAAGAAGACAGAGTCAAGATCCAGATCACCATGGTTTTTTTAGTGTTGTGTATGAGGAAAAACATCATGAAGATGAGCATGAGTGTATGTTTGTATGTTTCCTATCTCAGGTAGAACCCAAGAATGTGTTAAAGGCTTTAGAAGAATCAAGTTGGGTTGAGGCAATGCAAGAAGAGCTGCTTCAATTCAAAATTCAGAAAGTTTGGGTTCTGGTTGATCTATCAAAGGGAATGAGAGTGATTGGTACTAAGTGGGTATTCAGGAACAAGAAGGATGAAAGGGGCATTGTTATCAAGAACAAAGCAAGACTGGTTGCTCAAGGCTACACTCAGGAAGAAGGGATTGATTATAAGGAGGTTTTTGCTCCTGTTGCCAGGCTTGAAGCAATAAGGCTATTTCTTGCTTATGCTTCCTTTATGGGTTTTATGGTCTATCAAATGGATGTGAAGAGTGCCTTTCTGTATGGTACTATTGATGAGGAGGTCTATGTTTCTCAACCTCCAGGTTTTATAGACCCAGACATCCTGACAAAGTTATAGTGTAAAGCCTTATGGCTTGCATCAACTCAAGAGCTGGTTAGGGACCTTGCTATTATCTGTTGAAAATGGTCTATAGGTAAAATTGATCAAACTTTCTTTATTAAAAAGGACAAAGGTGATATTCTATTGGTTCAGGTTTATGTGGATGACATCATCTTTGGTTCTACAAAGAAAGAAATGTGCAGAGAGTTTGAGCAATTAATGAAAGATCAGTTTGATATGAGCTCTATGGGTGAGCTTACTTTCTTTCTTGGACTTCAAGTACAGCAGAAGCCAGATGGAATTTTTATCTCTCAAGATAAATATGTTGGTGAAATTTTGAGAAAATTCCAATTCACAGATGCCAAGGTTGTTAGCACACCAGTTGATAAGGAGACACATTTGTTATTAAAATATCACAGTGGTGAAGATGTGGATGTGCACATGTATAGATCTATGATTGGGTCTTTGATGTATCTCACATCATCCAGGCTTGACATTATGTTTGCAGTTTGTGCTTGTGCAAGATTCCAAGTCAATCCTAAGGTGTCTCATCTAACAGCTGTAAAGAGAATCTTTAGATACCTTAAAGGTCAACCTAACTTAGGTCTATGGTATCCTAAAGAGTCTGCATTTGATCTGGTGGCATTCTCAGACTCTGATTATGCTGGTGCTAGCATGGATATAAAGTCTACAACAAGTGGTTGTCAATTCTTGGGTTGTAGATTGATCTCTTGGCAGTGTAAGAAGCAGACTATGGTGGCCACTTCTACTATTGAGGCTGAATATGTAGCTGCAGCAAGTTGTTGTGCTCAAGTTCTTTGGATTCAAAATCAGATGCTTGATTATGGGTACAATTTCTTAAACACAATTATACACATAGACAATAGCAGTACATTGTGTATTATTAAAAATCCAGTTCAACATTCAAAAACTAAACACATTGAAATTAGACATCATTTTATAAGAGACTGTGTTGAAAAGAGATTAGTAAAAGTTGTTAAAGTACATATTGATGACAACTTTGCTGATTTATTAACAAAATGTTTTGATGTAGGAAGGTTTCAGTACTTGATAACAGGTATTGGGATGCTTAATCCTTCAAAAGATTAATATCTAAGTGTTTTTTTTTGTACTGCTAGTTGTGCTATTTGTATAGTTTGTACTGCTTGATTGTTTTTAGGTACTGCTTATGGATATTTGTTAGTCATATGTGATAACTGTTAAAAGAAAATATTGTGAATTGTGTTTTCTTTGGTTTTGGACTAACATTTCAGGTTAAGAAAGCTTTTTAATATGGATAATGCTTTGGAAAGTATGGTGGTTTGAAATGTCAAGTGTGAGAACTTATCACACAACAAATGGTAATTGGTTCACCATGTTTAATCCACATAAGAACCAACTAGTCAAGATCAAACGGTTTCAGGTAAAGACTAATCAAATCCGTTCATGGTTGACAGTTTACCAAAAACTGGATGGTCATCAACTCACCATATCTAAGTGTAAAGAGTTGACTAGTCCAAAGCAAACGGATATTGGTAAAGACATATCAAATCCGTTGATAGCTGATAGTTTGCTAAAAACTATAAGTGGATAAAACTGTT
This sequence comes from Artemisia tridentata subsp. tridentata, assembly GCA_021014915.2. NCBI lineage: Eukaryota > Viridiplantae > Streptophyta > Magnoliopsida > Asterales > Asteraceae > Artemisia > Artemisia tridentata. The sequence continues at coordinate 474,907,027 of CP139509.1, forward strand.
TTCATCTCCACATTGAGTTTATCCTAATCTCTGAAACTTTTTGCTAAACAGTTTGTACTGCTAGTTTCGACTAGTTTGTACTGATGGTTCAAACTTGGTTTCATACTGAGTTTATGCTCTATGATTCACCTCTCTCAGAAGGTCACACATCTGGAAGTGTTGAGAGTAGTTTGAAACTACACAACTGAATTGATGGAAACTTGTACATATTGTCATAATGGAGGCTGAGCTTAAATGTCATATGTTCTAGCTCATGTGATGGTGAAGATTCTTCCAAACAGGGGAGGAATTCGTTGCTGTTAAAGATTTTAACTCAGGGGAGGATATCAACTCAAAATCAGAGATAATTGTGAATATTGTGAAGATTTTAATGGAGTACTTACTGTTATGGTTTCTTCAAAAGCTTATATGTGAAGAACATTCTCAAGTGATTCAAGATTGAAGATAAGTGTTTGAAAGAATCCACCCCATCATCAACATTGGAGTTTAATTCGAAAAACTTATTGATTTACACAGAAATCATAAGTTTAGGGGAGGATTGTTGGGAATTAAACTAACAGTTGGTACTGCTCATACATAAATTAGTACTGCTGAAGATCGTTCAAGAATAGACTATCAGTACTGTTGGTATAAGAAGTTAGTACTGTTTATTAGATAAAGACTGAATCGTGCATGGATAAATATAGAAAAGATATGATGTATATCTTATTTGTATAGGATTATTCGATTGATAGTTTACTTGTAAAGGACTCCTTGTCCTATAAAAGGAGATCCTAGGTTAAGTTTTATATACATGCATTATTGTTAGAGCTTCACGATCTCATTGTAATTAATATAGTTATTGAAGCAAATCGTTTGGTTAAACTGTGTGTTATCATTCTTACTGTTACATTCATACGATCACATACAATCATCAAAAACTAAATCTTCGAAGTACTTGGTGGTAAATTCCGCGTGCTACTAAGTATATACTCAAAGTATCTCCAACACAATTCATGTGTTTAGATCCGGTCACCATGCCATGCCAAAAGCCTCCACAACTAGGCTATAGCCTTAAACCTGAAAATACATGCTAAAAGTGTCAACACGAGGTTGGTGAGTTCATAGATTTGCATAAATATGAATGAAGAGTAAAAGTAATGTGAGTTCAAAAGTGACTATTGTGTCACTCACAATGTCATGAAAATAAATGTTTATCGTTAAGCAAAGTTTGCAATGTGTACCACAAGAGTTAAAGTTTGTTTGACCCGTTCATTCGGTTATGTGACCAGTTCATTCGGTCATGTGACCAGTTCATTCAGTCATGTTACCAGTTCATTCGGTTAAGTGACCAGTTCATTCGGTCATTTATGTACATAGCAGTTGAGCCAGTTCATTCGGTTATGCCGGCATAAATATTTGAAGTACTTGTGTCCATGAGAAAATAATCAAGTATATAGCAGGTAAACACATAATGCATTCGAGTAACCAAATCAAGTGTTTCAGCCAAAAAGCAAAATTTGCGTAAACAATTCACGTATCCAAATAAACAATCACTGAGTTTAGTTAAAAATGAGCATGTATTCTCCCCTAAAACAGTTATAAAACAAGTAAAAGTAGGGGCCTTGAACTCACCTCAATATGAAGCAACGCAAAATATCACAACTGACACGACTGGCATCTAGAGCAGAACACAACGGTATCAAGAGATATAGGCACAACGGTACGGGATCGGCACAACCTAATAAGTATATGGTTATCTCAGAATACATCTAGTAAAGTAAATGAGTTTTCAAAAGACGAAGTGTCTTAGTTTTCGTGGATTACTTGTATCAATGTTTGTGAAAAGTTCAGTATCATTGCTCGTAAGATAATTTCAGTATCATCGTTTCGTTTGGTGGTAAGAAAGCATAGACTCAAAATACAACTCACGCCAAAGAATAATATATATCCCAATATATTATGAAAGTAGTAAAAGGATGGTCAAGAAAGTACGGACGGGAACTCAAGTCAAGAAGCTAATGACAAGGAAGAAGTCGGGGTAGTAACGACAAATAATTACGTCAAGAAGGTCAGTCAATTGGTAAGTTTCGATATTTACCCAATAATCCCAAAATAGTTTGTGACAGCCAATAAAGTTTGGAAATGTAATTTAAGTCTTATAGGAAAACTCGAATTGGTGTATCACATATTAGAAGTTTTCAAGTTAATAAAACTATAAATTTTGATTATTGCCGGGTTTTATAGCGATAAAAGGATTTGAAATAAAAGTATAGGTTTAGAAGGTTTTATAAATTTTGGCATGAAGCGTCCGTTTATGTAACATTTCCAAGTCAAAAGACTTTGTTACAAATCCACTTTACTAAAACAATTTAATAGTAAACAACATAATAATACACGTGTATCCATTGATTTATTGTCCATTGAGCATTATTTCCTTATTGTAAGCCCGTACGAATCGAATATATTAAATTCGGCACGAGTCTAATATATTGTTTCCGTTTCCAGTCCAATAAGTCCAAAATGTCTGATGTCCAATACAATCCAATGCATAGTCAAATGTCCACGTTTAATAGTTTTTAGTCCAATGTCCATTATGTGTATATATATAGTCTGTTAGGTGTTCACAAAGCCCCATATCATTCATCATACTCAAGTTAACCGAAACGTACCAATAAACATAAGAGTTAAAACCAATTAGATCATATTAGTTCGATAATTGACGACTAAGAATGTTAACACAATTATAATTTACACCACATATAAACTCTTTTTGGGCTTTGACCCAAAATCAGACAAACAACCAAACTAACACACTCTTGATGAGATGAGATTCATGGCCCATTATCAACCACACCCTTGAGTTCATTGGACTCGGTAGTCCATTACAAACACAAACGCAACACAGGAATGAAAATACAATGCACCCTTAGCTTATTGCTAGACCGAGATTATACACACCATAGTTGGGTGTTTTCTTGAACCGAGAACAACAAAACAGATCAAACGCACCCTAAGTGCTGGAAACAAGCTGGAAAAATAAGCTGGGAAAATGCACACCCTCGTGGTGTCCCTTGAACCGCAAATACAACAAACCACCCTTGTGGTGGGATTTTTTTTTTTTTTTTATATAAATTCGACACAAGCAACACAACTAAGCCAACTCATCAAACTGAAATAACTTCACACAAGATTAAGCATACTAAACTTCAAAACAAGCAAATCCAAATTCCAACCGTGACTTACACGGGTTTTACTCGAAACCATAAAACGGGTTTAAGCGAAATACTACAACAATAATAACGAGTAACCAATAAACATCACAAGGTCAACTCAACTCGACTGAGTCGACTCAACTCGACTGAGTCGACTCGACTCGACTGAGTTGAGTTGACTCAGTCTATTAAACAAACAACCACCCCTTTTTAATCTTTGTTTCACCACACGAATCTTTATAAAAACATTTATAGTTAAGCTTTAGTCCAAGAAAGTATATATATATATATATATATATATATATATATATATATATATATATATATATATATATATATATATATATATATATATATATATATATATATATCATTTTTATTAATCGGTTTTAACTAAAAGAAAGGATCAATAAAGATGGGAGTTGAGTTGCCGGAATCTGGCCGAAAAATGATAGTGGCGCCGGAAAGTTTGTGTGTGAGTTGTGAGAGTGAAATGGGAAATAAGAAACCCTAATTAGTTCTTATATCCGTCCAGGGGTCATTCTTGCCCATTTCCGAAAGTTTAGGGTGGGCGGACAAACATTAAAACAGGGGTTGTTTTTGCAATTTTAGTAATCTTTTATGATATTAAGGTGTGGGGCCCATTTAAGCTAGTAAATGATCGATTGGAAGCTCGAAATTTATACCGTCGCGTTCAAAATAAATTTTTCACGAAAAACGAGTATTCACACGACTAGTTTCTCATAAATAGTATAAAAATCACATTAAGATGTTTGTCAAGTTACGGTTGTGCCGGTACGCGTTGTGTGGGGTTTTCACGTTTCGCGAGATAACTTCTCGTATTCGATTCAAATAAATTCGGAAAAGTCCAAAAGTGAAACTTAAGAAATAATAAATATAATTTATTATTAAAAATTAGTCTAAAAAATTACGGGTGGTTACACAAATGAGGAGTTTTTAAAACTCACGATACCTAATGCTCTTAGGCTGAACATAGTGGTGACTAGGCACGACCATGCCACATCAGCTTTCTCTTTCCGACGACCTGACGACGACTAAGTTGCCATAGTGGCGACCAAGTTAATTTTTTTTTTTATTTTTTAAATTCAAATTTTTTAAACAACAAATTTAAACTTCGTTAATAATAAAACTTAAACATTACAACACTAATTAAAAACTTAAACTAATAAAACTAAAACATTACAAAACTAATTAAAAACTTAAACTAATAATCTAAGTTGTAGCGTGCTTTGATTGTTGCCTTAATATCCATAAGTTCTTGTTGTTGTCGTGGGGGCAAATTTGGGTCGATTGAGGTATTGTAGAAAATTAAGTCTTACTCCCGTTTTGTTTGGGCCATCAATTCAATTTGCCGACTATGGAGCTCAATTTTCTGCATTTTCAACTCCTCGGCTCGCCTTGCCCTTGCCTCTTGCATCTCTATCTCTTTTTCCCTCAACTTTATGTATGCCTCTTCCATCTCCTTCTTTTTTTCCGGTTTTGATGACTTGAACTTGAAGTAGTTCTCGGTAAATGATTGAACAAATGATGCAGGTGGCTCACGAGAGGAGGCGGATGATTTCTTCTTGGCTGCATCACGACCTTGTGGTCGTGATTCTTGAGTCTCTTCCTCCTCAGAATCATCCACGTTGTGGAAATTCAAAGGACCTTTTGTTGACCCCGAGGTGGTTTTCGAAGTCTTGGATTTCTTCCGACCCTTACCATTAGTTTTTAAAGCAGGCATCTCAATACCCTTCCAAGCAGAATGTGTTATCCCTTAGATCAATCCTTATCATACTACAACAATCACTAAAGAATCAAGAGAGATAAGTAAGGCATATGAACTTTAGTGAGATAAACTAGAGAGAGAAACTATATTAAGAAAGCACACACTCATCCAACCTTACAAATGAGGAGGAAGAGGTTATTTATATATTACATGAAATGGGCTTGAGGGATTTTTATGGACTAACATATAACCTATTAGATTAGGATAAAAAGCCCATTGACTATTCTAACTTAATACACAATGACACAATACAAAAATATACTAACGATGAATGACCATCACTTTTTATAAAAGCTAACAATCTCCCCTAAGGGATGGTCATTCAAATGATGCTCCATGTGATTAGATCTTTCGTCTTCATTGTCTTGAACTTTGTGTGTTGTTGTAAAATGGTCTTGATTCTTTTGTTCCTTCATGCTTTGTGATCTTCAAAGTAATCGTCTTTCGGTTCTTCTTGCCTTTGATCAACATCTTCTATACATTTGCATTGTCGTCTTTTCCATCATACTCATACTTCTTGACAATACTCTGATCTTCATACTTATGTCGTCCTCACTTGATACATGAACTTGTTCTTGCCATCTTGATTAGCTTCTTGACTTAGTCATATCACTTTGTCTTTAACTTGATCTTTTTGTCTTGAACTTTTCCACTTGAGCTTTGTTGAGGATGATCTTCATAAGTATGAGTATGAGTTGATGTGAATTTTTTGCTATATGATGATGGTTGATGGACTTTCGTCAGTACCTGCATAAAACAGTTAGCAATAAATTGTCTAGCACTTACAGGTTCAGATTTCGAGATTGTTAACAGCATAGTGTGAAAACTTTCTCTAATCCTTACCAAGGCCGTTGTGAGCCGCTGAAGTATACCGGGGTATCACTTCACGACTGTAGACCGTTTGAAGCAAATAACCATCATGATATAAGGCAAGATCCGTAGATCTCATTAAGACTCTTGTACACCTTGTGTCCTTTTTGGTGAACACAGGTGTATTATATTAGAAGTGTGTCCTAAGAGATTTTTGATGAATCTCATGGCTCTAGACTCGATAATGTGCATTTTGGTTTTAGTAGTCGGAGGCATGGAGCAGAGTGCCACCTTTTCAATATCAACACATCTCGGAATGAGAGGCCGATAGATTATGCAGTGTTCTCCGTGAGAAATGAAACAAATATCTTTTAAGAGATATCTGAGTGGCTAGGAGGGGTTTGTGCAGCGCGTCACTGGGTCCATGACGTCTTGTCTTCAATATCAGTATCAACTTTGTGATAACCGATAGCAGATGTATTGACCCGGTTTCTGCCCTAAGTTTTTATGGTGGGCTATTTATTTTCACCCTTTCATTCTTCAACCCCTTCTTTCCCTTTCTCATTTACTCCTTTTTTAAATCTTACCTAAGGACTTCTAATTCTAATCTATTGGAATTGTCCTTGGGTAGATCCCTCCGGCTCTGGCGGATCATAGGACATAAACCTAACCATAATCACCTTATTACTCCATGATTATCCTAGATTTATTGATCACTTGCCATAAAACCTTTTGTGAAAATCTCTCAAAGTGTTTATGAGTAAAACACATTTTAGTTAACACTTCGAGAGTTTTTCATTTTTGAAATACTCCCCCTTCACATGTGCTTTAGCCTTTTAAGATAAGTTTGCACATGTTGGGTGGAGTTCGCACATTTGAAATGATCGATTTTTCAGTTAATATGACCATCGCGAGACACGTTTACATCACTAGTTAGACTAGCTTGAAATTATTACCCGTCCCGGTCGTATCAAAAGATAATCTCTCGATTTGGTACATTCTACTCAGACAAGTCTTTTGCGAGACACGTTTACATCACTAGTTAGACTAGCTTGAAATTATTACCCGTCCTGGACAAGTCTTTTCGATTACTGACATTTTAGTTTTTGTCAATTCGAGGGTTCATATCTGAGTCTTTTTGGAGAGCTCTTTTTGAGATTCAATCCACGATCTTTAAACATTATGATCACGTTTTAATCACGTCTTCTCCCCCTCAAAAATAGCATGTAGTGATATTTTTGATATCAACTGATTAAAATAAAGCTTTTTGGAGAGATAGACGGATTTGAGCATGAAATTGGAACATTTTTGTTTTTCATTTTTATACTCCCCTTTAAAAAAAGCATGATTTATCGAGTTTGGAGGGAGTTGTCTTGAGCACAGAATTTTGAGAAAGATTTTGAAAATTCTTTTTGAAAAATCTTGATCATGTGCTCAAGGATTTTTATATTGTTTTTGAAAATACGAGTCCTGATCGGATATAATCAGAAGTCAACATTTAAGTGCGGATTTCGTACTGAAGTATACGAAAGCCATAGAGATTTTTAGGATAAGTGCTCGAAAAATATTTAAAACCTTTGTTTTGATTAAGCACTTTCCTTTCTTTTGAATCGCGGGTCCTGAACTAATGTGTCCAAAAGCCATTACATTAAGCTCGGGTCCGAAACTGAGTTGTTTCGAAGCCATTATTAAGAAAAAATTTGAGAAACGACATGTTTTGAAAATAATTTTAGTGAACTCTCGCTCAATCATCTATACATGTCCGTATCATTGTTGAATGACATTTCTAGATACGTACAGAATATCGATTATACGAGAGACATGTCGTGAGAAGAATGTTTTTGGATTTTTGGATTTTATATTGGTTTTGTATTTTTGAAAATTTTCTAATATTTTTGGATTTTTTAAATTTAATAATTTTGTATTTGTTTTTGGTTGTTTTTCAAATTTTGTATTTTGTTTTTTTTCAAAAAATATATTCACAAAGAAGAATTAAGTTTGAACAAGTAAAAGTGGAGTTAAGAGTGAAATAAGATAGGGATTTCCAAATGCGATGTTGGCATAAAGTTCTTCTTTTCCACATCGGGAGTATGAAGTCTCAACACTTTCACAAGTACCTGCATCCACAGAATCCATAGAAGAAGAATTTGCACAAATAACAGTGTTAGAAGTACATGTTTCCTTACATTGAGGGTGTTCACTATCAACGGTTGTAGTGGTGTCTACTTCCTTATCCTGAAGATTTTCACTATTATTTGTCTTAGTGCAGCTATCAAGAATCTTCCCTGTGGGAATCCATCTAAGACCAACTGTCTTAAAAACTTTTCCCGTGAGAATCCACCTAAGGCAAGATCTAGGAGTTTTTTTCTTTTCAGATGCAGCGGAAGTCTCATTTTGAGAAAAACTACGTCCTGTAGAGATCCACCTATTAGGTGTCTTAGCCTCTTGCTTCTTATCAACGGGTTTGTTTCTATTTGGTGTCTTAGTAGATTGTGCCTTAGCACGTAAGTTTGCTTTCTTGATATACTGTGCAACACATTCAGCATGATTAGCTAAAAAGACACATTTGTGACATGTAGGACAGACAAATTCAACATTCTTGTTTAAAACGGCGACCTTAATTTTGTCACTACTGTCATTTGGAAGTTGTTTCTTGTTCGAAGAGGAATTTGAATTCTTAGGGTTGCATTCTACGTGCATAACATTTTCTTTTGTGCAACTACTCTTAGATGCAAGCCAATCCTTAGTGTTTTGTTGAGTGTTCCTCGGTAATGGTTTACTACTACTAGCAGTGCCTTGTAATGTTGTAGAATTCATCACCCTAGGTTTTGTACCTGAGATTTTGTATTTTCGAATCTGTGCCTTTTGCCTAGCTTTTTCTACAAAGTGATTGTGGACCATGTCATTAGAACCAACAGATTCTTTAACAGTTTTTGCGGTCACATTTGGTGTACTATTTCTAGAAAGAACAGGTGTAAGCACATTGTGTTTCTTTCAACTACATTTACATTTTCAACTATCTTTGCACTTTCTTTTTGCTTGGGAAAGGGTTGTGGAGTGACTGGTTTTGTCAAATCCTTTTTCTCATTGACTTTTGGAGCAACCTGAGAAATAGACATTTTTGGTTTTTCAACCGGTTTTGAAGCATTTGGTTTTTCCTGAGTCGATGGTTTTGCAAACTTAGTGTCCACACCCTTCCTTTTTAGACTTTGCAGCTGAGTCCTCAAAAAATCATTTTGCTCTTGCATGTCCTTGTAGGCACGCTCATACGACAATTTGTCATACTTGCATTCCTCAGATTTTCGATCAAGTTGTTTGAAATGGGACACATTTTCTTTTTCCAGTTTAATATGAGCATTTTCATATTTTGAAACAATTGCAGAGGTCTCAGCTCACAGTCTTTCATCGTCTTCAACAGAATATGTTTGGTAAATAATGGACATAATATCAGTTGACAGAACTGCTTCGAAGAGAGTATCATTGTGGTTTTCAAAAAATTTGATACGTTCAATGTTTTCATTAGCTTCCTTCACCAGGGATTTGTGGTCCTTGACAAAGTCGGCTGTTTCTTTCAAAATACCATTTTCAACATGAATTACTCTCGCATTAATGTTATAGAGTGGAGTAGTAATTTCTGTTTGAAACACCTTTTTCATTTCATTATGAAAACTTGAATGCCAGTTGTTGATACTAATATTCGTTTTTGAATCAACAATACTTTGAAGTGTTTTCACTCTATCTTTAAGATCATCCAAACATCTTCTAGCTTCACTTGTGTTAAAAGGATTGCTAGAGGACAATTGTTCCAAGTTTGAAAGATTTTTGGAAACAACTTTTTGTTTTGTTGAAACAACTGGTCTTTTGAAAACCTTTGGTGTTTGTTGTTGTTTAACAAAATTTACTCCTGAAAGTATGTTAAGCTTATTATAATCAATTGGTTTTATTTCTGGGTTCTTTTGTTTCATTTTGATTTTACTCTCTTCGGCAAGCTCAATCGTTTCATCAGAATCCCGAACCTCGGGAGGATCATGTTTATCAAATATCACATTACCATTATACAAAATATTCTGTTCTTTCTGAGCTTTCTTGAGAGTATAAGGGTTTTCACAACCGATAGCCATTTTCTTCATTGTGTGCAAAATCGGGTTTGGATCTTTTATGAGCATATAAATTGTTTGCGCAGAATGACCCGTTTTGACAAGCAAATCTTCCAACTTTTTAATTGTTTCTTGTTTCTCAATGATTTCATCAAGAAGATGATTTTCGCGTTTTGAAAAATCTGCTTTCAACTGTTTCTTTTCTTTTTCAAGATCAGAACAAGTTGATTTCTGTTTAGAAAGTTGGTTTTGTAAATCTGAAACCTCCGCGTTTAAGGATCTTATTTTCTTGTTCAAGTTAACATCGAGAGTGTCAAACTTCATTTGCAATTGTTTTTCTCTTGAAACGGAGTTTTTGTAACCATTTTCTAATTATGACTGTCGTGTTTTATTAAATTCAAAAACTTTTAGAGTTTCCTTATACTTCTCAAGCTCAGCGGTAAATTTCACATTCGCGACCTTTAATTTGCGATTGACCTTTTTCACATTTTCAATCTCAATGCGACAATTATTCAGTAATGATTCAAAGAGAGCATCGGTTTCCGCATCATTAGCATCATTTTGTGCAACTTGAACTTCATTAGGATCCATATATGAAGTTTCACAGTTAACATTGCTATTAACTTGCTCCCCCACATATGTATCATAATTATGTTCGAGAGACAAATAATGTGGCTTTTCGTGAGCAAACGAATTTTGTACCTCATGGAGTGGTTCTGTGTCATAAGTGTAACACCCCGTGCCTGCTTTGACCAAAAACTGACTTTTACGCGGAAACGACCAAACTTTGACCTTCATTCCAAAACTCTTTTGACCATTAACAAAATCCTTAGACATTAAATGAGACTATACTCAAATACTTTTAAAACGACGGGTGACACCCTAAAGTGCACTGTAACCTGTACTATGCACTAAGGACCCCTAAAGTGCACTATGACACCTCCGGTGCACTATGGACCCCTAAAGTGCACTATGACACCTCGGGTGCACTATGGACCCCTAAAGTGCACTATGACACCTCCAGTGTACTATGGACCCCTAAAGTGCACTATTTTCTTAAAATGACCCGTACGCCTTTAAACACAAAAATCGACACTTTAGACCTATATATAAACACATTTAATACACATTGAACTAAAATATACCATATACATTGTTCCTCAAAATTCTTAACCCATTTGACCCAAAACGGGTTAAAATGGACCTTGTCCCAAACACCCCTTTTTCTGCATAACCCCTTTTGTGCACTTTTGACCCATTTTCCGGAAAACGACTTCTATAACATGACATAACACCAAAACTTCCAAAAATCATTATGACATTATAAACCTCAAATATATGCTTAAACTTGGTCATAACGACCCGTGGAAACATGCTTTACAAAGTAACGGGTATTATGCCAAAATACCCGTTTTGACCCATTTACACTACAAACCATCCTTACCACTTTATTTTCTTACCAAACTTAACCATTATCATTACTTTAACATATAAAACATGATCCATATTCACTTGAACCGTTTACAACCCAAAATGGGTACTTTTACACTTAATCCAAACACCCCCTTAAACATTAAACCAAGACCCATTAAACACACTTTGATGCACCGTTGACCACCCAAACATTACGACGACCTTGACACACATTATAAAATTCACAAGAAAGACCAACGGGGGTACGAACTTAATACTTGAGCTCGGTATTCTACCTAAGCTCCTAAATACCTTACTACCTTTGATCTTGCATAACCAAATCCTTATTTCCTATATCCAAGCCATCCAAATAAGCAATGCCAACCTACAAAACGGTTAGACAACTAAACCGTAAGCACAAAGGCTTAGTAAGTAAAATGATCATAACATACAATTATACTTCATTCCACATAAATCACATATACATAAACACATACTTTTCGGGCTTACCACCCAAGTCTCATCTATCACATAAACTCAACATATTCCATAACATCAACTCTTCACATAAGCTACAATCATGGCATCACATAAGCATATTCCAAGTCCATATCACTTGTCATACAACATACATAACACATATATGTTAGAAATTCATATAACCCATGTCATCATCATTTTACTTACCTTAGCTCCAAGCTAAGCACATCAAGCCAATATCATCATGATCATCAACATCATCATCAATCTTCATAATTAACCATGCCCTAATAACATAATAATCAATAACATAAGTATGGGTTAACATAACCTATCAAACAAACTCATCTTCCTTTCTATATCATCATATGATCATATCTTGATCATATGATGATTACCCATTTATAATCATATCTTTAACCTCATAATTACTATAACCTCTTAATTTAGCTTAAAACCATCTTTTACCCAAATACCCAAATTAGGGTTCATAAACCCTAACTTCTCAATTCACCAATTAATTCAAGATAGGGATACTTACTTGTGTAGGATAACTATGATGATCATATTACTTGGATTGGAACCTTAATCCTTCATTAATTTATCATTAACTTGCACCTTGTTCTTCCCTCTCTTTTTCTTGAACCGTACCTCTACACACCTCTTGAATAAAATGGAAATGTCTAGATAATCCTGGACATTATAATTAGGTAGCAACTTTGGCAAATTGGCAAGATTGGTCCTTCTAGTCCTATTCCTTCTACTTTGGCCATAACTAACTTTATAACTTATTTACTACAATGGCACTTAAGCCCTTGAAGTCTAATTCCTTTTATTTGAGCCACATAATACTTTCCTTAACTATACAATATATTCATTGACCATTAGTTTGACTATCGGGTTTGAACACAATGTTACATTCGTTGACTGGCCAATCACATAAGGTCTTTGGTCCACTTTCATCTAGGGTGGGGTACAAGTTCCCGAGGAACGGGTCTAACAATTCTACCCCCTTATTTAGATTTCGTCCCCGAAATCTCTCGTCTATTTCTAAACAACTTTGTCTTACTTTGCCCCCATTCTTAGCTCTTTCCTTTCTTCGTCCCTTTTCTTTGTTGCAACGATCTAAGTGATCGTGCAATTCAAGGTCCACTATTCACTCTTCATACCTTTAACTTATTTTATTTCTAGCTTAACTTTTCTAACATTTTATTTCTTCTTAATCCATGTGTCATTTAAGACACAATCCTTGCCACTAGTGCATGCCATTTTACCATTTTTTACGTCTATCACATAACCTTCTAACTCGTTCCATTTTAACTCTCCTGTCAAGGACTATGTGTCACTTGATTATATACACCATCTTAACTTTTTATAAGTTAACATTTACTAACTTTCTACTTTTACCGCAACCTTACTACTATCCCATTAACATTTTACTACACGCTAAAATTGCCTTTACTTCTCTTCTCATCATTTTACAGAACCTTTAGTCCATATTTGCGTTTATTAGCATTCATTACTTTACTTTACTTTCATTTCACATTGCAAACAAGTACATCATTTTAAACTTTAGTCGTTTCAACTTTACCCACTAAGCACATAAGTTACAGTTCTCATGACATCTCCCACCTAAGGTCGATATCCAACTTCTTATCTATCCACCTATCCTAACTCCTTATGACTTCTAATCATCCTAGACTCCCTTTTTCTACCCTTTCACCCTACTCATGCCATGTCGGGAACACATAAGTCCACTCATTTGTACTTCCTCATTTACATGGAGAGGCGTCCCAAACGATGTAAATCAAGAAATACAAACTCATGGTTCGGTGATTCACAATTTCTTTATTCAAATGAAAAGGCGTCCCAATCCATTTAAATAAAGAAATCATAAACCGTCCTACTTATACACTTCCGACATAACACTCGCACTACTATTACTTGCCGTAATCCCTCATTCTTTCATTTTTATTTTACATTTCATTTATCAATTAAACTTTTCCATTTTCTAGCTTGGGTCCATTTTACTTCAACATTTTCCCCGAAGGGACTATTACACATGCCAAGGATGTAGGCAATCTTTGCCCGTGAAGGCAATACATTTTATCCCGAAGGATTCTTTAATATTCATTGACTTGGTCATCCCGAAGGATACCACCTTTAACATTCATCCCGGAGGATCATTAACATTCATCCCGAAGGATCTTTAACATTCACATTTTATCACTTTCACATTATAGCATTGGATCCAAGCTGTTAACATTTTAACGCACACATTATCTTATCTATTTTATTTAGTGAACGCAAGCTTATAGAGCATATGAACCTGCTTATTATAATTACACATTTCTATGTGTTTCACTCTTCATTACCTCTTGCATTCTTAACCTACATTAATCATTTCCGCATTCTTACTTTACCCTTTAGTCTACTCGACTCTTTCTACATTTAAGCCCTCGATAGATTTATTTACATTTATTCATTAGTATCATTCATTCTTCTCACACTTATTAAGTATTTTACACGTCCTCTACATCTTTACACTTTTCACTCTAACTTGCATGCTTTAACCCACGTTAATCATTTCCACATTTTTATATTACACTTTTTAGTCTACCCAACTCATTTACATCTAGACTTTACACATATCATCAACTGTAACACATGCATTCATTATAATAATTACCGCTAATCGCCTTAGCCGTAATATAATGATTTCAGGGCAACACCTTTACCTCATACATACTCATCTCATTCTTTCTTACATTTTTAACTCATCGCATTCTTATTCTCATACCTTAACTCATCTTATTTTAGTTATTTATGTATTTAAGCAATATTGTTCAATTTCGTCATTTACGTACCATCATATCATTCATCCTTGTTACACATTAACATCTATACTTAGATTCTCATACCTTACTTACCCTTAACCCGTCTCTATTCTACATCAACGTCAATCATTAGACATAGGTATGTATAACGAGACCATATGTTGGTCACCAATTTCTTACGGACCATGTATCATTACATGCTATCATCTCTTAACCTCATTCCTTACCTATCATAAACACTTAATCATTAGTATGTCAATTTCACCTTAACTTTTCATGTTATACCTTAGCACATTTACAATGTTCCATACTTTAAACATCCACATTTAAATTTACTTATTAACCCATCTCTAATACCGATTACCATTTCAATTCACATTCCATTACCATAACTCTATCCCACCTTTACTAATCACAAAACAATCAACGGCACCGACCGAGGTACACGGCTAACTAATCACTTAAACACTACAAGTCCCCCATGGACTTAGATCACATACACATAAAACACATTCATCACTTATCATCATTTAGCTCATCTAACATAAAACATAATCCACTTCATACCTAAAAACTACTTCCCGCATCACTAGCACTTACATTAAACGTTTCTACGAGTGGTTTAAGACTAGGAAATCCTAAAGAAAACCTAATTCACTTAAACCGAAGCTCTGATACCAATTTGTAACACCCCGTGCCCGCTTTGACCAAAAACTTTGACTTTTAGGCGGAAACGACCCAACTTTGACCTTCATTCCAAAACTCTTTTGACCATTAACAAAATCCTTAGACATTAAATGAGACTATACTCAAATACTTTTAAAACGACGGGTGGCACCCTAAAGTGCACTGTAACCTGTACTATGCACTAAGGACCCCTAAAGTGCACTATGACACCTCCGGTGCACTATGGACCCCTAAAGTGCACTATGACACCTCCAGTGCACTATGGACCCCTAAAGTGCACTATTTTCTTAAAATGACCCGTACGCCTTTAAACACAAAAATCGACACTTTAGACCTATATATAAACACATTTAATACACATTGAACTAAAATATACCATATACATTGTTCCTCAAAATTCTTAACCCATTTGACCCAAAACGGGTTAAAATGGACCTTGTCCCAAACACCCCTTTTTCTGCATAACCCCTTTTGTGCACTTTTGACCCATTTTCCGGAAAACGACTTCTATAACATGACATAACACCAAAACTTCCAAAAATCATTATGACATTATAAACCTCAAATATATGCTTAAACTTGGTCATAACGACCCGTGGAAACATGCTTTACAAAGTAACGGGTATTATGCCAAAATACCCGTTTTGACCCATTTACACTACAAACCATCCTTACCACTTTATTTTCTTACCAAACTTAACCATTATCATTACTTTAACATATAAAACATGATCCATATTCACTTGACCCGTTTACAACCCAAAATGGGTACTTTTACACTTAATCCAAACACCCCCTTAAACATTAACCAAGACCCATTAAACACACTTTGACGCACCGTTGACCACCCAAACATTACGACGACCTTGACACACATTATACAATTCACAAGAAAGACCAACGGGGGTACAAATTTTATACTTGAGCTCGGTATTCTACCTAAGCTCCTAAATACCTTACTACCTTTAATCTTGCATAACCAAATCCTTATTTCCTATATCCAAGCCATCCAAATAAGCAATGCCAACCTACAAAACGGTTAGACAACTAAACCGTATGCACAAAGGCTTAGTAAGTAAAACGATCATAACATACAATTATACTTCATTTCACATAAATAACATATACATAAACACGTACTTTTCAGGCTTACTACCCAAGTCTCATCTATCACATAACCTCAACATATTCCATAACATCAACTCTTCACATAAGCTACAATCATGGCATCACATAAGCATATTCCAAGTCCATATCACTTGTCATACAACATACATAACACATATATGTTAGAAATTCATATAACCCATGTCATCATCATTTTACTTACCTTAGCTCCAAGCTAAGCACATCAAGCCAATATCATCATGATCATCAACATCATCATCAATCTTCATAATTAACCATGCCCTAATAACATAATAATCAATAACATAATTATGGGTTAACATAACCTATCAAACAAACTCATCTTCCTTTCTATATCATCATATGATCATATCTTGATCATATGATGATTACCCATTTATAATCATATCTTTAACCTCATAATTACTATAACCTCTTAATTTAGCTTAAAACCATCTTTTACCCAAATACCCAAATTAGGGTTCATAAACCCTAACTTCTCAATTTACCAATTAATTCAAGATAGGGATACTTACTTGTGTAGGATAACTATGATGATCATATTACTTGGATTGGAACCTTAATCCTTCATTAATTTATCATTCACTTGCACCTTGTTCTTCCCTCTCTTTTTCTTGAACCGTACCTCTACACACCTCTTGAATAAAATGGAAATGTCTAGATAATCTTGGACATTATAATTAGGTAGCAACTTTGGCCAATTGGTAAGATTGGTCCTTCTAGTCCTATTCCCTCTACTTTGGCCACAACTAACTTTAAAACTTATTTACTACAATGACATTTAAGCCCTTGAAGTCTAATTCCTTTTATTTGAGCCACATAATACTTTCTTTAACTATACAATATATTCATTGTTCATTAGTTTGACTATCAGGTTTGACCACAATGTTACCTTCGTTGACTTGCCAATCACATAAGGTCTTTGGTCCACTTTCATCTAGGGTGGGGTATAAGTTCCCGAGGAACGGGTCTAACAATAAGTTAGAGGAGTTTCAGAATTACTACATGATGTTGTTTCTTGCTGATGAGCCATATAGTGGAGATTTCCATTAGATCTGCTGCATTATCATTAACTTTTGTTGTAACCATGAAGTCATATTCCTCAGCAGTCAACGGTGTTCCCGACTCTTCCTTTTTGGCTAGCATCAACATGTGCTGGAGCTTTTGTAGCTTCGTCATTGCAATCTCTACCAATATCACTACTGTGAATTTCAGATGTAGGTTTCTGAATTGAAGTCATAAGACAATTGTAAAACCCAAATTTTCTGAACGCGTAAAATACCTAAAATACCCCTCAATTTTGAACTTTTGAAGAACGTATATTTACGTATAACCTAAAGTATTTATATGCTACTACTTGAACGTACATAACATTTGGAACCCACAACATAAGATAAGTAAGAATATACTTATGTTATACATTATTAAGCCATGTTACATTTATATAAAAGAAAAAAATAAATACATAAATAAATACATGCCTAAATGAATCCATATGGGCCGAAAATTTTTGTCACACAAGTACTAGTTCTTGGGCCTTAATCCTTGAAGTTAACTCAACAAACCATGGCCCATTTCCCCCCTCAAAAGTGTTGGCTCCCATTATTTTTTTTATATACCAAAATTTATTTTTTAAAAAACCCTAAACTCCTTTTCACTCTCTCAATTATACAGCATCAAAAAAAAAAAAAAAAAAAAAAAAAAAAAAAAAAAAAAAAAAAAAAAAATGAAACAAGCCCTAGCAAACCTATGCAATTTGGAATCAAGAAGAGGAGAAGAAGAAGCAATCAATTGATCTTTGTCATTATTCAATTCACATCATAAGGTAAACGAATACCACATAAATTCATCCATTCGAATTTTTGATTAAACCCTAATCGAACCATATTTTGTTGTTCTTCTAATCGACCTAATCAAGGAGAAAGAAGGAGACTTCGTGGTGATTTGATCTTGTCGTATTCGTGATTATTCGTTTGGTCTCTAAGGGTAATCGTATCATTCTCGTTGATTCTTGTTGTCTTTTGATGTGCTTGTCGAATTATATTTCACATGAAATCATAATAAGAAAACCACATAAAATAATAAGAAAGAAACCCTAGATATGAATCGATACATGAACTGATGTGATTGAATTGTTATGATTATGTTAAGAATACATATGAATCGATCTAGGGCTATGTTAATGGCTATCTTACTTGTTTTGTATCAAAAATTAATCATTGGAATATGAAAACCTAAAGGATTACATGAAATAATAAACCCAGATTCTGAGCAGAAATTTGATCCGACTTAATTCGATTGTATAAAAATGATGTGAACGTATCTTTGGGTTTTTCTTGAGTCTAAAATTAAATTAAATGAAAGAGCTTTCTGGGAAAATTTACCTTGTAATTTTTAGAGGCCTGGAAGGCAACTTTTTGATTTTTTAGAAAATTAAGTGTCAAATCGAATTCGTATGTCTGGAAAAACAGTCCGTGTTTTTCATTTTACATTTGAAAACCATAACGAATTAGAAGGTGTCCTTTGAACTGAGTAATATTTGATATGTCACCATAACGTAATACTTCTACCCTTATCAGGTTAGGGTGTTACAATTAATATGTCTAGTAGTTAATGGAATTTTTGTAGATTTTTATAAATTTTCTAGATGGGGTAGAGAATTAATTACTTTTCGGGTGTTTCATCAAATCCGATTCTGGAACATGTTAGGGAGAGGGATTTTTCATTCATACCTATACTAGTTAATAAAATCTGGAAAAATTAAGTAAAATGCTTAGGACATTGAGGCATCTCTGTGAATTTTTGTGAAATTTAATTCGAAGTTCTATTATGATTCATAAATTATTTAAAACAGGTCCAGTTCTTACATAAAATCTATTAAAAGTGTAAAAGATATTAAAAGGGTGTCATGTGTTTATTTTCCAAAACTAAAGGGTTTAAATTGTCATTTTTCCAATATTAAAGGACTTAACTTGTAAAAACCTGTAACTTGATAATATTTACATTTTATACCCTAATCTTATCATAATGACACTATAACCCTTAAACTTATTACAATTGCATATTAGACCCTAAAATTATGAAACCACATTATGAACCCTAAACTTATGTAAATATCATTATGAACCCTAAACTACTAATATTGCCACATTTGATACTTTAAACTTAGTAAATGATAACCTTGAATATTCTTAATACGGAAACCTTCTAAATATAGAAACTTACTAATTCGGGAAACCGGCTAAAAATAGAAACTTGCTATAAATAGGAAGTTACCAAAAATAGAAAGTTACTAAAAAGGGAAAGAGTACTAAAAAGAGTAACCTAATTCTTATGAACATAAAAGTAATATGTGGTTATGAATTCGTATAGGTTTTGTAAAGCGGGAGTGATCCGTTGTCTTGTGCTCTATCTTTGGTTATTTTTGCTATCGAATAAGGTACAGATATTCTACCCTTTTTCAGTAAGGGTGTTTTCATCCTCATGACTTGTTGATCTTGATTTCTAATTCATTATAAGATTCCCTAAGCCATTGCTATGTTCCCTTATACTTTGATTCGATCTTTGATTCTGATTCGTATGATTTGATATGCTTTGATTCCTTTGATATGATTCCCTTGCTATGATCTTTTGATATGAGCGTTGCTATGGTCTCACCTATGTGATCCTATGATATGATTCTGCCGGTATATGCCTTTGGTATGATTACTTCTGATATGATGATATGATGTGTGCTTTGTTTGTTTGTCGCCCGAGCTAACTAGCCATGGAGGTACCATGGCCATGTCATTGAGGCACCGATGGCATGACACTTCCTGGGGAGGTGTGATTGATCCCCGGCGTCCACATTTGTTATGATATGATATGATATGATATGATGTGAGATCTCTTGGCCATTTTGATATATGTGTATACTTGTCTAGTACATGGTACGTATATGATTTGTTTTGCAGGGGGCGTATGGATGCATCCTTGGCTAATATGATTTGATATGTGATTTGTTTGGTGACTGGCTGTATGTGCCCTATACCCCACTCACTGTTTTGGTACTTAGAGGTCTCCCCTCTCCGTACACTTAGACATGATAGGTATATGTGATGTGATTATTTGGTCTATACGAGTGGCTCGTATAGATACGCTCGTGGCTATCTGTTAGGTATCTTTGGTCCGATCGAGTGGCTCGGTTGGATGTGTTCGTAGACGTTTACTTCCTTGACTCTAGAGCTATTCTTATTTGATGTGTATGCTTGTGTTCCATTTAATTCATATTCATTTGACTGTGCTTATTATCGTCTCTGCTTTGTTTATATATCTGTTCACTGGGCTTTTTAAGCTCAGCCGCATTTCTTTTCCTGCGGCAGGTTTTAGTTGGAAGCTGGGTTATGGGTGGAGAGTACTTTGGACTTAGAAGACTATACCTTGATAGCTACTCTGGATTAGAGATGACTAGAAGTGTTACATTTTTAGACTTAGCATTTATTGTAGTTCTCTTTTGTAACCTTGTACTTCATATTTTCCCTTGTAACCTTGAAGTTCATTTGTATTATTTAAGTCATATGCTTGTGTTTGCTTTGATATATCACCATAACGTAATACTTCTACCCTTATCGGGTTGGGGTGTTACAACAATAATTCCCATTTTGACTAACCCCGTTCTGATTCACAATCTGATTCATTTGGTTTTCACTATACTGCCCTGCATATTGCATCTGATTCCCCATCTGTATACCCAAAACATTTCCTTGCTGATTCTCAATAACTTCAACCATTTGTCCTTGTTGACCCATATATAGCTGCGTATTTTTAGTGTACGATGAAATCCATTGGTTGTTGTTATGTGGTTTGATGTTTAATGCCTTGGAGAATAAAGCAAAACCATTTGCCAAAGCAGTTGTGATATTGTCTTGCTGAGTTGCCATTGATGAAGATGTGTATGATAAAGTTGATGTTGGATCGTTGCAAAGAAATAGGAGTTGTGATTGATGTTGGTTTAAGGTTCAAGAGTTGTGTTCGTTTGATGTTAAGTTCTTCCCCGAGTTTTCTAAGTTGAAGCATTTCTTAATGGTGATTTCTGATTTCCCTTCAAAAATTGAATTTGAAAAATTTCTCTACCAGAATTTGAAATACACCATAAAATGCAATTCTAAGGTTACTAGAAAAAATTGAGTGTTTTAAAGATTTTGACGCCAAATTTCACCGTAAAAATTCGAATTTTGACCTAAAAATTTGAATTTTGGGCCAAAATTTTCACCGTTATATCAAAATTTGAATTTTGCGTAAAAATTGAACGTTAAGTCACTCGTAAAAATTAAATTTTACTCAAATTTTCCCGCAATTTTTTTTTTTATTTTTTTTATTTTTTTATAATTCCTTCCTCGGTTCCAAAGTCGAAGAAGTCTAAGTCGAAGAGATACTCGGAGAACTTCTTAAAAAACCCTTTCTCGGAGAGATACTCGGAGGATAGAAAGTCAAAGAGTTTGTCGAAGATATCCAATCTCGGATAGAAACTCGAAGAACTCTAATCTTTGATAGAAAGTCGAAGAACTCTAATCTTTGAAAGAACACTACTAGAAAATCTGGCATCAACAACGGAAGTTTGCATCGCTGTTCTGTCACTAAAGCCCTTCAACGACAGAATTGTGACGGATAGATTCCGTCACAGAAAAGGGCCTCGCTAAATTTTAGAGACTAGTTTAGCGACAAAAAATAAGAGTTTCTGTGACAAACTATCGGTCTCCAACCCCTCACTAGAGCCTTTTTAAAGTTACCAAAATTGAATTTGATTCGACCAACAAGTGACGGCTTAGCGACAAACTTTATGTCGCTAATAATAGCGACAAAGCAATCACTAATACATTGCTATCTATTGGCTAGCCATTTTAAAATTATTCGATCGCTACTAGAGATGGAAATATTTGTCGTTAATCCGCCACTAAAAGTATTGTCTCAAAACCGTCACTAACAATTTGTTGCTTAAATCACCACCATTTCATAGCATGTTTGAACAAATTCATCTCTAATTTGTCGCAATTTAAAAATCTTTTGAGGATAGAATAAGTCACTAATTAGTCAACAAACGACACAATTTATTTGCCATTTGTTCAAGATATCACACAAACTAATAACTCAGTGATAATAGTCACAAAATCCATATCCAAATCCAATAACATGTCCAAAAAAAATGACAAACATATTCGAAAGAAATCTAACATCTGATCTTCAAAAACATAAAAGGAAGTCTAAACAAAATATTATTTCTTACACAAGAGTTAAGAGGACCTAAATAGATTTAAAGCTCTTCAACTTGTAATGGTTGATGTTCAAGATGTACGGCCAATTGCATTACCTTGTTTTGTTTTTGGTTGGCGGGGAACATGCTTCTTGATAGGGAGTTGATATTGACACCAAATAAATTGATGGGGACAACACAATTATGCACATGGAATATTGTAATATATGCATTAGGGGTGTAATATTGTGGTGTCCGCATCAATTTTTTTGGTGTTAATATCAACTCCCTTCCTGATACCATATTCAACAACAATATCTTGAATTTAAGCATGCATTTCTTCCATGAGCTCTTCACGCAGTTTTTCTTTTAGTTCTTCGCACATTTCTTCCTTGAGCTCATTCTTCATTTATTGCTTGAGCTCGACTTTCATTTCTTTCGTCCATTCTTCCTTCAACTCTACATGAATGCTATCAAGATAGTTCCTAAGCACAACAAATTCAAATATTAGTTTTTCGAAATATGTACTAAAATAAATACATGTGATACTTCTTTGGATATAAAAGAAAGAAACACACCTGAATAGCTTTGGATCATGAGGATGGAGCACCAGTACATCTTGTAGTTCATCCTTAAGACCTTGAAAAGATGTAAGTAATTTTTATTAAACATTGTTAAGCTACATGTCCTATGTAAAAAAAAAAAAAAAAAAAAAAAAAAAAAAAAAAAAAAAAAAAAGGAAGAATATAAGGAGAGGTATGGCTCAATTATTGGGCTCGTTATCTCAGTTAAGACCAATAATATTCTACTAAAACACAAAACCACATACATAGCTATTAAGTAAATATTCATGAATTACAAAACGAAGCTACTACAACCAAATAAAGGTAAATAAATAATGCATCTAGGAAATCAATCATTATTTAACACAACAGGAATTCAAAGGAGATGTATACGTAAGTAGATTATGTATTTTTTTTGGGCAATTGAAACAAAAAAAGACCGCTGCGAGAGGACCACGAGATGAAACCCAACTACAATAGGGGTTTGATTGATGCAAAAAATCAGTCAATTAGAGATACCATCCAATGTAATAAACACAAGACTAACAGTCGACTAGCATACAACAGTTTATACTTGATCGTTTAAACTTTAAAGTATTAAATCCAAAAATAAAATACAATTAGTTATTGGATGATTTATACATGGAACTCAATCCGAGGACAATGAACCACACTTATACTACGGATAACACCTATTTTCATTAACAAATGAGTACAAAGATCATAATAACTTGATGATACTAATTTAAGCACATTAATATAATATATACCCTTATTTGCTAGTAATTTGTTGGGTTATTATAGCAATATCACTTTTAACTCCTCCAACCATTTTGAACCAAAAATGAACTTTCACAGTCCACTGCACTTTTCCTATTTGTATATTACAAAACAAAACTAAGTGGTACCCGATAATTATATGGTTAGACGGTTGAATCAACCCTTTTTAATACATGACATAAAAACATTGTGCCTACAATTAACAGATATACTACGTACATCAAGTGTTTTAGTTAACAAAAACAGTAGATACATACACATCAACACGTACAAACATTAAGCCTAGAATTAACCTTAAATTTCAATAAAAATCTAGATAAATAAGATGGGTATGACTCACCATTAGCAGCGGTGGTATGACAGAGGGAAGAAGGGTGGTACAGCGGTGGTCGGGAAGAAATTTTTTTCTAATAGTGTGTGAGAGACCCATTAAAACAATGATGATGGACAAGTGGGTGTGTGGATCCTTGATTTGAGGGTTTACAAGGAGGGAATTTGGATTGGGAAAAAATAGAGGCGGGAAAGAATTAAAATTTGGGCGACAAGAGAGGGAAATCAATTTTTTGGGGTATTATCTGTGAGTGTAAAGCTAAAAGTTAGGTTATAAAAAAAATATTTGTTTTATTAGTTAAATAAATAAAAAATTTAAACATATGATTTTTTTCCCGTCTTTTGGGTAAAGAAACATATGAAATGTTTAACGGTAATTTAATCTTATAAACTATTATCAGTTTGTTGGCTTGGCGTATGTGTCCGGACGCACGTGTCGGACCGAACGAATCTCCACGTGTCCGAATGAATGTGTGAAGAATGACAAGAACATGAAACATCACCCTTTTATCCAAGGGATCCTTTTAACCAGCAATCCATACCATAAACCATGTATGCACTGCCTATCCTGGATATTGCGAGATCGTGTTCCTCACGTGACCTAACACTTAGCACCTAGGCTTGGTGTAGAAGTGCTCGCTCCATCCCAATGTAACATGTATACAATGCTTTTGGGGTAGTATAAATACACCAAGCACATTCAATGCATATCTAATCTTTTTTCACGCATTTTTACCCTTCGGCCCATAGCAAATACTTGTTCTCACATGGAGCTTGGTTTTGGGGTCACACCTGATGCGTGTTTTAACATCTTTAAGCATATGAATGTCATTTCTCATCAATAGTATGTCATCCACATACAGGATTAAGAAATCTGCCTTATTTTCTTCAGTTCTCTTATAAACACATGGTTTTTCAATATTCTAAACAAAACCAAACTCTTTGATCTTCTCATCAAACCTCAAATTCTAGCTATGTGATGCTTGCTCCAAAGCATAAATGGATCTTTGAAGTTTGGATACTTTATTAGGAAACTTTGGACTTTGAATACCTTCAGGTTGCACCATATAAATATCACTATAGTCAACTCCTTGAGTTTGAATGCATCCTTTTGCTACCATTATAGATTTGAATGTGTTTATTCACCGCCATGATCATATCGCAAGATTTTGATAGTCTTACCAAGTTGATTTTCAACCTCACGTTGATAAGTCTTAAAAGTTCTAAAACCTCGATGTTATATTCAATCAAATACACATAACCATAACGACTATGATCATCCGTAAAAGTGACAAAATAAAGTTTACCATTTCGTGTCATTGACTAAATCAAAGAAGTTAATTGTTGCCTCCTACATCCATTGGTTGGCGAGAAGTAACTGTTGCCGCCTACATCATTTGTGGGTTTTTTGTGTCGTCCGGTTTGATTTGAGCTGTGTTGTGATCATTATCCCTCATTTTATATTTATTAACAAATTAGTTGTTTAATATGGTAAAGAGATAGAAAATATCAATTTTAAAAGATAACACTAAACAAGATCCTTATGTATTGGTAAAGCATTTTATTACGGTAGGAAATACTCATAGTCTTTTAGTTTAAATAAATGTGTTGCCGAAAATTAACATATCTTCATTCGAATGATTAAGTCCAAATAGTTGTGTCTTGCCGAATTACAAGTGTTATCATAGACTTTAGCTAATGAATATATTATTGTTAAATACCCCAAAGATATCTAAAATTGTATTTATTTTACAATTGATAAATCTAATATAGTTGTGACTAAAGTATTTGAATATGATAAAATTATGAAACTCATGGATAAAGCTTACTCCTCAAGTCGTAATATATAAAATGATAACCAAAACGTCCCAATATAAATATTATTGTATTACTTGCTTTTTTTTATTAAAATTAATTTGGCTAAATTAATCTTCATATTTTCCCGGTTGTTACACTATCGATGTTCCTTCAAAAATTTGTCACTATATTATTATACCAAAGTCCATTGATAATCAGTAGCTAAGTGAAAAAACATAGCGACGTATTTGAGACAACTAAAAAAATCCATCATTATGTCGTCGGAATTTTGTCGCTAATAATTTCAACCTAAGTTCGTCGCTAACTCCGTCTCTATATGATTACATTTAATGATAGAATTGTGACAGATGCATAATTCGTCTCTAATTGTGTTACTGATTTGTCACTATTTTGTCGCTAATTTATCAAAGCCAATTTTGTAGCTAATCTGTCCCTAATCCCTCACTGTGAATCATTTTTTTGCGACAAACTAATTTGGTCGCTAATTTTCGTCGTTGTTGCTCAGTATTATAGTAGTGGAAAGTCGAAGACTTATAATATTTGATAGAAAGTCGAAGACTTCTAATATTGGATAGAAAGTCGAAGACTTCTAATATTTGATGGAAAGTCGAAGACTTCTAATATTTGATAGAAATTCGAAGACTTCTAATATTTGATAGAAATTCGAAGAACCCAAGATACTCGAAGGATTGCACAAAATGCGTCGAAACACGGAGAATTTTGTACAAAGTCGAAGCACTTAAGTAAATTCCTAACTCAGAAACTTGAGCAACACACAAACTTGAAGGATGTTAACTTAGAAACTCGGAGGATTTTAATTTAGAAACTCGGAGGATTTCAGCTTAGAAACTCGGAGGATTCTAACTTAGAAACTCGGAGGATTTTAGCTTAGAAACTCGAAGTGTCCAAAGTCGAAGTGAGAAACTCGAAGCCACAAACTTGAAGCCTCAAAGTCGAAGGAATGAAAGTCGAAACCTTCAAACTCGATGGAATCGGACAATGAACAGTAACTCGATCCAAAAAAAATCTTCTAAATTCTTGTTTGGCTCTTGATACCACTTGTTATCCCTTAGATCAATCCTTATCACACTACAACAATCACTAAAGAATCAAGAGAGATAAGTGAGGCGTATGAACTCTAGTGAGATAAACTAGAGAGAGAAACTATATTAAGAAAGCACACACTCATCCAACCTTACAAATGAGGAGGGAGAAGCTATTTATAGATTACATGAAATGGGCTTGAGGGCTTTTTATGGACTAACATATAACCTATTAGATTAGGATAAAAATCCCATTGACTATTCTAACTTAATACACAACGACACAATACAAAAATATACTAACGACAAATGACCATCACTTTTTATAAAAGCTAACAGAATGATCCCTCAAAACTTTCCAACACTCCTCCAATGTAAACTCATGACCGTAAATCACACCGTATTCTCTAAGAGCTTTTTGGTAGTCGTCGTGGTCATTCTCTCCTCTTCCGTGATTTTCCCGGATATTATCCATAATTGCACAAAATCCACCAACCCTACAACGAACCCTATTCTTCCATTTGGAAATAATCGAGTCGTACGTTCTTTGTGAACCAGTTTCATTTTCAAAGTACGCTATCACCTCCTCCCAAAACCCATTCCTGTTGATAGCGTTTCCTCTCTCGAAATTTTCCGACACATGAGTCCAAGCTTTACAAAGCGCGACCTCTTCCGCCTTTGTCCATGGTTTGGCCTTTGGTTCTTCGGTGCGACATTCTTGCCCTTGCTTTTCGCCTTTGTAACATGTCTCGAAGGATTCTTTGGTTTGACGGGTGACGTCTCTTCAACATTGTCATCGTCATCAACCGGTGTGGAACCATGGTACGAACCGTGACCCGAACCTTGCCCCATCGAAACATCTTGACTCGGATAGTTTTGACTCGGGTATTATTGAGTCGGATAGTTTTGAATCGGGTAATTTTGAGTCGGATAGTCTTGCCTGAAATCCTCCAAATCAATATCAAGATTAACACCCTGAAGCGGTGAAAGCGCTTGATTCGGTTGGGAAAACTACGAGAAATCCATATTAGGATGATACGAAGACCCACTTGGTGATTGGTGAAAATCGATATTAGGACGATACGGTGGGACATATGGACGATTAACGTAAAACGGGTTTTGATTTTGATTCGGTTGTGGTAGTCTTGTTGGATATTCAAAAGCGGGTGCACAAAAGCGAATACCCCGATTTTGTGGTGGCGTAACACTGGTTAATTGAAAATTTGGATCCGGCGAGAAATTCAAATTCGGGGCATTTTAGGGTAGTCGGGATCGTCGGTTTTTTGATGTGGGAGTATTTTTTTTGACATGATGAATATTGATGAGAAGTTGTTTGAATTATGTGTTTAGAAGTATGTTTGAGGTTGGTATATATAATGTTGTAAAAGTGGTAAAGTTAAAAAAAAATTATTTTTTTTTTAAATATTAAACGGTAATTTTTTTTGTTTTTTTTGTGTTGTATGAATTCAGTCGTTTGGACGAACTAGTCGTCTGTTTCTTTGTTCCTCGACCGACAACGACCAAGGCAGCACAGTGGCCGACCGACGGCGACCGAACGGTCAACCGAAGGTGGCGACCGACCACTGTTTTCAGCCTTATGGGCAAATATATTTGTGTGCCGTTACTTGAGAAAAGAGATAAACCCATGCTCGATCTAATGCTGATCATACAGAATTTACCCAATTAACGGGCATTTAGCCTAGCAAGCATGTATGCCTCACCCAAGTTGTGAGAGTTCAAGTTGTGGTTGAAATAGTTGTGTGTGTGTGTTAGCTGTTCAAAATAAGTACTATAAAACGTACACTTTGCTTGGATAACATTAGAGGTTTCATTTTTTTTTCTACATTCATGTTGGTACTTTGTAGAGACTTTTTATCGATTTAGAAATTTATTACACTGAACTTTATGACTAGTAAATAATTTGTCAATTGTGGTATGCAGGTAGTGCAAAAAAGAAGTAATGAAAGAAAGTGTGCTCTAGTAAAGTAGCTATATCAATTAATCATTAGACCTTTATTATTAATGCCTAGTGCCTTCCAAATTTGACAGTTAAAATCTGAAAAGAACCGTCACACTGAACTACTGAAGAAATTTACAACAGTCATGACAAAAAATACACACCAACAATCTGATTCTTTATAAATCTTCAAGGCTTCATTTTACCATCCAACATTGTGTTGTATCTGTCAATATTGAAGGTGAACTTGTCCTGAAAATGAACTTATTTTACGTATAAAATGAGACATCTAACGAAAAGAGGAAATGAGTTGAGTTCTTAGTTGTAGTGAGGAGGAGGTGGAGACTTGTACATATAGTTATCCTTAGGTGGTGGTGGAGACTTGTACTTATAGTGATCCTTAGGGGAGGGTGGAGACTTGTATATATAGTGATCCTTAGGTGGTGGTGGTGGTGGTGGAGACTTGTATTTATAGTGATCCATAGGTGGTGGTGGTGGAGACTTGTACTTATAATGATCCTTAGGGGAGGGTGGAGACTTGTATTGTAACATCCCGCCTACTCAGACCACAATATTGTCCGCTTTGCCCGCAGGCTCATGGCTTTGTTTTTGTGGCCTCTTGAAGACTTCCCGGCAGGTCACCCAAGCCAGTACTACTCTCACATGAGCACGCTTAACTGCCAGTTCCTAAGAACCCCACTTGCAGTAGACCACAAAACGCGTTGTGTCATTGTAAGGCGAATGTTATCTTATGAACCCAGCATCTCTCCAGGCCACAGCCGATGTGGGATTTGCCTAGGGTATTACAATCACCCCCCTTAGGGACTCATCGTCCTCGATGAGGTTTGCCCCACCATCCTGAACGGATCTGGAGTAGCTCTGATACCACTTGTAACATCCCGCCTACTCAGACCACAATATTGTCCGCTTTGCCCGCAGGCTCACGGCTTTGTTTTTGTGGCCTCATTTGAAGACTTCCCGGCAGGTCACCCAAGCCAATACTACTCTCACATTAGCACGCTTAACTGCCAGTTCCTAAGAACCCCACTTGCAGTAGACCACAAAACGCGTTGTGTCATTGTAAGGCGAATGTTATCTTATGAACCCAGCATCTCTCCAGGCCACAGCCGATGTGGGATTTGCCTAGGGTGTTACATGTATACATAGTGATCCTTAGGTGGTGGGGTGGAGACTTGTATTTATAGTGATCCTTAGGAGAGGGTGGTGACTTGTATTTATAGTTATCCTTAGGAGAGGGTGGAGACTTGTATATATAGTGATCCTTTGGTGGTGGTGGTGGAGACTTGTATTTATAGTGATCCTTAGGT
This sequence comes from Artemisia tridentata subsp. tridentata, assembly GCA_021014915.2. Lineage (NCBI taxonomy): Eukaryota > Viridiplantae > Streptophyta > Magnoliopsida > Asterales > Asteraceae > Artemisia > Artemisia tridentata. The sequence goes on from CP139509.1 coordinate 474,937,531, forward strand.
GGTGGTGGAGACTTGTATTTATAGTGATCCTTAGGTGGTGGAGGTGGATACTTGTATTTATAGTGATCCTTTGGTAGTGGTGGTGGTGGAGACTTGCACTTATAGTGATCCTTAGGGGAGGGTGGAGACTTGTATATATAGTGATCCTTAGGTGGTGGAGGTGGAGACATGTATTTGTAGTGATCCTTTGGTGGTGGTGGTGGCAGAGACTTGTACTTATATTGATCCTTAGGAGAGGGTGGAGACTTGTATATATAGTGATCCTTAGGTGGTGGTGGTGGAGACTTGTATTTATAGTGATCCTTAGGTGGTGGTGGAGACTTGTAATTATAGTGATCCTTAGGTGTGGGTGGAGACTTGTACTGATAGTGATCCTTAGGTAGTGGAGGTGGAGACTTGTATTTATAGTGATCCTTGGGTGGTGGGGGTGGAGACTTGTACTTATAATGATCCTTAGGAGAGGGTGGAGACTTGTATATATAGTGATCCTTTGGTGGTGGTGGTGGAGACTTGTATTTATATTGATCCTTAGGTGGTGGTGGAGACTTGTACTTATAGTGATCCTTAGGTGAGGGTGGAGACTTGTACTGATAGTGATCCTTAGGTAGTGGAGGTGGAGACTTGTCCTTTGGTGGTGGTGGTGGTGGAGACTTGTACTTATAATGATCCTTAGGGGAGGGTGGAGACTTGAATATATAGTGATTCTTAGGTGGTGGTGGTGGAGACTTGTATTTATAGTGATCCTTAGGCGGTGGTGGAGATTTGTACGTACTTGTAGTGATCCTTAGGTGAAGGTGGTGGAGGCACATACTCATAGTGATCCATAGGTGGCGGTGGAGATTTGTACTTGTAGTGATGCTTACGTGAAGGGGTGGATGCACATACTCATAGTGATCCTTACGTGGTGGTGGAGATTCGTATTTGTAGTGATCCTTAGGTGAATGTGGTGGGTGCACGTCATAGTGATCCTTAGGTGGTGGTGGAGATTTGTAATTATATTGATCCTTACGTGGAGGTGGTGGAGGCACGTACTCATAATGATCCTTAGGAGGTGGTGGAGACTTGTCTATACGTTTATGATCAGGTAGTGTCAGACACTTTTCATGGATTGGTTTCTTAGGCGGCGAAGGTGGTGGTGGAGACTTGTGTCTGTATTTGTGTTTATGTTGAAGTGGTGGAGGAGGGGACCTATAAACGAAAGGTATTTTAGGTGGTGGTGAAGACTTGTCATATAGCGGATGCTTATGAGCTGGTGGTGGTGATTCGTAAGGGTGGGTAGCGGTTGTTGATTGTGGAAAGCTTAGGGATGTTAAGACCACAAGAAGAAAGACAGTGAGAGACAAAAGTGTTGGCCCCTTGCTTCTCGACCCCATCTTTGCTCAAAAGGACTTCAAGTGTTATGCTTTCATGCATGGCTCTTCCCTCTTTATATAGCCAAATTGTTTACCCCTAACACTTAAAAAGTTACCTTCATAACGATATATTGTCCTTACACTATATTGAATATATTATTTTCGGTCCATAACTCTATGAATTATCGACAAGTTGTTGAAAGTTTAATATCTTGTTGGATTTTAAGGAACTACTGTATAAGTATACCTATTGGAAAATTGTTAATTTTTTTATATTTAAATTAGGTTACTTTGAATTAAATTCTTGTGATTTTTCATTTTTTTACTTGAGAATATATACTTCTCACCCGAGCCTTAGTAATTGTTAGTGAGCCTCGTAACTATTAGCATCATAAACAGTAACTCTAAAAATCATATGATGAACTTATCATATAGGTAAACAGATTAATAAAGTCATAGATACCTACTATCTAAATTCAAAAAATCAAGAGGTGGTATAGGGTAAACCACTACAGGAGAGCTGACGGTTTGTGTGTGAGAGTTATCCTGCCTGAAAAGGTAATAGTCAGGATAGCAGCATTTGTAATCTTTTGTGACAAAAAAAATCGTAGGTAAAGTTTATAAACGAAACTAAATTATTATTATTATTTTTTAAAAAGACAATTAACTATCTTACAAATTATACACCAGAACTATCTCACATGTATTAAGTAGGACTTGAACCCACAATCATTTAGTTGATGAGCTTCTCACACAATAAGGGTACCATTAGGATACAAGTCATTTGGTATGAAAATAAAATTAGGGCAAAGGGAATATATGTGGTTTTCTACTACGAAGTATAAAAGTGGAGCAAACAATTGGTCGCCACAATTTAGTCATAATAAGACATCATTTAGGCTTGGAGGTGCGGAGTGCACGCCTATTTGAATTTATTATGATCTTGGGGGCGAAGCCCCTAAGGGACGGGGGTCCGGGGGCAGAGCCCCTGGCTGGGGTCGAGCTGCCAGGTCAGCTTGGAAATTTTTATTTCCACTAAGTTGTTATGGTAAAAGTTCCTCAGAAAATTAAATTTTCAGAAATTAAGGGACTGATTTTGACAACTTTGAAACCCTTGGTAAAACTGCCTAACAGGCAGTTAGTGCCCTAATCCCTGATTTATATCCATACGTATTTTTCTTGGTCATTTTTTTTCCTCTGGTTCATCAATCTCAAACACAAGTGTAACACCCCCAAAATATCGCAGCGGAATATAGTGTCACTAGGTATTACTTCATAGCTCACTGTACAAGTTACAGAAAAAGACTCTAAATGAGACGTTTTGAAATAATTTATCATTCGATTAAATAAAACGTCAGAGTTTAAGAGGTCCCAACAAGTTTATAAAACATAAAAAGTATAACATAAACGCTTAAAAGCTTTATCGAATGATAATGATACATTTTCTTCAAAAATATTATCCGTCCGCCTTCACATGCCAGCCAATAGAAACCTGAGATAAACATGCTAAAAAGTCAACATAAAGGTTGAGTGAAATTCATAGGTTTATAAATAAATAATGGACCACAAGATTTCAGAGTTAAAATGATAATTGCAATGAATACAATTAGAGGTAAATAATAAGTATTGCTCTAAGCTCATGACACGCAAACTGACTGAAGGTTCATAGAAAGAACCAATTCCCTGAAAGGTAAATTGCCATTTTACCTAAATTTCAAATATAGCGCGTTTGTGATATCCATCTGATCAACACAAACGGGATTCGTCAATTCCAATAGGCATATCCACAATATTCGCGTTCACTCGCAAGTGATTAATGGTTCATGATTCGTTAGGGACTTATTTTGGTAATATCAGTACTTTAGCAATAATATGTTCTGATAAGCATACAGTTTAAAGCACTTGTGTCCAAATTGTAAAATAGCATGTATCTCCCCCAATGGGTTTATAAACAGTTTAAAGAGTTTAAGTGGGGCTATGAAATCACCTTGAAGTGAATGAGCAAACAACATGAGCAGATAATCAAGGAGCACAGCACAACAATAATCGGACGGCTCGATCTAGAAGATAAGGTTTATCTTAACGGTTATGACACGTTAAGAATAGAATAATGAAATTGAGTTTCCGAAGGATGGTTACATCAACGTGATGTTTTGATAAAAGATTTAGTTTTCAATTTGTAATAGTTTTTTGGTTGGTTAAATAAGATAAATCAAGAGAAAATAGCAAGGTATGTAATATATATCCGTATATATATTACATAGGGAAGCACAAGTATGTATATATATATATATATATATATATATATATATATATATATATATATATATATATATATATATATATATATATATATATATATATATATAATACATGGTGGGTATTATATATATAAGAAAAAGAAATAAAATAGTTCAAAGTATATAACACATCGCATGTATTATATAAGAAAATAGGAAAATAAATAAAACTATATAATTCGACACGAATCCGAAAACCTCAAAATATTGAAATAAAGAGTTCACGTTCAAAAGAAACATATGATCTAATGTTACGAACTAAATGGTAGTAGTTTTAAAGTTTTTACAAAAGTTATAACTTTCGTCTTTTTGTCGGAAATTATAAAATAATATTTTATAATTTAATATATCGTTTTCTCGTCGGGTTTTAGGTAACTAGTCATCTTTATTGCAAAAGTATAGTTTTCATTCATTTGTCGGGTTATTGTATAATTATAAGTTAATAATTATAAAACATTACGATTTCATCATTTTATCAGGTTTTTAAGGAATTAGAATTTTTAATGAAAATTTACTAAGTATATTTATTTTTTAGAAATTTTGGCATGACCTATTCGTTTTTACAACGTTTCCCATATTTACAAAAATTAATATTTTTCCACTTAAAACAATCCGACAAATCAATATAGTTACAAGGTCCAAAACAAATGACACCCCTTTTGGTTCGTGAAAACCAAAAGTGCACTTAATATCAATACAACAATTTCGCAAGTTCCATATATATAACCAATACTCTAAATACAAGTCTATGGTTAAATAAGCTAAATAAATAATCTATATGTTTAAACAACTAAGCAAGTAACAAAGAGAACTAAAACAAACCCATAAGCCGGTTAAATGAGCTCAAAGTCATAAGCCTTTCGGCTTGACTTATCCTCGCCAAATAAGCAAAACCAAAAACTCCAAAATATGTACAACCAAACACCCCTTGTGGGCTGTGATACGCAAAGCCAAACGCACCCTTGGTGCTAAAATAAGTCGATCCAAACGCACTACCCTTGTCGGGTTGTTAGCGAGCCGAGAAACCAAACCCCAACCGCTCCCATGAGGGGCTTGCGGTGTGGGCTGGACAAACAAACTGGACCACCTTTTTGGGTGGGCCTCGGTGTGGGCTGAGACAAGCGAAACAAACACCCCCTTTTGGGGCTGTTGTGACAACAACAGCCGAACGCACCCTTTGGGCTGAAAAATAAGCAGAACCCAAACGCCCTTGTGGGCTGAAATATAAGCAGATCCAAACGCCCTCGTGGGTTACTGGTGTGGGTCGAGAATAAAACCAAACGGATAAGCCATAAGTCCGAAATAAGCTTAAACACACCGAACTAAAATAAGCAATAAGCTTGACAATTAAGAAAAAGAGAAAAGAAGATAGATTAAACCAAAACACCCTTCGTAGGTTTCGAACCGAGACCCTCTCGGTGGGCTTTAGCACCGAACACAAGCCAAAAGTTACAAACCGAATAAGCTAATTATTATTATTCATTTTATTTAACCAAATCAACCACCATTAATTAACTATCAATTTTTATAAAAGAAACATACATCAAATCCGATTCATATAAAAGATTAGAGCTTTCGATTCACTGATTATATTTCAAAAATTCGTGTTTTGTTAATTAACCATCCAAATCGAAAAGTAAAAGTAAGGAAATGATAGTTAGTCAAAAACCTACACATGCATGTGTTTAGATCATACGAATCGACCCTAAACACTATTTTTTTCGTTGTAGATATAGATCCGAGTACACAAAAGGGTGTTAGAGGATTAGATCTAGAGATTGGTGGTGTAGGAAGGTGGTGGAGGTGGCGGCAGTTGGGTGGTCGGAGTTTAGGATGGCGGCGGCTGCTGAAGAGAGGAGGGGAGGAGGGAGGCTAGAGTTAGGGTTTGTGTAACAAGTGTATGTTTATAAAAAAAATGAGGGGAAATAAAACCCTAATAGGTTATATAAGGGGTGCAGGGACCATATGTGTAATTTATGCAATCTTTTATAAAATTAAGGTTCGGGACTCGTTTAGGCTCGATAACTATTGATTTAGGACACGAAATTTACACCATTGCGCTTGTAATATTTTTTTTCCAATAAAAACAAGTATTCACACGACTAGTTTTTCGAAAACATTATAATAATTGAATTAAATAATTTATTAGGTTTACGATTGCCGAAACGCGTTGTATGTAGTTTTTCACGTTTTGCGAGATAATTCCTCGTTTTCAAATCAAATGAGTTCGAAAAAGCTTGAAAATAAAATATAAGTAATAATAAATATAATTTATTATAAGAGCGAGTTTGGGAAAATTATGGGTGCGTGTTACGATGTACTGATCGGTGTATTTTACATACACCTCATAGCATGTTAATTATGAATTGTTGCATTGTTATTCGTTGTTATACATGTACTTTGAGGTGTTTTATGATTATGTAGGTTTGGCGCATAAAGGAGCTAAAGTTGTGATATTACAAACTTAAAATAAAAATATGAGAGATTTGGACATGTTGCAATGTTTAGGTCACAACTTTTTCATTCGAGCTCCGTTTTTGTTGATTCAAAAGGCTACAGAAAGAGAAAAAATAGATCTTTATTTTTAGGTGATAGAATACCCGAAAATATGAAGTTAGCTCATGATTTAATCTGCTGGAAAAGCCAGTTCTTGGTATTAGCTTTTAGCCTATTTTGGCCTTGATTATACATAGATAAAAGAAAGCCATATTGGGCTTTAGGGGTTGGCATGGAGAGCAGGACAACACAAGACCAAGAGGCCCCATTCTCATTTTTTTATTTGATATGGAGGGATCTAAAAGAAAGAGAATTGGACACCACAGAAGAGATATATCATTCAAAAAAGGTCGGCCGCCACTTGGAATTTTCATTCGAAAACACAGGCCATAATATTCAACATATATTATTTATTCAGCAAACGTGAAAAGTAGAAAGGATTAAATTCTTTGGTTCCATATAATACGTAGTAATATGCTAGGCGAAACGAAGATGCTGTCTACGATTGTGATGTCCAGCTAAACCTTTTTGTAATCTCTCCCGGTAAAAGATATTTGGTTTAATCATGTTCACGGATTTTATTTTGTTTGTAAAACATTAACTCATACGATTTTAATGCTTATCCTTTATTTGATTTTAATGTTTTAATATAATTATTTGGTGAATTATTATGAGATATATTATTGCACGTCAATGATTGTGCCGAGCCTAATTAGTATAGGGGTTAAGACGGTCGTGTGGTAAATATAATTTGTACCCATAATTGTTCATTTGAGTAATTATAAAATTAATTTATAGTATTATTGTAAGACATGTTATTGCTAGTCAATGAGTCGTGCCGAGTCCAACTAGTTTAGTGATTAAGACGATTCATGTGGTGGACATAACTTGTGCCCAAAATTATCCTTTTCAATTAATACAAACTATGTCTATGTGGTTTGAAGACAACCATTAGTAATAGTCCGTAACTTAGTCATATCAATATATCCGAAGCTGGGAGGGATTGCTTTTTACTCAACTGTTTACGAATCTTATTTTTATTTGCTTCTTTAATTTTTATTTGCTTATTTATTTTTTATTGCTTATTTACATTCAAGTTAATTAGTAGTTTAATTATTAGCTTATTCCCTTTCTAGTTAATTAGTGTTTAGTTATTAAGTTTTCAAAACCATAACTTTTATTGATCAGTGATCATCCCAAAACTTAAATTAAAACCGCATACTCCTCGTGGACACGATACCCGCTTGCCCTATCTAGTATAAGATAATTAGGTTTATTTTTTATCGGTACAACGACATCGGTCACGTACGCGGTTTAATTCTCTTGGTAAATGTAATTTACTTAAAATATGATAATAAGTAAACGTAACTAGTAAAATAATGACTCGAAATTTCACGGTTGTTACAACAAGCTTTCAAAACGTTCTCAATCTCTGAATTGTATCCGATTGAATAATTCGGGAGAACCACTGAATTGATTCGATCTGAACGCCTTTCAGAGATTCAAATAATATCCGGTTTTGTTCGTTTATTCTGTTTATCCCCTACAAAGATCGAATCAATAATTGATGATGACGAACCGTGATTCTGTGAAGGATATGAATAAGAACGTTGCGAAATTAGATAAGTTTTCTAGGCAGGATTTTCGTAGATGGCAGAAGAAGATGCACTTATATCTCACGAATTTGAAAGTGGTATATGTTCTGAGTACCCCATGCCCCGTGGCTGTTGAGAATGAAACCCTGGAACAGACTCGTAATCGTTCAAAGTGGGAAAACGCAGACTACATATGTCGTGGTCACATTCTTAACAGTATGTCTAATTCCTTGTTTGATGTTTATCAAAACGTTGAGTCTGCAAAAGAATTATGGGATTCCCTTGAAGCCAAGTATATGGCAGAAGATGCGTCTAGTAAGAAATTTCTGGTAGGTAATTTCATAAACTATAAAATGGTAGACATTAGGCCTGTCATGGAACAGTATCACAAATTGTAAAGGATATTAGGACAGTTTGCACAATATGGTATGAAAATGGATGAATCAATTTCTGTTTCTAGTATCATAGATAAACTGCCCCCTCTTAGAAAGATTTTAAAAAAAATCTGAAACATAAGAAAGAGGAATTGAATCTGGTTGAACATGGAAGTCATTTTCAAGTTGAACAATCCATACGTGATATGGAAAAGGGTTCTGTTGGTGGTACTAAAACCATGACTAGTTCTTCTGTGAACATGGTGGAGGAGGGTGAATCCTCCAAGGCTGGTAAAGGGAAACAAAAATCTCAAGGCAGTAACAATAAAGGTTCTGATAAGAAACAAAAAATGGCCTGTTGGAAGTGTGGGAAACCTGGACACTTCAAGAAATAGTACAGGTCTGGGAAGGGTTATGGAAAAGGCAAAAACGAGGCTGATACAAGTGGATCCAAGGATCCGGAAAAGCAATCAGGTTTGTTTTTGGTACCCACTGATCATTCTGTTGAGAATTATTATGTATCAATAATCTCTGAAGCATTTTATGTGCAGGATGATGACATATCGTGGTGGGTGGATTCGGGAGCAACATGTCATGTGTGCAAAAATCTTCAATGGTTCAAGGACTTCAAGCCAATTGAAGATGGATCTTTGTTAAAGATGGGCAATGTTGCTACTGAAACAATTAAAGGACTAGGATCTGTTAATCTAATCTTTACTTCTGGAAACTCTTTACTTTTAAACAATGTTATTTATGTACCTGGAATTCATAAGAATTTAGTATTTGGTATTGTATTGAATAATTGTGGCAACAAGCAAGTCTTGGAAAGTGACAAGTATATCTAGTCAAGACATGGAAACTTTATTGGCTTTGGATATTTGAATGGCATGTTTAAATTAAATTTGGATGTTTCATTTGTTAATAATTCTGTTTGCATGGCTTCCACTAGTCCTAGCAATAATTGTGGTAAATCTGAATTATGGCATGCTAGACTAGGACATGTACATTACAAGATATTGATAGACATGTCAAAATTGAGTATAATACCTGCTTTTGAATTGAATAGTGAAAAGTGTAAAACTTGTATGTTGACTAAGATTACTAGACAACCTTTCGCCAAAAATGTCATTAGAGATATAAAGGTATTAGAACTTGTACACAATGACTTGTGTGATTTTCATTCAACTCCATCACTTGGTAATAAAAAGTATGTAGTTACTTTTATTGATGATGCTACTAGATACTGCTATGTTTACTTGTGTTATACAAAAGATGAAGCTCTTGATAAATTTAAAATCTATAAAGAAGAAGTAGAGCTTCATCATGGTGTGAAGATTAAAATACTTCGCATTGATAGGGGAGGTGAGTATTATGATTTAGTGTATTTCCAATCTATTGGTATAATACATCAGACCACTGCTCCATATACACCATAGCAAAATTGTGTATCTGAAAGAAAGAATAGGACATTAAAAGAAATGGTTAATTCCATGTTATGCTATTCTGGCCTAAGTGACGGATTTTGGGGTGAGACTATGTTGACAGCCTGTTATTTATTGAATAGAGTTCCTAATAAAAGGAACAAGATAACTCCTTATGAACTTTGGCATAAAAAGGTACCAAAACTGAGTTATCTCAGAGTTTGGGGTTGTAGAGCTGTGGTAAGATTGACTAACCCTAAAATAAATAATATAGGTCAAAGAGGTATAGATTGTGTATTCATTGGCTATCCTGAGAATTCTACTTGCTATAGGTTCTATGTCATAGAACCTAATGATTATGTATCTGTGCACTCTGTTATTCATTCACGAGATGCTGATTTTGGCAATGAGGATAAGTTTACATCTTTACCTAAACCTGCAGACATGATTGCAAGTTCTAGTAACTCTGGTACATCTGACCAAGTGACTGATACCCCTCCCGAGCCTTCTGAGCCTAGGAGGAGTGTAAGAGCAAGAAAAGCCAAATCTTTTGGTGATGATTTCCAACTATATTTGGTTGAAAGATCAAGGAATGAAATTAACATTCAATATCAATATTGTTTTAATGTTGATGATGATCCGAGGACCTACAGTGAAGTTATGGCTTTAAGGGATGCTGCATTTTGGAAAGAGGCAATCCAAGATGAGATTGACTCTATTATGCACAATAATACTTGGAAATTGGCTGATTTACCACCTGGGTGTAAACCATTGGGTAGTAAATGGATCTTCAAAAGGAAGATAAAGGTGGATGGAAGCATAGACAAGTATAAAGCCAAATTGGTTATCCAAGGATTTAGAAAAAAAGGAAGGCATTGATTTCTTTGATACCTATGCTCTTGTTGCTAGGATTACCACCATTAGATTATTGTTAGCACTTGCACCTATACATAATCTTGTAATTCACCAAATGGATGTTAAAATAGCCTTTCTGAATGGTGAATTGGATGAAGAGATTTACATGAAACAACCTGAAGGTTTTGTCATGCCTGGTAATGAAGATAAGGTTTGTAAATTGGTTAAGTCTCTTTATGGTTTGAAGCAAGCCCCCAAGCAGTGGCATCAACAGTTTGACGATGTTGTTTTGTCTAATGGTTTTGCATTAATCAAGCAGACAAGTGTGTATACAACAAGTTTGACGCTTCTGGTAAAGGAGTAATCATTTGCTTATATGTAGATGACATGTTGATCTTTGGTACTGACCAAGATCAAGTTGATACAACTAAGAAATTCTTGTCCTCTAAATTTGATATGAAAGACATGGGGGAGGCTGATGTGATTCTTGGCATTAAGATCATACGTGGAGAACATGGCATTACTATCTCTCAATCACATTATATTGAGAAGATGTTGGATAAATTTAATCAAAAGGATTGTTCTCCAATAGGTACTCCTATGGATCCCACTGCAAAACTTGTGCCTAATAAGGGAGTTGCTGTGAATCAACTTGAATATTCAAAGGCTATTGGATCTCTCATGTATGCCATGATTAGTACTAGACCTGATATAGCCTTTGCTGTTGGAATGCTGAGTAGATATACTCACAATCCAAGTTTAATACATTGGCAAGCAATTAATCGAGTATTTAAGTACTTGAAAGGAACAATGGATTTTGGTTTGACTTATACTGGATTTCCTTATGTTCTTGAAGGTTATTCAGATGCAAGTTGGATTACCAATATGGATGATCATTCTTCCACAAGTGGTTGGGTATTCCTACTTGGAGGTGGTGCCATATGCTGGGCATCAAAGAAGCAAACTTGCATCATATCATTGATTCAACAATGGAATCTGAGTTTGTGGCATTAGCAGTAGCTGGTAAAGAAGCTGAATGGCTAAGGAATTTAATATATGAAATTCCATTGTGGCCTAAATCGATATCACCCACATCTATCAGATGTGATAGTGCAGCTACCTTGGCTAAGGCATACAGTCAAGTGTATAATGGAAATTCTAGACACTTAGGTGTTAGACACATCATGATACGTGAGCTTATCACGAATGGTGTGATATTTGTGGTGTTTTTGAAAACACAACACAATTTAGCCGATCATTTAACCAAAGGGTTGTGTAGAGATCTCGTGAAAAAGTCGGCTATAGGGATGGGATTAAAGTCCACCAGAAATCTCTGATATTAAGATACCCAATTCCCACCTAGTATGACGCTAGGTGCTGAATTCAATGTGGAAGGCTTAATATTTAGAGATTGGAACACATTAGAAGAATCATCCCAAGGTATGTGTTCAGACCTGCAAGTTAGGGAGGTTGAATGGATATATTCTTAATAGCTCATTTGACAAATTGCATTGCAGTTACAAGTCTAAAAGAGCTACCTATATGAGCATGAAGTTTAGCCACTTCAAGAAGTTGGGACTTGGCTTTGACATGCTTAGGAAGGATAAGGACACAGGCTAGTAAAACAATGTGTCAAGATAGAACTACTATGTATGTAAACTTTTGTGTACATTATCTTCGTGTATTCAAAAATGAATTCCCAGGGTTCAATCCTAAGCGACACCCTGGTATTCGAATATTCGGAATGTGTAATGCACTAATGTGAAATTCAATCATCACGATATTTCATTTATGCAAAAGTTTGATTGTTTGAGATAACTTGTTTTAGTTAATCAAGGATTGCACTAAAATAAGGGAGGAATGTTGGATATTTTAGTGTAATTGGATTAACTTGTTTGACCAATTCAGTCAAAATAAGACATCATTTAGGCTTGGAGGTGCGGAGTGCACGCTTATTTGAATTTATTATGATATTGGGGGCGAAGCCCCTAAGGGACAAGGGTCTGGGGGCAGCGCCCCCGGGATTGGGGTCCAAGCGGCAGAGCCACTGGCTGGGGTCGAAAATTAAATTTTCGGAAATTAAAGGACTAATTTTGACAACTTTGAAACCCTTGGAAAAACTAAAAAAAAGGCAGTTAGTGCCATAATCCCTGATTTATATTCATACTTATTTTTCTTGGTCATTTTTTTCCTCTGGTTCATCAATCTCAAACACAAGCATTCAAAACGTTCTCAATCTATGAATTGTATCCGATTCAATAATTCGGGAGAACCACCGAATTGATTCGATCTGAAAGTGTTCACACGCCTTTCAGAGATTCGAATAATATCCAGTTTTGTTCTTTTATTCTGTTTATCCCCTACAAAAACCAACTAATTCACTTTATGACGATGCTATATCCTTTTCTTTGGTCAGCAAGCTTTCAATCAATCCTCAATCACGCAATTCTGATATTTATTTGGATCATGTGTGTAGGACCGATAATATGTATGATTTATGTGGTTCGGGAGGTCTAGGTTGATCAAACATGATGATATGATACATGTTTCTAGTGAGAGAAAGTAAAGAGAGGGTGAAGAAAAACACAAAGTATATTAGCTTGAAAGAATGAATGATACACAATGATTTTCCCACACCCCTCATGGAGGGTCATGAGGGGTATTTATAGGCCTTTTACATTACAAGTTTGCCACCTAAATAATAGTAGTCCCTGCGGGCACTACTTACTACGAATCTAGTCCAATTCACGTGTAAGACGTTATCTTTATAAAAAAGCGAGGCTAACAATCTCCCTCCAAGATATCGTCACACGTGAATGGTTACAATGAGACCTATAAACAAAGTAAATTACAATAATAATAAACTATGTTGACGTTGTTGAAGTGCAGAGTCTCTGTAGTCTAGATACTGAGGCAGACTTGAAGTTCTCTCTTCCGAAGATCGCGGCATCGATCTTTGGCACTGACGGCACTGATCCTTGTAGCTCTGAACTTCAACTGTAATGGTCTAGTTAGGTTATTACTCCCTCCTAACTAGTGAGCCTTTTTCTTTTATCTGCTCCCTCCTGAATCGACAACTCTCTTTAGTCTTCAAACACGCAGCGGAGAAAGTAGACACTAAAGTGTAGCACCGTGGTTGTCATTCGGGGAGCATCATAACAACATACCTCACATAAATTTGCATCCAAGTTGGTAATAAGTCCCGATGTACTTTGTGTACTTCTCCCTCCTGATGGTTGCGAGTTATCGGAATCATCATAATGTTATGTACACGTCGTAGATTACCTTTTACTTGATGCAATATTAAAGCCATAACAGCCCGTGTAAGCATAATTTCGTGAGATTATGTCGAAAAAATACTCTTAATGCAATTCTCTCAAATCAACCTTTAAACGAACCTCCTTTTAATTCACTAGCTACTAGTAATGACCACGTATGGAGACAACCCGATATGACCAACTTGAAAAAGATGTAAACACCCCTTAGATAAGTGACTTAATCTTGTACGAAAGTGTGACTAAGAACCTACACTGAGCACTACAACGTAACTCCTTAAGGCATAGGTAGTGTCATATACCCAAACCAATCAAACAGTATATGAAATATCCACCTCTTGGACAATCCACAACTTCATTTGACACTGAGTACTACAACGTAACTCCTTAAAGTGATAGCAAATGTGAGCATTAAGAACCGACTTATGCGTTTATAGATCACACATTTGGCTTGATGTCAAAGTCTTAATCACTACCAGTGTATGCCCAAACAAGTATCTCTGAATGTCATGCATCCATCCAACCTCTAGACTTTGAGATAAATAAGTACACATGCCCGTGAAATGTCACTTCAAAATCAAATCAATAATATCGTACAAAACATAACTATTCTAGCCGTGAAATATGTATCCCCGTGAAAATTTGTAATACCAAAATACCACACTTGACAAAATAATATCAAACTTTTGTGTATAAAAAAAAATCAAATTCGGATACAAGTTTTGATATTCCAAATAATCGTCAGCCCTTTTGATAGCCCAATCCAGAAAATCTTATTTGATATAATCACTTGAGCCCAAATTAGATTATATCAAATAACCCGATCCAAGCAAGTGATATAACAGTATACCCTAATCACAAGTCTCATTATTCTTAACCCTAAATCTCTGTCACCTTAAACACTCCGCCTACCATCTCTTCATCTATATTTCTCTCACCTCATCTAATCTAAGTCATCATCACCGATTCATCTCACAAGCACGAACAAAACACATAGATACCCTTCTTATATATAATAATCGAAGTTCACTCAATCCTTCTAGTGGTTCCTTGCTGCGTTTCCTGTTTAGTTTAGTACTCACCCACGAAGAACTTAAGTGTTGAGGCATCAAGATCCTGTAAGGGTCTCAAGTAAGGTTGTATCCGATCGTTGTTTGTTGTTGTCATCCTTGTGTTTTCTGTAAACAAATAAAACGAATGATTAAGACTGATGTCTTGGTCTTTCAATAAGTCTATTTGAATATTAAAGAGGAGAGTTCACTCCACATAGGTCTATGATGATGATGATTCAATTGAAAAGATCTTTAAAAGATTAAAAAAAAATTGAATCGATCTGAGATCTTGAATAAGTTCTTGTTTAATCGGTTGAATGGCATAGATGAGAGTTGTTGGAGAGATGTGAGGGTCTTGGTTGTGTTATAGATTAGGATAGCTGTTGGATTTGGATTTGGTATGGCTGTTGGACTGATGATGTATAATAAGCTGAGGTCTGAGTTGTTGGTATGTTTGTTTTGTGGTCAAAAGGTCTTCCTTTTTTGTTTTCAATTTCGATGGCTAGTTATAGACCCAATTCCGACGACTTTGACTGTTTGACCTGTCGAATTGCGATAAATAAATCCAATTCCGATAGGTTCAATTCCGACGGGTCAATTTCGACGGGTCAATTATGATGGTTAAGTCCAATTCCGACTGGTCTTATTGAATTTCTTTACAAGAAATCGATTCCAATTCTGATGAACTAGGGTCTGTCGGAATTACTTTACAAGCAATTCCGATAAAAGAGGGTTTTGACTTTTTGACCATCAATTCCGACGATTTTTCTGACCAAAAATTCTAACCACCTTTTCAGACCATGTATCCGACCATTATTGACCACTTTTCACGATATGGTACAAGAACAAGTCACAAAAATAATATACTACATCAACCTGTTAACAAGGTACATATATGACCACAAGAAACAGATAATGAAACTGATAGTGAAGTATTATGACTTTTCTGACCACTTTTGATACTTAGAAACTGTTATCACTAAAGATAGAAAAAAAAAAATTCTAGATCTAAAAAAAATATGGGTAGAACAGCTTCAAAAACACAAACGACCCACCATAAATCAATGACATAACAAAACCATGGGTCTTATACCAATTGTAGGACCGATAATATGCATGATTTATGTGGTTCGGGAGGTTTAGGTTGATCAAACATGATGATATGATACATGTTTCTAGTGAGAGAAAGTGTAGAGAGAGGGTGAAGAAAACACAATGTTTATTAGCTTAAAATATGAAAATTACACAATGATTTTCCACACCCCTCATGGAGAGTTATGAGAGGTATTTATAGGCCTTTTACATTACAAGTTTGCCACTTAAACAATAGTAGTCCCTGCAGGCACTACTTACTACGAATCTAGTCTAATTCACGTGTAAGACGTTATTTTTGTAAAAAAGCGAGGCTAACAATGTGTGTTTATAAGGGCCATAAACAATTTATGATGCTTGATTTGTATGTATTTTGCTTTCGCTTGGTTACACGTGTATAAGTTAGCATTTATACAATTTTTCCGGTCGATCAAAGGTACATAAATGTTTATTTTGCTTTCGCTTGGTTACACGTGTATAAGTTAGCATTTATACAATTTTTCCGGTCGATCAAAGGTACATAAATGTTTTACATTCAACAAAACTTAGCTAAAGAAAAATTCTTGTAAGGTGTTCGACCTAGCTAATGTCGAGTTTTTTGGTATAAATGGTGTGTTTTTCAAATCTCTTTGCAAATATGGGTTCATTATAATTGCTTATGTAAAACTAGGTCTTTTAGTATAAAATTGGACCCATCATGTCATTTGACTCTTTTATATATACCATTTAGGTCCTTTCATTTATTACATATTGTTATTTACCACCATTTAGATCTATTGATTTGTTTCATATGATGATACTATTGAATTAAATTTTAACTAATGTGTTCACATATACATGTATAACTTCGAAATTATTTAGTGATATAATGTTTACAGTATTAAGGTATGTTAGCATAGTACTCGTGCGTTGCGACGGCGGATACTCTATAACTGGCGGTGTCAAAATATATGACCGACTTGGACCCGAACTCGATTAAGCCTATTCGGTCGGGTAATCGGGTTAATAATTTTATTCGAGTTATTCAGATCAACCTGAATAACCCGAATACTAAATACGGTCGGGTACCGAACCTGAATGTACCCGACCCCGAGTGAAACTGACCCTATATTTAGTTAGTTTAACAACAACTGGCGTCAAACCATTATACATAATTGTGTTGTAGCAAGTATTCTAGAAAAATATGTCGAATATATGCCTTTGACGATAGTGAACGATATATAAACTAAAACTTAGTAAAACTCGGTCGACGAAACACCAAATTATAGTCGTAACAAATGCGACTTTAGATGTATGTGTATCAACTTGGTGTTTAAACATGCATTTTTGTTATAATTATTGTATTTTGGATATTTAGAGTCAGGTTTATTCGGGTCGTGTCTATTCGGGTTCGGTCAATCCGATTATGAGTAAAATGTAATAAAATTGTATTTTGCACTTGTTTAAGCAGATAATTTATAAGAATTATATTTAAAAAAAAAAAAAAAATCCTTATTCGGGTCAATCGGGTTGTCCAAAACCCGAGTTAGCCAAACATTTTCACCCGGTACCCGACTCAATTTAGTATTCGGGTTATTCTTGTTGACCCGAATAAAATTATTGACCGAATTAACCCGACCCAAATATGCTTAATCGAGTTCGGGTCCGGGTCGAGTCATATTTTTTGACACCCCTAGTTATAGGGTATCCGCCGCCACAACACATGAAAACCATGCTAATATACTTTAATACTTTAAACATTATATTATACTAAATAATTTCGAAGTTATACATGTATATGTGAACACATTAGTTAAAAATTAATTCAATAGTATCATCATATGAAACAAATCAATATATAGATCTAAATCGAGGTAAATAAACAATATGTAATAAATGAAAGGACCTAAATGGTATATATAAAAGAGTCAACTGACATGATCGGTCCATTTTTATACTAAAAGACCTAGTTTTACATAAGCAAGTATAATGAACTCATATTTGCAAAGTGATTCAAAAAACACACCATAATAATAATAATAATAATAATAATAATAATAATAATAATAATAAATAAAAAAACCTCAGCTAATGTCATCACATATAGAAGCATGATGTCATAAAGGTGTTCGATCAACAACTATAGTCACGTATATGGTATGTTTGACATACAAGATTTTTAGGTAAAAGGTCAAAACGATCCGGTAAATGTATTACTCCAAAAAACATTTAAGTACAAAGGATATGGATGAAGTCTCATATCTCAGCCCGTTATATATGCGAAAAAGCTTACATAACAAGGTGGAATATGGTTGAAAAACCATATTTACCTCAAGCTAAGCAGCTTAGAAAACAACTAATGCCATAAGCACTTACAACTCTAGAAACAAAAGATACACCTAGATTAAAATAGCAACTGAAACAAGCAAACCAGCAGCTACCGTGAAAGATGAACTTTCACCTGTATTTGGATTCGTAAATAAGTTAGTCGATTCATCATATTCATTTGCAACATGTTCTCCATCTTCATCTTCATCATTCACCAATGCAGCATACGAATTAGATGTAATAGTATTACCTTCCTTAGAGGTAGAACTAATAGACTTCAACATAAACGACGATTTAGATGCATTACCCATAGTAGTAGCTCCCTTCTTAGGTTTACTAGTTGCCGCCTTCGGAACATATCTAACATTCTGTTTAACCGATGGACCAACAAACTGACTTCCATTAGTAGACTTGGCTTTACCCTTCTTCTTTTTCTTACCCACCGTTTGGAAACCATCATTATTCAGCACCACAGTAAGAGTTACAACATGTGAAGTAGAAACAATAAGAGGACTCACCACCTGTTTAGGACATTGATCATTGATGAGTGTGTAAATACTCATCATTTTTGTCCCATCTGAACTGCAAAAACATTTAAAAACACTCAGAAATGCTTCAAAATACAGAAAATATCCTTGGATTGTGTTTTTATCTGTTTCATGTGCAAAAGGATTGAAAACAGTTGAAAAATAAGCAAAGTTTGCATAATTGGCAGTTTCAGTCCCTGAACTTTCAAAGACTGGCAGCCTTGGTCCCTGGAATTTTAGAAAGTTCAACTTTGGTCCTTACAAGTTTAAACTTTTAAACTTTAATCCCAGCCTAAATCCTAAGCCCAACTACAAACAAAACCTACCCTGGTATTTATACCAGGTCAAACCCGGTCAAACTCCCCCTTCACCCTCACCATTCCCTCCACCTCACTGGTAAACCAAAACCACCCTCCACATCTCTGGTTTTCTCTACCACCTCACCCCCAGCTCACTACCTACTATCTCATTTGTCCCCTCCACCAACATAACCTTCCAAACTTCTTTAATTGCTCAAAATCTGCTTCACGTTACCACTTGGACTTTTGGCGCTAAAAGCAATTTCAATGGCCAAGATGAGTTGCAGTGATTCAAAGGCTCAGATTATTGACGGGATTTGCTCAGAGACTCAAGTGGGACTCAAAAAGTCTATAAAGAAGGAGAGAAGAAGCAGAGTGAAATGTATGTAGTATAGTTTTATTTTTAACATGTCGTACTTAGTTTAATTTACTTTCCAGTTGTACTCTTTACTTAAAAAGTGTTGTAATCAGTTTAATTTGTGTAATTTAAACTATCTTTGCCATTAATTTCAAGTTACCTTTTACGAATTCAGTTTTAGCGTTTTTAAGTAAATTTGACAAATTTACTTAATTATTGTTGAATGTTGTTAAAACTTGTTCCATTAAGCTCCTATAAGCTCACTTATGGAAATTCAAAAATCAGTTGAGATGATGAAGAAGACTTGGAGCAAGGTTTATTCTGGATTGCCTTGGGTTTAGAGCTTAATGGGAAGCTTAGGACAGGAGGAAACATGTTGGTTCTTTGTTTTTGAGCACACAGGATCTTTGTAAGAAATTCTCATTTTTAGCCTTTGTACTGTAGCATTGCTTATTTATAGCTTATCTTAGTTTTTTTGTGCTTAATAGTGGTATTTAGAAGTATTTGTGTTCATTTGATGGTTTAATATAGCAATTGTTTCAATTTTCTTAAAAATCTTAAAAAAGCCAAAAATAGGTCATATAAGGCTCAGCTTATCTGAGTACTTATTTTCATCTTAAAATCTGACCATTAGGGTTATATTAAAGTAGTAAATCAGTGGCAACAAGAATCCTAGCTTAAACTTAGCCTTTGCTTTTGAAAAAGCATAACAGACCCCTTTAAGGGCTGTTTGGGTTAAAAAAACTGAAAACGGGTCAAAATGGTTTAATACTGTTCATGTGCCTTTTTGATAGGTTTGATATAGCTTAATATGAGTTAGATAAGCAGTCTATAGGGTAACTTGAGTTCATTTGGAAGATTTCATAGCTTTGGGTTGATTTTGTAGATATTTAAGAAAAATCTTATCATTAGAGCTTAATATAGCTATAAGCTAGTTTGATGTTTTTTTTTTTTAATATCCTTGTGTTCATTTTAGACTAATATCAGTAGTGGTTTAGTGCCCTTAAGGCCTTGTTCAAAGATAAGCCTAATTCAGTCCACATTAGTGTAACAGTATGCATTTTCGGATTTTTCATTCTGCAGCAAATTTCTTTTATTTTTCATTTCTTCATCTTAAGTCCAATTCATCTAAAATTTGGTATGCATAGAGTTTGCTGGCTTGTGTAATTGGTCATATTTTTAGTTTATTTTTAATAATTTTTTTAACTGCTTTTTATAGGCTCGAAAAAGCCTATATTTGCCCTGCACCAAGAGTAGATCAGCAGACTTTTGACTTATTTGAGCTTTGTTCAATGCTTATTTGTACTTCTTGTGGCTTATTTAGGTGGCATATTAGCTTATTGTTGGTTGTGTAGCTTATTTCAGTCTCTATTCTGCTTATTTGATAGCTTTTAATTAGTACTTTTTCTTAAACTTGCCTTGAGCACAGTTATATAAGTAATATTCATAAGCTTGCATAATCTTCATTATTTAGAATTAGCTTGTGTGAATTATTTCTTTGTGAAGCCCTTATGGCTAGCTTGATTTGCATGCTTTCACTTTTCCCTTTATTAGCTTATTTAACTGCTTATCATGCTCTCATATTTGTTCAAACTTGCTCGCTACACTGAGTCATCAGTGTAGGTGAGCCAATTTCATAAGCTCATAAAAAGCCTTCCTCTGATCAATCACTTGTGAGATTTGGTTCCTTGTGAAGCTTATCCACCACACTAATTTGTTCAGAGTTTGTTGTTCATTTTCAAGCTTATTCTATAAGCCTGCTAGTGGCTTTTATCTTGTCCCATTTACTGCAAACACTGAGTAATCAGTGTGTTTGTGGCTTTTTCATAAGCCCTTCAATAGCTCACTAGTGGTCCCCACAGTGTAAGCTTTGGCTTTTTGGAAATTCCACCAGCTCAGCTTGCTACTGTAGTCATTTATTTGTGCTTATCAGCTTATTCCATAAGCTTATTTTGCCCTTAAAGTTGACTGCAGGCCCGAGTGGTTGACTGTGGTGATTAGTAAGTACTTATTTGCTTATTCCAAGCTTATCAGTGCTTATTTCTTGTTCCTCTAGTTTTATTCCAGTACCTTTTACTCATTTCCTTCTTATTTTACCTTTGTCTTCCTTTGTTAAGCTTATTTGGTAGCTTAGTTGAGCTTGAATCATCAAATTAAGCCAAAATCTCAGCTGATAAGCTCAATAAGCTCAAATCTGCTTATTTTTAAGTTTTAAATTTCTTGTCTTTATTAAAGTTGCTTAAAATCAGTATTATAATAGGTTTGTAAATTAAAAATCAAGAAAAATCAAATATAAAATAAGTGATAGCTTCTATTTAAGCCATTTGGTTGCTCATTGCTTTTCTAGTTGACGGCCTGGGCTTATTTTAGTTTTTTGAGTTGAATTAGGTTTGTTTAGGTCTACTACACTGTTCCTGAGCTTTTGGTGCATTCTAGTGCTTATTTGCTTATTTGAAGTGCTTATTTAAACTGCTTATTTGCCCAATTCAGCTTATTAGTGGGCTTATCTAACTTTTTATATTTTTCCTAGTATTCTGCTATCATATAGTATTTATATAAAAAATTTCATATTTATTACTTTTCATTTAGTATTCATAATAATTTAAATTAGTTTAAATAGTTATTAATTAGTTTTTAATTAATAATAATTAATTAAATAGTCATATAAATAATTTTAATTTTCCAATAATTTTCTTTTATTATTAGGATTCCAAAGATATAAATTTCACATCCGTGGGATTTGTATTGATAAGAATTCACTTTTTATTTCGTTCAGTTACGTAAATTTAAATTAAACGTAAGCGTTTTTAAGTTTTAAACGTTTCTAAGTATTTTTCCTTCACATACTTGTTCTATTAGCTTTATTTCATATTTTCTTACATCTCCTTAGTGTAAAACACTCATAACCCTTTCCTGTTCATAATCACCCGATCACAGATTCGTTGTATTACAGATTTCACACCTCGTTGGGACTTAACGACCCAGGGATACTCTGTACTCCTTGGTTAGTTGTCCTTAAGCTGTTTGACCTTGTTGACCAATATCCTTGGTCGATATAAGTTGACCGTTTGAGGCCAATCAAATTTTGGCGCCGCTGCCGGGGAGGTGTGCTGCGTAGAACGAATTTGAAGTATCAGTGATTGTTGAATATACACCCACTGTATATTTACCCATCCTTGTCCATATTCTCTTATTTTCAAATAAAAATCAAAATAATCGTAAAGTTAATTCGTTTGACGGATCGATTACCAAAAACATTTTTATTCAAGTTTTCAACGAACAAAAAAAAAAAAAAAAAAAAAAAAAAAAAAAAAAAAAACCCAAAAATATTCATCTTTACCCTCTTACCCTTTTTGATTCTTTATCCCTTTACCCTCTATCCGTTTGATTCTAACTTCTTATACCTTTCTTCTGTTTTATGGCGTCTCTCGGCTACAAATATTTTCATTGCAAAAGCCCGATGGAGAACAGCTATCGTTGTTTCCGGTGCATTTGTGAAAAATGTGGAAATAACTGTAGCAGCGGATATTGTACTATGTGCAACAGGTTCATAAATCCGAATTCTCTTAATAACTCACCAAAATTTTCTAACGACCCTCCTCAGACATCTTTGTTCGATCAACTTCATTGTTTTAGTTGTGGAGATCCGTTAGGAGATAGTTCATTTTGTGAACGGTGTTTTTGCAAGGAATGTGAATTTAGTCGTGGACTTTGTATGTGTGATGCTTTAAGAGCTAAACCTACATTCACCTTTGATTATGTTCCTTGTAACAATCATGAATTTGGTTTTGACCACAATCCACATGAATCACAGTCACATCAGTTTCATTGGTGTGACTACTGTGGGGGTTCACATTTCAGTTCTGATTGTCCTACTAGGAACACACCTGTCTATGAGTGTGTTCCTGATGACAATTCTGACAAAGATATTCCTCAAAACATTCTCCTTGGTCTTCTGGATGTATTAAAAGGATTGAAGGAATCTAAACGTGCCCAAGAAAATCCTCATGCTGATAATCAATGTCAACCTTTCGGTTTTGACACATCCACACCCCCACAATTTCCACTCATTCAATATTCTCGTGATAAATCTATCGCGGAATTACTTGAAGATAGACATGTGATAACGCTTAAATCTAACATGTTTTTAGGTGCGTTATTGCTAGTTTTGTGCATCATATTTGGTTATATTTGTGTGTATTTGTTGCTAAATGATGAAAAAGTGTGTATGCAAGTAAATATAGCCAAGTACAGGAAAAGTTGAGGAAAATACGAAGAAATAAAGAGATTATGCACATAAGGAGAATTACGAGAAAGAAACCACATGATACTTCAAAGAATTGATTAGACCAAGACTTCTATGCCTTATATATCAAGAAAAGATCAAGTTCTATGAAAGAAATTAGTGGTACAGCAAAGGATCAAGAACGTAACGAGAAGAGAAAAAGAGAAAATAAAAGTTGCATGGCAGAGTCATCCATCCGATCGGATGCTGCCCGCATCCGATTCGGATGGTTGAAGTTTGAGACACCGAGAGCTCCAACCGATCGGTAGGAGCCAAATACCGATCGGTTGGCCGACACTGAAGTTACAAAGTTGCATTTAATGATGAATTTAAGCCCCATAATCATGGAGGCTTATCATTTCTCGGCTGTTAACTCATTTGGGACGTTTTTACTTGAAGAATAACGGTTTCCTCACTTATTTAAGGAACCCTTAGTTAGTTTATAAAGAGAGTTCTTTTGGGGGAAGTGACATAACCTAAAAAAGCTACACCACCTTATTATTATTGCCCGAAAGCTTGTAGTTGCTGTGAAAACATCCAGGAGATCTTGAGTTCGAGTCTCAAGAGTTGCGTCCGTGTGTGGAGTTGTTTGCGTGTGATAATAGGCGATTGGAGGAGTGTGGATTGCTATAGTTCCACAATTCTAGTTCTTGTAATTCCTTGATTAGGTATTTCTTGTTGAGTTATCATGAACTACTTTTACTTTTACTATATGATGAATGAAAGTTTGGTTAATTACTTGTGTTTGATTATGATTGTTATGGAGTAATTTTAGTTATACTTGTGTGTGGATGATATGACAATTGTTGGAGTAATCTTATCATAGTGATGCATGAAAACATATCTTGTTTTATGAGTTTGTTGAGATAAAATCTAATCTTGCTTAATTGGTTGGTAAAAACAATTTCAAAGATTCACAAAGGCCGAAAGGAATTTTCTTTATGTTTTTTTTCCAAAAAGTTAGTGCACGAATTAGTATGGATTGTGGTGTGTGACAAGCAACACCTTTACTCATTAAAATGGATTTGGAAACGATTTCATCACGAAAAAGGCCGAAAGGATTCGTAGGAATTCTTAAGATAAGAAATGCTTTCAAACAACAAAAAGGACTTAATAGAATTATCGTAATAGTTAATCATGGCCGAAAGGAGTTAACTAGGAGATTGAATTCTTAGATATGATTTCTCATGACAAAAACCATTGATTGTGAATCATTCAATTTAAGTTGTGCATCATTACAAGTCACACCCAACTTGATTGGTTACTCTAAACAATTGTCATGGAAACTACACACAAGTATATTAGTTTTTGATTGATTGAACCTTGCTTGTTTCTTAGAATTTACTTCAAAATTTGATTGACACTCCTTTTTGTTAAAAATTATTTACTAAACCTAAACCCCAATTCCCTTGGGACGATCTCGACTTACCCACCTTTACTACCACGGACGAGTATACTTGCTCTTATGTGTGATTAGAGAATTGGATAAATCGTGTTTATAAATTTTAAAACTTGAACACAACGACACGCACATCAAGTTTTTGGCGCCGTTGCCGGGGAATTGTTAAGATTTTCTTGGTAGTTGGGCTTAGTAGTCTAAGTTTTTTTTTTTTAAAGTTTAAAAGTTAAAAAGTAAAAAAAAAAAAAAAGTTTGGTTCGGACCAACCGAATCGGATGGATGTCCATCCGATCGGTTGGTGGTCTCGTTAACACTTTTTGTTTTAGTAATTTTTGTTTTTTTTTCAGTTTTTATGATTCATTAATATTGTGTTCAATTAGTAGAGTAATTAGATTAATTAATTTGGGGTATTAAAAAGTTTTATTATGTTAAATGTTAGTTAATGTAGTTAATTTATTAATTTTAATGTTTGGTAGTTTGATAGTTTTCATTGAATGAGTTTATAATTAGTTTTTATGGTCATTAGTTAAAGAGTTAAAAGTTAATCACATAGTTTAATGCTTGATAGTTAATTGTAGGATTATATTAATTAGTTTTAGTTATTAATTTATTCTTCTTTTTAGTTCTTCTTTAAAAAAAAACAAAAACAAGTTAAAAAGAGGTTGTCATTAGTTTAGTCTTATTAGTATAAAAAAAAAAAAAAAAAAAAAAAAAAAAATTAAAAATTTTTGATCGAACCGATCGGATGCTGCCCGCATCCGACTCGGTTGGTGAGAGTTCATATTTTGCATTTTACCCATCCGATCGGATGGAAGGTGATACCGATCGGATAGTTGCCTCGGTGTGATTTTTTTTTTAATTTTTGATTTTTAGTTGTTTTGATAGTTTGAAGTTGTTTGTTAGCTTGCTTGGGTTTGATATTTTGATATGGTTCGATTATAACTAACCCTCACGCTAATAGTTTGAAATTTTTGTTTTGTGGTTATGTTATAGTTAGTGCTTAAGTAGAATGGAGAGTTTAAGCAATGTTTCGGAATATTTGAGACACTTGGAAGAGATGCTGAGAAATTCAGGAGATTCTTTGGAGAAGTTAGAAAGCATTTTGGATGAAGCTAAGATTGGTTTAGAAAGAAAAGAAGAACTTGGT
Organism: Artemisia tridentata subsp. tridentata; assembly: GCA_021014915.2. Taxonomy (NCBI): domain Eukaryota; kingdom Viridiplantae; phylum Streptophyta; class Magnoliopsida; order Asterales; family Asteraceae; genus Artemisia; species Artemisia tridentata. The sequence goes on from CP139509.1 coordinate 474,963,665, forward strand.
GAAAGCATTGTTTGTTTACCTAAGGAGAAAAGAATGGTTGTGTTTACGCAAGCACCCCCTAAAGAGTTTGATGTACCATTTATGAGGTATGCTACACCATGTGGTGTGGAAGGAGTTAAGGCTTGGGATGCTCAACTTAATATGGAATATGGTGAGAATTACATTACGGAAGATATGCTTAGTAAGCTTGGCTTTGTTAGGCTTGATTATGAGAATTATGGTAGGAAGATAGTGACAGATGTGAATGTTAATATTCATGGTCATGTTTTCAAAATTGATTTTGTTGTGTTGGAATATGGAAATGTGGGTGAACCGGAAGTTATGTTTGGTAGAAATTTTATGGTGAAAACTAAATGTAGGGTTGATTTTGCTATGGGAGAGATGAGAATTGATGTAGATGATGATATGGTAGAGAAGAAGGAAGGTAGAGGAGAGATTGTTAAAATGGGAAAGGCTAATCGCAAGAAAACACCACTTAACAAACTTACCCAACCCTCCACCCCTAAGAATGAGAGTAGTTCATCTAGTTCATCACCCAAATCACCTCAAGAAGTTAAACCATTGACTCAAGAACAAAAAGAAGCAGTTTTGGAGAACATGGAAATGAAATTTAAGGAGCTTATGGAAGAGAAGCCGGTTATAGAAGTGTTGAACAATTACATGGTTTATCGTTAGAAGTTAGATGCGGTTATGATGGCAACAGCTAGGCTAGAGGATAAGAATTTTGATGAGTTTGCAAGGGAAAGGATAGTTGAAAATGGGTTGCCTAAGAAAGAGAGCGATCTGGGAAATTTTGTGTTACCCATTAAGGTGAATGGAACCGATGCAATGTATGCATTGGCCGATACAGGAGCAAGTGTGAATGTGATGCCATACCCGTTGTACAAAAGATTAGGACTTGGTAATCCTCAACCAAATCAATGTAATCTTACTATGGCTGATAATTCAAGAGCAAAAGCAATGGGAGAAGTGAAGAATGTTAGAGTGAAAGTAGGATATCAAGCTTTCTTAGCCGATTTTCTTGTGCTTAATATCCCCGAAGATAAGGAGTTACCATTGTTGTTAGGAAGAACGTTTTTTAGAACTTGCGGAGCTATTATAGATATGGGTAGAGGTACTATGACTATTAGTGATGGGATCTTGAAGCATACCTACTATCCTAAACCTAGAGGCAAGATTATTAAGGAAGTGCATGAAGATGAAGAAGAAGAAGACCATTTAGGTTGTTTCGAAGTTGGTAGAGATGAAGAGGGAAGGCTTAAATATGGGCCGGTTGTCCCTAGTTACTTTGGTATTGAAGATGAGTTGGAAAGAGCATTAGCTATGGAGGTTTTCTATAACCCATTCAAGAATGTTTTTGTGTTCCATAAATTGACAGATTTTCTTGGATCCTTACCGGTTCAATTGAAGAATTTGGAATGGGGACCCGAAGGAGCTAGTGTTTACAAGAAAGAAGAAGGTGATGGAGAATGGCATGTGAAGTTTGATATAGTTTGCCCGGATGGAAGGAATTTTGCAAGGAAGTTTAAAACACAAATGACTAACCGAAAGTTATCCGGCAAATTTCAAAGTGAAGAAATCTTGAAGCATGAATACTTTGAAGGTTGAAGGTTGAAGAGCAAAAGATGAAGAATAAAGCACAAGGCTTGTGCTAATGTTTGTTTTGTTTATTTTTAATGCATTTTTAATAGTAGTTTAATGTTTTGCATTTAAGTTTGATTTAAGTTTAAGACCTTTTGGTTACCTTGTGGTTTTATTAAGTTTTAATCTATGGAGTTAAGTTTTGTTTTAGAAGTTGTAGAGATAGATTGGATAACAAGTTGGGAGAATAAGTGTGTTGGTGGTATTTTTCATACTTAAAGTGAAGTCTTTTAAAGGAGTCAAATACTTTCCATTTGTTCTTGCAAGTGTTAAAGTGTTGAAGAAAGAAGGAAAAGTGAAGTTTTGCAAAAATTCAATCCGAATCGGTTGGATGAAATACTGATCGGATGGAATGAAGTATATATACCCAAGATTTCAAAAATCATAAACACACACACACTCATTGCACCACACTTGGGGTTCATTAATTCGACCATTAGAAGAGTTCTAAGAGTTGCCGGAGAGTTGAAGGATCATCAATGGCACCAAAACAAGTAAGTAACATCATCAATTTGTGTCAATTAGGTTTTAATTCGAGTTGATTGAATTAGGTCAAAATTTAGGCGTTTTTGATATAGTTCGAATTAAGGCATGATTTTTCTGGAATAGATGGGTAAATGATTGAGGAAATCATTGCAAAAAGAATGAGATGGATTGATTAAGTGTTGAGGAAGAATTATTTAATTGATTTTTGTTGAATCATATGGATCAAAACTTTGAATCGATTCTGGGTAGAAATTGATGATTTCCAGATGTTGTTTAGATGTTAATTAGTGTTCCTAGGATGATGCATTATGGATTAGAACATCAATAAGGTTTGATTTCGAATATGTTCATAGGTTCTAAGATTGATCATGCGAGTATGTTATGGATATGATTTAGAGATAAGTGGGATGTGTAGAGACCATAGTGATTGATGAAATGCAGGATAGGGAAGAGTGGAACTAGATAGGATTGATTTGAAGTCGGAAAATTTTTGTTTTGGATATAGTGAATCCAACCGATTCGGTTGCGAGTTGCTACCGATCGGCTGGACAAGGTCATAACTCCATCCGATCGGATGGAGAGAGCTACCGATCAGATGGAGCCCTCGGTAAAACTTTTTGAAAATTTTCAAAATGGATCTTTAGGACTTCTAAATCAACTAACCTTGTCTTTTATACTCTAATACTAACGAATAATCATGATTTCTATAGAGGTTTCTTGCAGGAGAATCAAGTTCGTCACGTGAAGTTGGTAATCCAATTGTGAAAAAGTTTGTGAATAGGAATGTCAAGGAGAAGGTTAAGTATACTGTGAATCCAGAGCGTAATGAGAATTTGAAGTTTAATGGCTTAAGCAGTGAAGAGAAGCACGCTTTTCGTGAGCGCCTCTCGAAGTTACAAGGGCGAAGGCTTGCTATTCCCAGGTTAGTCGATTGGGATTTATTTCATGACTTTGGATGTGAGATAGAGTTAAGGGACTTGATGAGAATGAAATATGTGTATGAAGGAGACGGTTCTAGTTTTGAGGATTATTCGTGGGAGAATGCATTTAGTATCCACGAGAAAGTTAACCGTGAATGGTGTTTGGAGTTTTTCTCCACGTTTTACTTTGAGAGGAAGGTTGTGGATCTTATGAACGACAAATACATTTGGTTTAGGCTATGTGGTAGAGAGGATGAGTTTACTTTGCCTGAGTTTGCCGTTGTTCTTGGCTTGTACAAGCCAGATGATATCACAAGTCGATTGTTTGCATCTCATTTTGTGAGATTAGTAAGGAGGCATAATGATTATGCCGGGTTAGCTGAGTATTGGAACAGTGTTGGTGACCCAAGTTGTACTCGAAGGAATTCATCAAAGCTAAGGAATCCGTTGTTGAGAATTTTACAGAAATTGATAGCTTGGAGTGTTTTGCATAGGACAGGAAGCCGTGACAAGTGCAATCAACCGGATCTTTGGGTGATGAAGTTGTTGGAGGAGAAGAATGGGAATGCGGCTTGGATAATAGCCGAGTATCTTTGAAGGAGAGCACCAGGAATCAAGGACAATAGTGCAATCTGTGGTGGTCACTATGTGACCAAGTTGGCAAAAAGATTGGGTTATTATGTGGATATAGAGTTAGCAAAGTGTTCAGAAATGTTGGATAGTGAGACGTGGGATGAAAGGAGTTTTAATACGGCATTAAATAGGAAGAAACGAGAGTTGGGAGCTTGGATTGAACCTCAAATGGCTGCACCTCATGGAGCACCACAGCAGCCTTACCAACAACAACCGTATCAACCACCACCTCATATTGGGAATGTTCATGCCCCGGGTAGTTTTGACTCGGGATGGGGAGATTGGAACCGTGAGCTAAACGAGATTGAGAAAAGGGACGTGTGGAGAGATTCAATGATGTTGAGGCAAAATTACAACTATGATTACTCAATGCCGATGCTTCAACATGTGGCTCAACAAGCCGATTATGAGGTACCTCCTTACAACCCACCAAATGTTCCACCCTACCCATTGGAGTATGACCCGTATCCTGGCCAATACCCTTACCCATATCCTGGGTATGCACCATTTCCTGAACCAGTGCCGGTGTATGGCAGAGTTCCTAATATTGGGAGTTCGAGTTTTGATGTGGGCGGTTCTTCAAGGGGTGCTGGAGAGAAAAGACAAAGGTACACAATTTTTGAGGGTGATGAGAATTATGAAGATGAGAATGGAGAGAGTGAAGATGAGAGGGTTAATCCGGACATGGATTACGATTGATCGATGGTTGATTATGTCTATGGTTTCAAAACAATGATGGTTGAACTATTTCCATTTTCTATTTCTACAACTTTAACTTTAACTCTTGTAGGATTTATTTGTTTTAATTTTGGTTTGTTTGGATTATTTTTATTTCATTTATGTTTTGTTTGGTTTATTGTTTTTGTATTTTGTTTTGTTTGTTTCGAGCATAGTTTGCAGTGTTTGCAGGGGAAGAATTGACGGAAGCTTAGTGTTGATCAATATTTGGAGTTGGAAGAACTCATGAGATTACTTGTGATCAACTAGGCCTATGCTAATTTTTTTTTTCCCGGGTAGTTTTTATTTATTTTTTTCTATTTTTCTTTCCCATTTCCTTTACTTTGAAGTTCGTTTTATTACATTGAGGACAATGCAAAACTTAAGTGTGGGGGAGGGAAGAAAATAGGAAAGATTGGTTTTGATTTTTTTTTAAAAAAAAAAATAAAAAAAATTTAGATTTTGGATTTCAAGAACTAGAATGTGTGATCATGTTTGCCCTTGACTTTCTAGTTGTTAGACAAATTGATTCAATAGTAAATAATAAGGTTATTTGAAATTTTTTGGAATGTAGTCAAGTTCTGAGAGTTATTGGTAACTATTGCTAAGTACATTTTACCACCACTTTAAATTGTGAGGATTCATGCCTTATATTTCGTATGAGTGTGCCGGTGATTATGTCGATTCTAGAACTTGTACTTGTTATGCATTACGGTTAAAATTACTTTCAAGTAATAAAATATATTCAAATGATAAGAGGCAAATTAGGATTTTCACCAAATGGCCATCCGTTTACAATACATTTTTGCTAACCACATCGGTTAGTTGTCCTAAGTAATTGGAACCCATTTGTTAGAATTATATGCTAGATACCCTTAGTTACACCCTTTTGAGCCTATCTTTTCTTTTGATTTAACCCAGAAATCATTGCACCATACACCTTAGACTTTCCCGAATCAAGTCCAAATGAAGTTCGAAACTATTTATTTTTGATGATTGCATGATTGACCACACCTTGTATGTGTATATGTTGTTCCAATGAAGAAGGAGGTCGCTACTCTTATTTATATTTTTTGTAGCGTGTGCTCATCCAAAGTGTGGGGGTGATATGTAAAAAAAAAAAAAAAAAAAAAAAAAAAAAAAGCCAATGAGCTATGTATGTATGAAAATAAGATAGTCAAGGAGATATTATGGAAGATTGGAGTTAGTATGTAATTCGGAATAATGATCGAAGAAGTTTGGTGGAGTAATCATTTGTGATGTAAAGAGTTAGGATAGAATTTGGGCTTGATTCTTGTTTGATTTTTATTTTTATAGAACCAAATCAAATTCCCATGTCTTATCCCTTTCCCTTACCAATTACTTTATTCGTTGTTAGCTTTCGAGCATTCGGATTTAGTGATGGCTTTGTTTAGATATGTAGCACATGTATGTTCTAGTGACCATCCGAGTTTTTGGGTAGTTGAAAAGCGTTGTTAGCGATCTGGTGAGTAAATTGGTGACCATCCGTTATGCAAGTAACGTCGTTAGCAAACCAAGGCACGATCTAGTGACCATCCGTTGCTTGACTACACAAGGATTCGTTGTTAGCGAGCTATGATGTTTTTGTATGAAATATCTATACATTAGCTAGGTAATCAAAACCCCTTTTGAAGCCTAAACCCAAATAAAAGACCTCTTTGATGTTTTATTTTGTTGTTTTGATACAAGTACAAGCTTATGGTAAGAGACATGAATCGCGTCTGAGCAATTGAGTGATCTACAATCAAATCTACCATCGAGAGTTGTGTGAATTTAAAATTTCCTTTGTGAGGTGCTAGGTGATGTTATCAAAGCTCGATTTAACTTGCATACATTTCAAGGATTTTTTTTCATGAACGTAATGAAAATACCATTGAGTTCAGTTTTTCTAAAAATTAGACTTGCTCGAGGGCGAGCAAAGCTCAAGTGTGGGGGATTTGATAACGCTTAAATCTAACATGTTTTTAGGTGCGTTATTGCTAGTTTTGTGCATCATATTTGGTTATATTTGTGTGTATTTGTTGCTAAATGATGAAAAAGTGTGTATGCAAGTAAATATAGCCAAGTACAGGAAAAGTTGAGGAAAATACGAAGAAATAAAGAGCTTATGCACATAAGGAGAATTACGAGAAAGAAACCACATGATACTTCAAAGAATTGATTAGACCAAGACTTCTATGCCTTATATATCAAGAAAAGATCAAGTTCTATGAAAGAAATTAGTGGTACAGCAAAGGATCAAGCACGTAACGAGAAGAGAAAAAGAGAAAATAAAAGTTGCATGGCAGAGTCATCCATCCGATCGGATGCTGCCCGCATCTGATTCGGATGGTTGAAGTTTGAGACACCGAGAGCTCCAACCGATCGGTAGGAGCCAAATACCGATCGGTTGGCCGACACTGAAGTTACAAAGTTGCATTTAATGATGAATTTAAGCCCCATAATCATGGAGGCTTATCATTTCTCGGCTGTTAACTCATTTGGGACGTTTTTACTTGAAGAATAAGGGTTTCCTCACTTATTTAAGGAACCCTTAGTTAGTTTACAAAGTGAGTTCTTTTGGGGGAAGTGACATAACCTAAAAAAGCTACACCACCTTATTATTATTGCCCGAAAGCTTGTAGTTGCTGTGAAAACATCCAGGAGATCTTGAGTTCGAGTCTCAAGAGTTGCGTCCGTGTGTGGAGTTGTTTACGTGTGATAATAGGCGATTGGAGGAGTATGGATTGCTATAGTTCCACAATTCTAGTTCTTGTAATTCCTTGATTAGGTATTTCTTGTTGAGTTATCAAGAACTACTTTTACTTTTACTATATGATGAATGAAAGTTTGGTTAATTACTTGTGTTTGATTATGATTGTTATGGAGTAATTTTAGTTATACTTGTGTGTGGATGATATGACAATTGTTGGAGTAATCTTATCATAGTGATGCATGAAAACATATCTTGTTTTATGAGTTTGTTGAGATAAAATATAATCTTGCTTAATTGGTTGGTAAAAACAATTTCAAAGATTCACAAAGGCCGAAAGGAGTTTTCTTTATGTTTTTATTCCAAAAAGTTAGTGCACGAATTAGTATGGATTGTGGTGTGTGACAAGCAACACCTTTACTCATTAAAATGGATTTGGAAACGATTTCATCACGAAAAAGGCCGAAAGGATTCGTAGGAATTCTTAAGATAAGAAATGCTTTCAAACAACAAAAAGGACTTAATAGAATTATCGTAATAGTTAATCATGGCCGAAAGGAGTTAACTAGGAGATTGAATTCTTAGATATGATTTCTCATGACAAAAACCATTGATTGTGAATCATTCATTTTAAGTTGTGCATCATTACAAGTCACACCCAACTTGATTGGTTACTCTAAACAATTGTCATGGAAACTACACACAAGTATATTAGTTTTTGATTGATTGAACCTTGCTTGTTTCTTAGAATTTACTTCAAAATTTGATTGACACTCCTTTTTGTTAAAAAATATTTACTAAACCTAAACCCCAATTCCCTTGGGACGATCTCGACTTACCCACCTTTACTACCACGGACGAGTATACTTGCTCGTATGTGTGATTAGAGAATTGGATAAATCGTGTTTATAAATTTTAAAACTTGAACACAACGACACGCACATCAACATGCTGCTAGAAACGGAGGAAGCATGGATGAATTACTAGCCGAACAACGAGCAGCTAGAGCACGTGCCAATTTCCGCAATGCTGCTCTTATCGATGACGATGATGACAGTGATGATGAAGATATCATTGATATTCTTAAAAAAGATTCATCAAGTTCATCAGTTGAGATTCCTTTCGTGGAAGTACAGGGAGAAAAGTCTATGGAGGAATTACTAGCAGAAGAACAAATGAAAATTGTAAAATCCATGTGTGCTAGTCTTTCTCAACTCCCTCAGTCAGCTGTTATCACACCCAAGGTTCCCATTAACTCTCTGAGCATGAGGGACGAGCATCTTGACACTATTCCTGAAAAGGAATCGGACGAATTCATAAATTCTAGTGTTGAGAACCTTGTCCCAATCCCAAGTGAGTCACAGGGAATTTTTGATCATGTGTGTGATATCCCTCCTCCTCTTGAGTGTTCAAAAGATTATGTTGAGATGTTCTCCGATTCCACTAATGACGATACTTTATCATGTGGAGACATCATTTATATGGAGGAATTACCTTCTGAGCTTGTCAGCTTAGAAGAAGAGAATGATGAACGCTTCGTGAAACGTTATTAAATGTTAATCTTCTCATTTCTAAAATCGAGGCTTTCAATGAAAAATCCATTTCATCTCCTATCCCCATAAAGGATAGTGACCTGTTTTCCGATGACTCTATACCGGAATTTGAAGCCTTCCATTTTGATCATATGGGAGAGAAGACTAGTGGCAGAGCCACTTCTCATTCTCATATTTCTCTCCCCGAATATGAATCATTTGCCTTCGAGGAGTTCTCCGATGAACTCACTCATATCATATCTCCGCCGGAGTATGATAACTTCTACTTTGATCTTGACAAAGATTATCTTTATGTCCCGGAGGGAAATATTCTCAACACTGAGAATTTGCTTGATATCAAAATCCCATCCCTCCCACCCAGAATATGTCTTGATCAGCCGAGCTTAAATGATGAGATTCATGATGTGGAAATCATGAATTCTCCTTTTGAGGATGAACATCTTGTCATGATTTTTATCATGACTTTCTTTCTTTTCTTCACCTACACGGTGACATCTCCTGTTCTTCACTCTTTCGGGAGTGAGGATACTATCTTTGACCCCAGCATTTCCATTTACCATTCTTTGTGAGCCGGGCATATATCTCATCGGTGTGGAACTTTCACGTACTTAAATGTTTATCCAAACATCTTGAATGAAAGTCCGATGGGGATTGTTTCTTCCACATGTTACTTCCCCATGAACCAATGAATTCGGGGTCAAGTCAATCTAGTGACTCGGTGAACAAAAACATTAGCACAACATGGGTTATCACCCATGTCTCTGACTTCTTTCTCTTTTCTAACACCTAAGTGTGGGGGAGTTGCCCCTGCTGTTGTATATCATATTAAAAAAAAAAAAAAAAAAAAAAAAAAAAGATAATAATTGTTGTGTTCCCACGCTTAGCTAGTAGTATTACCTTTTTACGTTCTAAGTGTCGGCTTAATAGCCGGTACTTTGAATATTGAGGGAAATATTCAATAATAAGTGTGGGGGGGGGGGGATTCTGGCGAATTTGATCAAATGTGTACCTTCTAGTGCCCTAGTTCCCACGTTTTGGCTAAAATTTAAAAAAAATTTCATTTGGTGGAAGTGCTTTGCACTAACACAACAAATGGTTATCAGTCCACCATGTCTAACCCACATAAGGACTAGCTAATCCGAGAGCAAACGGCTTTAGGTAAAGATATCTCAAATCCGTTTATGGCTGACAATTTGCCAAAAATTGTATGGTATTCAACTCGCCATATCTTTGATAGTGAAGAGTTGGCTAGCCCACAAGGTTATGGCTTGTGGTAAAGGCAGTAGAAAACCATAATTGGTAATCAACTCACCAAGATGATAACTGTATTCTATCAAAGAGTTGGCTAGTCCAAAAGCAAACGGCTTTTGGTAAAGACAAATCAAATCCGTTGACAGCTGATGATTTGCTTAAAATCATTTGGTTATCAATGTACCATAGTATCATACTAAAACATTGGCTTCTCCAGAAGTAATGGCTATCTGGTAAAGAGACATAAAATCCATTAAATTTTTAAAAAGGATTGCTAGGGACTAGCAATAGTTTAGTGTGGGGGATTGATGAGTGTGTAAATACTCATCATTTTTGTCCCATCTGAACTGCAAAAACATTTAAAAACACTCAGAAATGCTTCAAAATATAGAAAATATCCTTGGATTGTGTTTTTATCTGTTTCATGTGCAAAAGGATTGAAAACAGTTGAAAAATGAGCAAAGTTTGCATAATTGGCAGTTTCAGTCCCTGAACTTTCAAAGACTGGCAGCCTTGGTCCCTGGAATTTTAGAAAGTTCAACTTTGGTCCTTACAAGTTTACACTTTTAAACTTTAATCCCAGCCTAAATCCTAAGCCCAACTACAAACAAAACCTACCCTGGTATTTATACCAGGGTCAAACCCAGTCAAACTCCCCCTTCACCCTCACCATTCCCTCCACCTCACTGGTAAACCAAAACCACCCTCCACATCTCTGGTTTTCTCTACCACCTCACCCCCAGCTCACTACCTACTATCTCATTTGTCCCCTCCACCAACATAACCTTCCAAACTTCTTTAATTGCTCAAAATCTGCTTCACGTTACCACTTGGACTTTTGGCGCCAAAAGCAATTTCAATGGCCAAGATGAGTTGCAGTGATTCAAAGGCTCAGATTATTGATGGGATTTGCTCAGAGACTCAAGTGGGACTCAAAAAGTCTATAAAGAAGGAGAGAAGAAGCAGAGTGAAATGTATGTAGTATAGTTTTATTTTTAACATGTCGTACTTAGTTTAATTTACTTTCCAGTTGTACTCTTTACTTAAAAAGTGTTGTAATCAGTTTAATTTGTGTAATTTAAACTATCTTTGCCATTAATTTCAAGTTACCTTTTACGAATTCAGTTTTGGCGTTTTTAAGTAAATTTGACAAATTTACTTAATTATTGTTGAATGTTGTTAAAACTTGTTCCATTAAGCTCCTATAAGCTCACTTATGGAAATTCAAAAATCAGTTGAGATGATGAAGAAGACTTGGAGCAAGGTTTATTCTGGATTGCCTTGGGTTTAGAGCTTCATGGGAAGCTTAGGACAGGAGGAAACATGTTGGTTCTTTGTTTTTGAGCACACAGGATCTTTGTAAGAAATTCTCATTTTTAGCCTTTGTACTGTAGCATTGCTTATTTATAGCTTATCTTAGTTTGTTTGTGCTTAATAGTGGTATTTAGAAGTATTTGTGTTCATTTGATGGTTTAATATAGCAATTGTTTCAATTTTCTTAAAAATCTTTAAAAAAGCCAAAAATAGGTCATATAAGGCTCAGCTTATCTGAGTACTTATTTTCATCTTAAAATCTGACCATTAGGGTTATATTAAAGTAGTAAATCAGTGGCAACAAGAATCCTAGCTTAAACTTAGCCTTTGCTTTTGAAAAAGCATAACAAACCCCTTTAAGGGTTGTTTGGGTTAAAAAACTGAAAACGGGTCAAAATGGTTTAATACTGTTCATGTGCCTTTTTGATAGGTTTGATATAGCTTAATATGAGTTAGATAAGCAGTCTATAGGGTAACTTGAGTTCATTTGGAAGATTTCATAGCTTTGGGTTGATTTTGTAGATATTTAAGAAAAATCTTATCATTAGAGCTTAATATAGCTATAAGCTAGTTTGATGTTTTTTTTTTTAATATCCTTGTGTTCATTTTAGTCTAATATAATTAGTGGTTTAGTGCCCTTAAGTCCTTGTTCAAAGATAAGCCTAATTCAGTCCACATTAGTGTAACAGTATGCATTTTCGGATTTTTTTCATTCTGCAGCAAATTTCTTTTATTTTTCATTTCTTCATCTTAAGTCCAATTCATCTAAAATTTGGTACGCATAGAGTTTGCTGGCTTGTGTAATTGGTCATATTTTTAGTTTATTTTTAATAATTTTTTTAACTGCTTTTTATAGGCTCGAAAAAGCCTATATTTGCCCTGCACCAAGAGTAGATCAGCAGACTTTTGACTTATTTGAGCTTTGTTCAATGCTTATTTGTACTTCTTGTGGCTTATTTAGGTGGCATATTAGCTTATTGTTGGTTGTGTAGCTTATTTCAGTCTCTATTCTGCTTATTTGATAGCTTTTAATTAGTACTTTTTCTTAAACTTGCCCTGAGCACAGTTATATAAGTAATATTCATAAGCTTGCATAATCTTCATTATTTAGAATTAGCTTGTGTGAATTGTTGCTTTGTGAAGCCCTTCTGGCTAGCTTGATTTTCATGCTTTCACTTTTCCCTTTATTAGCTTATTTAACTGCTTATCATGCTCTCATATTTGCTCAAACTTGCTCGCTACACTGAGTCATCAGTGTAGGTGAGCCAATTTCATAAGCTCATAAAAAGCCTTCCTCTGATCAATCACTTGTGAGATTTGGTTCCTTGTGAAGCTTATCCACCACACTAATTTGTTCAGAGTTTGTTGTTCATTTTCAAGCTTATTCTATAAGCCTGCTAGTTGCTTTTATCTTGTCCCATTCACTGCAAACACTGAGTAATCAGTGTGTTTGTGGCTTTTTCACAAGCCCTTCAATAGCTCACTAGTGGTCCCCACAGTGTAAGCTTTGGCTTTTTGGAAAGTCCACCAGCTCAGCTTGCTACTTTAGTCATTTATTTGTGCTTATCAGCTTATTCCATAAGCTTATTTTGCCCTTAAAGTTGACTGCAGGCTTGAGTGGTTGACTGTGGTGATTAGTAAGTACTTATTTTCTTATTCCAAGCTTATCAGTGCTTATTTCTTGTTCCTCTAGTTTTATTCCAGTACCTTTTACTCATTTCCATCTTATTTTACCTTTGTCTTCCTTTGTTAAGCTTATTTGGTAGCTTAGTTGAGCTTGAATCATCAAATTAAGCCAAAATCTCAGCTAATAAGCTCAATAAGATCAAATCTGCTTATTTTTAAGTTTTAAATTTCTTGTCTTTATTAAAGTTGCTTAAAATCAGTAGCATAATAGGTTTGTAAATTAAAAATCAAGAAAAATCAAATATAAAATAAGTGATAGCTTCTATTTAAGTCATTTGGTTGCTCATTGCTTTTCTAGTTGACGGCCTGGGCTTATTTTAGTTTTTTGAGTTGAATTAGGTTTGTTTAGGTCTACTACACTGTTCCTGAGCTTTTGGTGCATTCTAGTGCTTATTTGCTTATTTGAAGTGCTTATTTAAACTGCTTATTTGCCCAATTCAGCTTATTAGTGGGCTTATCTAACTTTTTATATTTTTCCTAGTATTCTGCTATCATATAGTATTTATAGAAAAAAATTCATATTTATTACTTTTCATTTAGTATTCATAATAATTTAAATTAGTTTAAATAGTTATTAATTAGTTTTTAATTAATAATAATTAATTAAATAGTCATATAAATAATTTTAATTTTCCAATAATTTTCTTTTATTATTAGGATTCCAAAGATATAAATTTCACATCCGTGGGATTTGTATTGATAAGAATTCACTTTTTATTTCGTTCAGTTACGTAAATTTAAATTAAACGTACGCGTTTTTAAGTTTTAAACGTTTCTAAGTATTTTTCCTTCACATACTTGTTCTATTAGCTTTATTTCATATTTTCTTACATCTCCTTAGTGTAAAACACTCATAACCCTTTCCTGTTCATAATCACCCGATCACAGATTCGTTGTATTACAGATTTCACACCTCGTTGGGACTTAACGACCCGGGGATACTCTATACTCCTTGGTTAGTTGTCCTTAAGCTGTTTGACCTTGTTGACCAATATCCTTGGTCGATATAAGTTAACCGTTTGAGGCCAATCAATCATGAATATGACCAAATATCTTGCATATATAACACCTGGGAGGCCTCCATTCATATTCAACACGGATAGTCTCTTTAGTAAAACCCTCCCTAGAAAGTGAAGGAAAACCAATAGTAACAACCTCCACGAGATCAGCCTCAAAATTGATCTCAATAAAACATCTAGCAAAACTACTTCTACCCTACGAATCCTTACACATAGAGCTCGTGTAAGAATCAAGCATAACAGGTTTACCAATGAATGTAGCAATCAAACTAATAATATCCTCTTCAAAAACTTGAATATGAACATCATGCATTTTAACCCATACAGGAATGCGAGTCAATTCTTCCTTACGCAAACAAGTATCCCTAGACTATTTCTTGAGAATTATTGGAGATTTGTGTATCATCCAAGGAGCACCTTCCAAAACAGCTTCTAATCCAGTGTATCAAATTTGAAAAAAAAGAAGCCCTTGGAATTCATTATAATCCTTTTCAGGCCATGTTTCGCCCAGTTATTCCTAGCATAGTATTCAACAACTGGAAACGCCATCCTCTTTCCAATAAAAAAGCCATACAAATTGTGTTCCAACCGTGAACTAACCTTTTCAACCACTTTGCGGGGAATAGAGATGTTAACACCTTCAAATACGGGTTCGGCAACCAGGGGATGAAAATTAGTATCAATTTTAGGATCGTCATCTGTTGGGTCTGAAATGCTGCTGATTGGAGAATTACAACTCTGCCGGATAGTTATGTAACTCTGCTGATTAGCATAAGAACTCTGCTGTTTTGATAACTCTGCTGTTTTGGTATAATAGGCATAGTGTAACTCTGCTGCTAGCTCATGAGGACTCTGCTGCTAGAAGGATTACTCTATTGCTTATTAATTATGTAAAGTATGTTAAGATAAGTATAGAAAAGATACGTATGAATATTTTACTTGCATAGGAAGTCTTGTAAACCGACTAGGACTCCTTATGCTATAAAAGGAGGTTCTAGGGTTAGAGTTAGAGGTCGATTGATTGATTATCTTAGCATACGTATTGTTTTACACTTCAAGGTTTCTTGTAACCCTATTGCTATTCAGAGCAATCGTATTAATATATTGAAGTGTTGTTTGAGAATTCGTTTGTGTTTATTCTTCTTAAGATCAAGTATTAGTTTCCGCATAATATTTGATATACAACTCAAGATCAGTTTCTATACCGATTACTTTAGATTTATCTAAGGTAGTTAATAAGATCGTGAAGCTCAACTGGGATCAACAAGTGGTATCAGAGCTTGTGATCTAGAAACTGGTACCAAGAAGAATTATTCAAAACAAAGATCTGTTTAATCATCAAAGCAAGCAATGGATTCCGATTCGACTCACATGGTTACTGCTTCAAGAGTTCCCATGCTCAAGACTGGAGAGTATGAGATCTGGAAGATGAGGATGCAACAATACATGCGAATGGTTGATTACTCTCTCTGGGAAGTTGTTCTTGATGGTGATAAGGTGCAAACCAAGACTGCTACTGGATCAGTCTTGACTCTCAAGACTAGTGAGGAGAAAGCTCAGAGAAGATTGGAGGTTAAGGCTCACAGTATTCTCATGATGGGAATACCTAATGATTATCAATTGAGTTTTAATCATATTGAGTCTGCTAAGGAGTTGTGGGAAGCTATTGAACTTCGATTTGGTGGGAATGAAGCTACCAAGAAATCTAGAAAGAATCTCCTTAAGCACCAGTTTGAGACTTTTTCTGCTATGAGTTCTGAGAACATTGAGGGAACTTATGATCGACTTCATAAGTTAACCAGTCAGATGGCTCTGTTGAAGATTGAACCATCTCAAGAAGATGTCAATCTAAAGTTTTTGAGAAGTCTATCTTCTGAGTGGAACACTCATACAGTGGTTTGGAGGCATAAGGAAGATTTTGATACTATGACATTGGATGATCTATACAACAACTTAAAGGTGTATGAATCAGAAGTTAAAGGATTTTCAAGCTCATCCTCTACCACTAATAATATTGCCTTTGTCTCCTCAAGCAACAAGACTTCTGGTAGTCATCAAGAGCACTCTGCTGCTGGTACTTTTGCTCCTGCTGTTGGTTCACATGTCTCTGCTGCTGACTCTGCTAACCCCAACACCATCAGTGATGCTGCTATTTGTGCTTATTTGGCTGAACTTACTACTAGTACTTCAGTCATGCCTCAAGATCTGGATGAACTTGATCCTGATGATGTTGAAGAAATGGATATGCATTGGCAGTATGCAATGCTAACTATGAGGGCAAGGAGGTTTCTTAAGAGAACTGGTAAAGAGATGAAGTTCAGAAGAAACAGGAATGTGGGATTTGACAAGTCAAAGGCTGAATGTTTCAATTGTCGAAAGAAGGGACACTTTGCAAGGGAATGCAAAGCTCCCAAAAGAAACATTGCAGATACCAAGAAGATTACTGTTGAAGAGTCAAGTCCTGATGCTGCTGCTGCTATGGTGTCATGTGATGGGTTTGGAGAGTTTGATTGGAGTGAGCATGCTGAAGATGGTCCTAACTATGCTTTGGCAGCTGAAGAGGAATCTCAAGTTCAACACTTTGCTCTTATGGCCTATTCTTCTTCTTCTTCTGGATCAGACTCTGAGGTATCCAATGAATCATCATGTTCTTTTAAATCATGTTCAGATAAAATTGATGAACTTAAGTCTAGCAATGGAAATCTTAAAAAGGAAAATGAAATACTTAAGTTAGACAATCTCAGTTATGAATATGGTTTAAAGAATTTAGAAGAGAAATTGGAATTCTATAAAAAGGCTGAAATTGAATATCTTGATCAAATCACTATTCTTAAAAATGAGCTTATTAAGAAAGAAGATGAGATTAAGGTACTTATGAGAAAAGTAGAGGAGGCTGAACAGGCTAGAGATTTAGCTAAGAATGAGACTGAAAAACATGTTGTTAGGATAGAAAAACAACAATTTGCTACTGACATTCTTAGTAAACCAATAGGAAGGCACTTTGCTGATTCAGGTAGTGGACTAGGGTACAATGCTGTTGCTCACCCTAAGAAACTTAGTGCTCATGCCCCTCCTACTAGGACATTGACTTTCATATCTGAGTCTGGAGATAAACCTGTAGGTGAAATTAGTAAACCTGTAGAAGAAACTAGTGAAACTAACAAAGAGTCACCTAAGGTTGAGTTAAAGAAGTATGAGCAACCACCCCTGATTGAAGATTGGGAGTCTGACAATGATGATGGGATTGTAGAATCTGATTCAACCTCTAAGAACAAAAAGAAAGAAATTCCTGCTGTTGTTGAATCACAAGTACCTAGAGCTAAAAAGGTTGAGTTTGTTAAGCCTAAGCTAGGTAAAGGTATCTCTAGGAAGATGGCTGAGTTTGACAATACACCTAGAGTATATCCTAAGAGAACTAATAACTTGCCTAGGGGAAACCAGAGAAATTGGAACAACCTAGTTTCACAAAAATTAGGGACTGATTTTCAACTATTTAAAAAGGCATGTTATAGTTGTGGTAGTTTTGAACATTTGCAAGATGAGTGTTATTACTATCAAAAACCAGTGTGGAACCAATATACAAGGGTGAATCATAGAAACTTTGGTAGAAAGACTCACCCACATCCCAAAAGAAACATGGTTCCTAGGGAAGTTCTGATGAGAGATGGTACTTCTAGAGTTATCTCTCCTATTGCCCCAAATGTGTCCATAAAGAAGAATATAGATAACTCTGTTGTTCAGTCAAACCCTGCTGTTCCAGCAAACTCTGCTGTTCAGGCAGACTCTGCTGTTTTGCCTAAAGTTGTGACTGATACTGTTGTGGGCAACCATTTTTATGCTGTTAAAGCCTCAGCTTGCTGGGTCTGGAAACCAAAAGTTCAAGTTTTAGATCATGTTCTCAGACACAGCAGTGCACCAATGCAGTTGAAGAAATTTGACTACTTTGATGCACAAGGTAGATCCAAGTCAGTAATGGCTTGGGTCCCCAAGAGAAACTAATTCTCTTACTTTTTGTGCAGGGCAATCTACAAAAGGAGCTAAAGGACAAATGTATTTTTGATAGTGGATGCTCTTCACATATGACTGGAGACCAAAGCAACTTGGAGAATTTTGAAGCTTTGGATGGTGGTTATGTGGCCTTTGGAAATGATCCTAAAGGAGGTAAAATAGTTGGTCAAGGCATCATCAGAACTGGAAAGTTGGATTTTGAGAAAGTGTATTTGGTGAATGGTCTCAAGTTTAATCTTTTTAGTGTCTCACAAATGTGTGACAGGAAGAATTTTGTTCTTTTTACCGACACTGAGTGTCTTGTTTTGTCTCCTGACTATAAGATACCCGATGATAAATTGGTTCTTCTTAAAGTCCCTAGACATGACAATATATACAGTGTGGATATAAAGAATATTATTCCTAAAAGAGATTTGACTTGTCTGTTTGCCAAAGCCACTGTTGATGAATCCAAACTATGGCACAGAAGGCTTGGACATCTGAACTACAAGGCTATGAACAAGTTGGTGAAAGGGAACTTGGTCAGAGGATTGCCTTCAAAGGTCTTTGAGAATCCTGAAGTTTGTGTTGCTTGCCAGATGGGAAAGCAACATAGAGCTTCCTGTAAGTCCAAATTGGTGAATTCTATAACTGAACCTTTGTTTATGTTACACATGGACTTATTTGGACCTACATATGTGAATAGTTTAAATAAAAAGATGTATGGTTTAGTGGTCACTGATGACTATAGTAGGTTCACTTGGGTATTCTTTTTAGCTTCTAAGGATGAGACTGCAGGCATTCTTAAGGCTTTCATTACCAGGATAGAAAACCTATTTAATCATAAGGTCAAAGTCATCAGATGTGATAATGGAACTGAATTTAAGAACAAGGTAATGAATCAGTTCTGTGAGGAAAAGGGGATAACTAGACAATTTAGTGTAGCTAGAACTCCTCAGCAAAATGGTGTGGCTGAGAGAAGGAATAGGACATTAATTGAAGCTGCCAGAACTATGTTGTCAGAGTCTAAGTTACCCACTATCTTTTGGGCTGAAGCAGTCAACACTGCTTGTTATGTGCAGAATAGGACTAAGATAGTTAAGCCTCATAACAAGACCCCCTATGAGTTATTGCATGGTAGAAAACCTATGATAGGTTTCTTAAGACCATTTGGGTGTCCTGTTACTATTTTGAACACCATTGACCACTTAGGAAAGTTTAGTGAGAAAGCAGACATAGGTTTCTTTGTTGGTTACTCTACTGAAAGTAAGGCTTTTAGAGTTTTTAATCAAAGAACTAGGCATGTAGTTGAAAATTTACATGTGACTATTAGAGAAACCACACCTAATGTTGATGGAAAAGGACCTGACTGGATGTTTGATATTGATTCTTTAACCAAAAGTATGAATTATCAACCAGTTGTTGCAGGTACTACTCACATGTCTGCAGGTACACAAACTAACCCTAATGCAGGTACACAAGCACAGAAGGATGGATCTACAGAGGAGTTTGTGTTGATTGAAAAGTGGAAGTTTGATCAGTATTTCTCTCCAACAGCTAAAGAAGGAAAAAGTTCAGGTGGTGATGCTGTACATAAGGAAATACCAAAGGTTAATGCAGAAGGTGATGATGAACCTGCTCATGATGATAAGGAAAGAAGTGTAGAGTCACAAGTTGATGGAATTCAAGGGAATAAACCGAGCAGCAGTTCTCTTAACTCTGCTGCCAAGTCTAAACACTCTGCTGTTAAGCCAAAGCACTCTGCTGTTAAGGCAAAACACTCTGCTGTTCAACTTGGTAACTCTGCTGCTGAACTCAATGACTCTACTGATAAAGATGGTGATTCTTATGATGATTCTTCTGATGATATGCCCGAATTGGAAGAAGTGTATGTGGATACTGATGATGAAGTTGTTGATGTTTTTGGTACTGAAGGTGATTTATCCAACTTGGAGACTGATATACCTGTTAGTCCTACACCAACAACAAGAATCCACAAGATTCACCCAAAGGAGCAGATTATTGGTGATGTTCACTCTGCTGTACAGACAAGAAGTAAATCAAAGGGGTTGAGTGATTTGCTTGATCAGGGATTATTTGCTCAGACACTTAAGAAGAGGAATAGCCACAAGGATCTACAAAACTGTATGTTTGCCTGTTTCTTATCTCAGGAAGAACCCAAGACCATTCACAAGGCTATGAAGGATGAAAGTTGGGTTGAAGCTATGCAAGAGGAGTTGCTGCAGTTCAAGCTTCAGGAGGTCTGGACATTGGTGGCTTTGCCAAATGGAAAAAGGGCAATTGGTACAAAATGGGTGTTCAGATGCAAGAGATATGAAAGAGGGATTGTTGTCAGAAACAAGGCTAGATTGGTGGCTCAGGGATACACTCAGGAAGAAGGTATAGACTATGATGAGGTATTTGCTCCAGTTGCAAGATTGGAGGCTATCAGACTTTTCTTGGCATATGCCTCATACAAGAATTTTCCTGTGTATCAAATGGATGTGAAAAGTGCTTTCTTGTATGGAAAGATACCTGAAGAGGTTTATGTGATGCAACCACCTGGGTTTGAAGATCCTAAGTATCCTGACAGGGTCTACAAGGTGAAGAAAGCACTGTATGGATTACATCAAGCTCCTAGAGCTTGGTATGACACCTTATCCCAATATTTGTTGAATAATGGTTTTAGCAGAGGAACCATTGATAAAACATTGTTCATTAAGAAAGACAAAAAGGATATCCTACTTGTTCAAGTTTATGTAGATGATATCATTTTTGGGTCTTCAAATAAGGTGTTATGTGAAGGATTTGAGAAGCTAATGCACAGTAGGTTTGAGATGAGTTCTATGGGAGAGTTGACTTTCTTTTTGGGGCTTCAAGTCAAGCAGATGAAAGATGGAATTTTTATTAGCCAAGACAAGTATGTGGCTGATATGTTGAAGAAATTTGGATTTCAGGATGTGAAGGCAGCCAAGACACCTATGGATAAGAATAAACCTTTGCTCAAGGATGAAGATGGAGTAGAGGTTGATGTACATCTGTATAGATCCATGATTGGCTCATTGATGTATCTGACTGCTTCAAGGCCAGATATCATGTTTTCTGTGTGTGCCTGTGCTAGATTCCAAGTGTCACCAAAGGTTTCACACTTGGAAGTAGTCAAAAGAATTTTTAGGTACCTAAAGGGTCAACCAAAACTTGGTCTTTGGTATCCTAATAATTCACCATTTGACTTGATAGCATACTCAGATAGTGACTATGCTGGAGCTACTATAGATAGAAAATCAACTACAGGAGGCTGTCAGTATCTTGGTCATCGGCTTATCTCTTGGCAATGTAAGAAACAAACAGTGGTAGCCAATTCAACAACTGAAGCAGAATATGTTGCTGCTTCTAGCTGCTGTGGACAAGTGCTCTGGATTCAGAACCAGCTGCTGGATTATGGGTACAATTTCATGAACACAAAAATTTTTATTGACAACAACAGCACAATGTGTATTATAAAAAATCCTGTTTTTCATTCTAAAACAAAACACATAGAGATAAGACATCATTTTATTAGAGATTGTTATGAGAAAAAGTTAATTCAAGTGGTTAAAATTCATACTGACAACAATGTTGCTGATTTACTTACAAAATGTTTTGACATTAGTAGATTTCAGTTTCTAGTTGCTAGTATTGGCATGATCAATCTTTAACTATTTTAACTATCTTATCTCTATATGATTTTGTAAAATTTTGTAAGGATTTGTGCTGTTGATTTGTCATTATCTTGTGTTTAGTTAAAGTCTGCTGTTTAGTTGGTTTGTTGCTATGCTACTCTGCTGCTATTATGGAATATTCTTGTTTGTGTTTGTTGTTTGCAACTAACCTTTTGCAGATACATATACAAATACTCAAGTAAAGCAAGGAAAATTAAAAGGTTCATTCATTCCATAAGCAAAGTACAGAGACAGTTTTCTTACAAACATCACTCAAAAGAAATGTTAAAAAGACATCAAGCTACAAAGCTTCACAACCTACATCTTAGCAAAATCAGGCATGACCTTGCTTCGTGGTCCCCTAGTGCCCATGGCCTCAAAAACCTTTGGGCAGGGGAGTGCAAGCACTACTGGACGAGGAGGTGGAGTTTGCTGCTGACTGGTGGAGGGAGCTGCTTTCTTCTGCTGGTTGTTCTTCTTTGGCACAGAGGGTTTCTTCTCAACCGGATTCGGCTTCGGATGTGGAATGTGGACACTCTTTGCAAAGTCGGCTGCGGCTTTCTCCAGTTGCTTCTGTAGTTCAGCTGTTATTGGATGTTTTGGAGGAATGATCTCCCAAGCTCCTTGGTAGTAAGTCATGTGTTTTGGCCAACCTTGCTGTTTCCCAGGCCAATCAGCTGTTTCGTCATCGCTTGATTCTTCAAATGACGATGGTGTCGATGGAAGTGGATCGGAGTATGAATCTTCCTTGATTGCTTTTCCTTTGTTTTGCGATGTGGATGCATTCTTAGGAAAGTAACTAGCCCAACCTTTTGAGTCCTCCGATGATGAATCTAAAGATATTTCGATGATTGGTGTTTTTGATGAACTCATATTGGATTGATGTTATGTTAGGGTTTGGAATTGGGGATTTGCTTTAGTGATTACGGATTTATGGAGTTTAATGTGAGGTTGGTATGATATTTAAGGAGGTGATTTTTAATGATTTTGGGATTGTTGACTTTCGGTCAATACTTTCATAACTCTGCTGATGAGTTTGAAAGTTGAAGGGTCAAACTGAAAAATTTTGGCGCGTTCTTAACCCTAATTGAATAAAAAAGGTATCTTTTACCCAATTGATTTCATTACGCTCTAATTGCTCCAAACTTACATTTACTCAAACACAACAATTCATATCATTTCACCCCAAACCCCCAAATCCAATGGCTCGAAGAACGTTTCCGGAAGAACACAATCAGATAGCGTTTCTCAGTAAGGTTAATGCAGCGGATGGATTTTTCGAGGTTATGGATTTTCTGGGTTCGTCTAAGTTAAGGTATGCATTAACAGTTGCCCCTACAATTTACAAATCTCATATGAGACAATTTTGGTCAACTGTTAGATTGGATGTCTTAGATGGTGAGGAACGACTGGTAGGTAGTGTAGATGGGGAGGACATTGTAGTTAGTGAAACCACAATTAAGAGGAGTTTGAGATTGTCAGGCACCCCAACACCCCCTACTATAACCCCAGAAGTTGTGATGGCTGAACTTGAGACTTTTGGTTATGAGAGACCTGAGAATAGTGGAACATTTTTGAAAGGTCGTATGTGTCCCCATTGGAAGTTTTTACTGCATACTCTACAACATTGCTTGTTTCCTAAGATAGGTGGGTGGAGTGAGTTTAATGCATCTCAGGCAATGGCTTTAGTATGTTTAGCTACAGGGAAGCCCTATGATTTTTCTGTTATGATATTTGAGGGGATGAAGAAATTTGTTAAGAAAAAGTTCTACTTATACCCTAGGTTTCTACAACTTATAATAAACAAACAGCTAAGGGAACCTTTGAGGCATTCACAAATTGAGCCCTGTAGTAGAATGGCCATCAAGATGTTTGCATTTTTGAAGAAGAATGGGAAAGGATTTTCTGGTGTTATTACTCCCTTAACTGAGCATATCTTGAATGTAGTGGCTGCTGTAAATGAGGATGAAGAAGCTGGAACACCCACAGCTTCCCATCACACATCCTCCTCAACAAGTTTAAATGAATCATCTTCCACTGAACCACAACCTACCCAATCACCTAGGAATTTACAAAATGAGAACATTGTGCACCCTCAGGCCAATGTTAGTATGGTAGCAGATGAGGCTGGTACAGGTAGTGGAGGTACCATGATGGAAGAGGCTGGCACTACTGTTTCCAACTTAGTAGTTGAACAGGACAGTGCTAACATACTTAAGACCTCAACCATGGCAACATCATTTGTAGAAGGTTCTCAGGAACTTGATACAACTGGTGGTAACCCCAGCTAAATGGATTTTATGGGGGGCTCAGATGTTCATCCTAGGGATGAGACTGAGTTTATGTCCAAAGATTCACCTCTCAGAGAAGGTAACACATCTCGAAGTGATGAGGACAGAGATGAACATATTGAATTGATGGACACTTATGTACATATTGACATTGCAAATGATACACCTCTCGGACCAGGTCACACAGGTCGAAGTGTTGATGCTAGAATTGAACTTGAAACTGATGATTTGACGGCTAACACACCAGTACAAAATGCCAATTCCAATGATCAACCTCTCGGGTCAGGTTACACAGACCGAAGTTGTGAGGATATCATGAAACAATTGAAAGAATTGACGGAAAATTGTACTAAATTGTCAAAGGAGGTGCTTGATCTAAGAAAGGAGTTAAAGACAGTCAGATCTACTCAAGGTGCTGAAATTAGGAGGCTTAAATTAAGGGTTACACATCTTGAGGGGAGGCTCAAGAAGAGGTCCAAACCAAGTTTGGAAGAGGATGCTTCCAAACAGGGGAGGAATGATGAAGAGGCTGTTATAAATGATCAAGAGGATGTGATAGGTTCAGGGGAGGTAGAAAAGGATGGTGTAAAAGATTCAGAAGAGGTTGAAGTTGTAAAAGACTCTGTTGTTGAAAATGTTGGTGAAAAGGGTGACTCTGCTGGTGTAGAACACTCTGCTGATGAAGTTGCTGGTGCAGAAGAACACTCTGCTGATAGGTTGAATGTTTCTGCTGAAAATACAGAGAAAAGTGCTGGAGTTAAGAATTCTGCTGATGATGAATCAGATGATGAACAGTTAACCTTAGCTCAAGTGCTGCTGAACATGCACAAAGAAACTAAAACACCTACACCATCACAAACACAACCTGTTGCTGACTCTGCTGAAGAACTTGTAAGAAAGAAAAAGTTGGCTGATGAAAAGGCTCAAATTGCTCAGGATGAAGAATTTGCTAGAAGAGTTGCAGCTGAAGAAGAAGGAAATCAGACTGAACTTATGGAAAGCTCTTCATTTAAAGAGATTAGTCAAGAAGAATTAGATGAGCAGTTGCAATATTTCATTGAGTTTGATATGATTGTCAGAGGTGAAGCTAGGCTGATATCAAATGATGAGCAGTTGGATGGTACTGAAAAGACAGAAGAGCTTGTTGCTTTTATACTCAAAAAGAATGGATTAGCTAAGTGGGAAGAGCTGATTAAGAGGATAACAGAAGCACAGAAGCATGGTTATAAACCAAAGTCAGCTTCAAGGAAAGCATTGGTTACTGACATGAAATACTATTTGAAGAATGCTAGAAACTATCAGATGAAGGATTTCAAAGGAAAGCCAGATCACTTAATTGAAAAGGAATTTTATGAAACTTATGCTCAGCTTAATCCAAGAAAAGTTTCTGACAAGAAGAGAAATCCAGAAGTTATGGGATCTGACAATCTAAAAGCATCTGGGAGTGGAAGTGTGTCAAAGTTTGTAGTATCTGATGTTGAGAAAGAGAAAGAAGTTGTTGTTGAAACTGAAGAAATGACTGAATCCTCTGCTGGTACAAAGAGATATAGAAGGAGAGTAAAGCAGGTGAGTAGGAAGAAGAGAAAAATTCAGTCAGTAGTAATGAGTGATTCTGAGGAAGAGGAAAAAGAAGATAGTGATTCAGGGAATGAAAAAGTGACTGCAGATGAGATGAAAGGGGTTATGGATCTCACAGTTCATGAACCTCAAGAAGAGCCTGAGTTACTTAATGAAGTACCTTTATCAGTAAAATATCCAATAATTTCATATTCACATGATATTTTAGCTGATAGTAGTGTATGCTGGATAGTAAAGAGATCAAATGGTTCAAGTGTGGGGTATATTAGTTTTTCTCAAATGCTGCACTATATGGATAGAGATGATATTACTCAACTCTGGAATTTGTACAAGATGAGGTATGGAGATACTAGACCAGAGATAGTGTATGAGAGGCTAAATTATTATTACTTGAAGAACATGTTTGAACCAGATGAGAAAAGTATTGAATGGAGGAAGTTACTGAGCTCTACAGTTCAGAAGTGGTACTTATATCAAAGTTGTGGAGTTCATGTTTTGTCTTGTATAGGTGTGACTGTGTATATGCTTGTGGAGAAGGATTATGTCATCAACAACAGTACATCTATTCTGTATCAAATGTTGCAACCTGGAAAGTTGACACTTCAAAGACCATTTGATTCAGATAATCAAGCAAAAGAATTGATTGAGAAATACAAACAGTTGCTGGTATCACAGGTTTCAAAACAGTAAGGTGTTTGGAAGCATCCTCCTGGTGGTTATCTGAGATTAAGGAAACTTGATGATTTTTGGAGAAAAATATCAAGTTTAGGGGAGGATTGTTGGGTCTGAAATGCTGCTGATTGGAGAATTACAACTCTGCCGGATAGTTATGTAACTCTGCTGATTAGCATAAGAACTCTGCTGTTTTGATAACTCTGCTGTTTTGGTATAATAGGCATAGTGTAACTCTGCTGCTAGCTCATGAGGACTCTGCTGCTAGAAGGATTACTCTATTGCTTATTAATTATGTAAAGTATGTTAAGATAAGTATAGAAAAGATACGTATGAATATTTTACTTGCATAGGAAGTCTTGTAAACCGACTAGGACTCCTTATGCTATAAAAGGAGGTTCTAGGGTTAGAGTTAGAGGTCGATTGATTGATTATCTTAGCATACGTATTGTTTTACACTTCAAGGTTTCTTGTAACCCTATTGCTATTCAGAGCAATCGTATTAATATATTGAAGTGTTGTTTGAGAATTTGTCTGTGTTTATTCTTCTTAAGATCAAGTATTAGTTTCCGCATAATATTTGATATACAATTCAAGATCAGTTTCTATACCTATTACTTTAGATTTATCTAAGGTAGTTAATAAGATCGTGAAGCTCAACTGGGATCAATTTTAGGATCATCATCCCTCAAACCCGCAGCTCCAGCATAGGATGTAGCATTAGCATTGATGTCCACAGCTTGTAAAATAGGAGACTCATGAGGAGGTTTAGGGGTCGAAGATTTAGTATTAGTTTCAGCCTTAAAAGCCTCCCATAAACCATCCACAGCAGCCATAACCATTGTTCGAATATCACTTTCCAAATCAGCCCACATCGTATATTTACCATCTTCAACACCCATAGTGAAATCATCAATATCCTTTAGTGTTTTAAGCGACACACCAAACAAAGCATCAATATAATCATGTTTACTCGTAATAGAAGATGCCACACCTGTGAGATCCTTAGGATAACAGTACTACTCGTAAACTCACCAAATTCATCATGGTTCTTACTACCAACCAAGCTTTCCATCTTAGACGTGAAATTGTACAAAATTTAGTTAATATCCTCCTCTCCCCCACCCTTAGGATTGAACCTACCAGCAATAGAAGACACACGTACACCATCACCATCAGGCATACTCGCGTCATTTGTAGAATCATTCAGAACAGCGGGTTCATGAGAAGGTTTACTGCTACCAGATAACATTATATGATGTACCAGTAACCTCATTGACACCAAGAGTATGTAGACCTAATCCCGATTCATTGCTCGGTTTATAATATGTATTTAGTATGTTATGAAATAAGCGTAAAGCCTAAGGGCCGAATACGTTAGATATAAAGTTAATAACTGAATAGCGGTTACAGGTATTTACTGGGAGGAATAGTTGTGATTATTCGTGAATAGTCACGATGATTACTTTATGTATCTATAAATAGGAATGGTCATGTAACAGATATTCAATCTATCAATATACACGATTATATTCAGTAATTTTTCTATATCTTTGGAAATCAAACGAATAAGGGACAACAATTGGTACTAGAGCAATCAGGCTCTTTTATTCCAAACACTGTGATCGGAAGAATCATTACGCCAACCAGAAAATCTACGTGGGTGGAATTACGGTAACAGGAAGAAGAAAACTTACTTGAATTAAAATCCGAAAGAAACCACTTCAATCCCACTCCTGAAAGAGGAATAAACCGATTGAAGGAATCCATTGAAACCAAATCAACACCTGCGAATATTAGGGATTCATTTTTAATTGATTTGGGGAAGAACACTTTTGTTGGGAACGGCTGTTGAAGACGACACAAAAGAAAAAACCCATCAATTTTGGGATTTAGTCAAGAAAACTTCTTGTGGGAGCAGTTCATGAATGACACAGGAGGAAAAGAAAAAAACCATATATGGGTTTTATTTTACTTTTGTGGGAACGGTTCTAAGGAATGACACAAAAGGAAGAGAAGCACATGGTTTGGGCTTCATCAAAACTAACCGGACTATTTATCTTTGGGACGACAAGGAATTATGATTTTTTGGGCTTCTATTTGGAATTATATTTCTTGAAATAAATACAAAATCTACCATTTGGGTGTTACAACACTTTTATCAGATCGACAAAGGAAGGACGCTTCTCTCTGACAACGATTCTTTAAAATGAATTACTTTCGGATATCAAAAACACTCAGGAAAACCCCAAATTCTTAGAAAGTGAAGATCATACGAATAGAAACCATGTCTGGTGATGACGCCTTAGTAACACAAAAACCCGTTGCACCAATCTCTCACTATCAATGCCCCGTTTTGAAACCGACAAATTACACCGTTTGGGCCATTCAAATCAAAGTTATACTTGAGGCAAATAGATTATGGGAGATAATAGAACCAAAGGCCGATGCAAAACCGGATGAGAAAAAGGATAAGGCAACGATTGCCTTCTTATACCAAGCATTGACCGAAGATGTAATACTGCAAGTTGCGGGATGTAAGACTGCGAAGGAACTCTGGGAGGCGTTAAAAAAGAGACATGTTGGTGCAGATAAAGTACAGAAAGCAAGCTTACAATCTTTGATGATTGGATTTCAAGCACTCCAAATGAGGGAGGACGATACGTTGGATGCTTTTACCGCTAAACTAAACGGCTATGCCACCAAGGCAGAAGAATTAGGAAATACTTTAGATCAACCGCTACTGGTACGCAAACTTTTGGATTCCATGCCGGATCGGTTCATCCAAATTGTGGCATCCATCTAACAAAACGTTGATCTAGACGAGGTTACCTTAGACGAGATCATTGGAAAACTCAAAGCATTTGAGGAAATAATAAAACTCCAAAAAGGAGGACGTGAAGAAAGCCAGGAAAATTTACTATTTGCACAAGGCGAACCCTCAGGAAGAGGAAGGCGTTTTGGCAATCACGGACGCGGTAGATCAAACTCTTCACGAGGAAACTGGCAAAACAACAGAAATAAACACGACTCGAAAGAGGAAGGCTCAACTCACAAGGAAAGAACAAACACAAGATGGAATAAGCAAGTGAGGGACATGAGCAAAGTACAATGTCACAGATGTAGAAAATTTGGACATTTCAGAAAAGACTGCAATCAACTGTCGACAATGCAGGAACAATCAAACCTTATCCAAGAAGACGAAGAGACATCATTATTAATGGCACACAAAACTGAACGCGAAGATGTACTGTTAAATGAAGGACAATTTCAACCCGGAAAGTATGCTACAACAGATGAAAGCATCTAGTATTTAGATAATGGTGCAAGCAACCACATGACGGGGACAAAAAGTCACTTCAGGGATATTGATGAAAACATAACAGGATGTGTTCATTTTGGAGATGGATCATATGTAGAAATAAAAGGAAAAGGCTATGTTTTATTAGAATGTAGGAATCACGAACAGAAGATTATATCAGAAGTATACTACATTCCAAACCTCAAGAGCAACATACTGAGTCTAGGACAACTCATGGAGATTGGGTGTAAAGTACTCATAGAAGGAAAACAACTAACTTTACATGAAAATTACAAGAAGCTGCTGATAATGATTGAAAGATCAAAGAATAGAATTTACAGCATCAAACTGAAGATAGGAACACCCATATGTCTCCTAGCAAATGTAGATAGCCAAGCATGGTTGTGGCACGCTAGATTAGGTCATCTAAACTTTGAAAACATCAACAAAATGATAAGAACGAATCTAGTGGAAGGAATACCAAGGATAAATCACGCAGGACAGATTTGTGATGCCTGCTTATTAGGAAAACACATTAGGCATCCATTCCCAAGTCAAGCCAAGTTCAGATCGAAGAAACCTTTGGATTTAGTATATGGAGAGCTCTGTGGCCCTATAACCCCAGCCACACACTCCGGAAAGCAATACATTTTCTTGTTAGTGGACGACTGCACACGCTTTATGTGGGCTTACTTTCTAACATCGAAAGATCAGGTATTTAACACTTTCAAGGAATTCAAACAATAGGTTGAAATGGAAATGAGGACAAAATTAAGGATGTTGAGAACAGACAGAGGAGGTGAATTCATATCTAATGAATTCACCAAGTATTGCAAGGAAAATGGAATATCACAAAAGTTAACAGCACCTTACTTACCACAACAAAACGGAGTTGTTGAAAGAAGAAATAGAACAGTGTTATCTACAACTAGAAGTATGATGAAGGAAATGAAGTTGCCACTAAACTTTTGGGCGGAAGCAGTCAGACATGTCGTCTATATACGAAACTGGGTTCCTACAAGAGCCCTGGTGGATAAGACTCCATATGAGGCACTCTACAACAGAAAACCTAATCTGGAAAAACTAAGGATATTTGGGTGCACAGCTTATGCCAAGGTAACAATAACTCATTTATAGAAGCTGGATGATAGAAGTATACCCATGATTCACTTAGGTGTAGAGGAAGGATCAAAAGCATATAGGTTATATGATCCAGAAAAGAAGAAGAAACATGTGAGCAGGGATGTGAAGTTTATGGAAACAAAACCATGGAAATGGGATAACAGAAGAGAGGAAACAAGTACACAAGACTCTGATAGAACAAGCTTTGTGGTAAGAGGAATCGACGATGGAAATTCTACATCAGTCAACTCGGAAGTAAATGCTTATCAGGATCGGGAACCAACTACTGCTCCAAACTCTCCAGTTACCCAACCTACATATACTTACAACCCACACTCAGAGAAGGAACATGCTACTATTAGTTCATTAAGGAACTCAGAAGAAAGATTTGATGATACACCAGTACGAGGTTTCAAATATTTGAATGAAGTATATTCATATGCACCGGTAGTTGAAACTGGAAGTCTGCTACTTACGAAAGAGGAACCACGTAACTACAGGGAAGCATAAACAAATAAGAAATGGGTTGAGGCCATGGAAACAAAACTAGATTCAATTAACAGGAATAACACATGGACTCTTACTACTTTGCCTACAGATCATAAGGCAATAGGACTCAAATGGGTTTTTAAGACCGAGAGGGATGCGAAAGGAGAAATAATCAAATACAAAGCAAGGCTAGTAGCAAAAGGATATGTGCAGGAACAAGGAATAGACTTCGACGAAGTATTTTCACCAGTTGCACGAATTAGGACAGTTCGTTTAATCTTAGCACTGGCTGCATACCATGGATGGCAAGTACATCAACTGGATGTCAAATCAGCATTTTAACATGGAGAATTAAAGGAAGAAGTATATGTTACACAACCTGAAGGTTTCATAAAAACAGGAAGTTCAGGGAAAGTTTACAAGCTCTCAAAGGCACTATATGGTTTAAGGCAAGCACCACGAGCTTGGAATATGAAGCTTGATCAAACCTTAAGGTCATTGGACTTTAAGAAATGTAATCTTGAACAAGCAGTTTATACAAAGAGAAGTAAGACGTCTACACTAATAGTTGGAGTTTATGTTGATGATCTGATAATCACGGGCACTCCAAAGAAGGAAATAGACTTGTTCAAATCTCAGATGGAAGACAAATTTGAAATGAGTGATCTAGGATTGCTGGCTTATTACCTCGGGATAGAAGTTACTCAGACAGGAGGAGAGATTGCAATCAAGCAAACAGGTTACATCAACAAGATCTTACAGGATGCTAGTATGATGGAAAGTAATGACACAAAGATACCTATGGACCCGGGAACTAAGTTGGTCAAGGCGGAAGATGGAAACCCAGTTGACGCAACTTATTACAGAAGTTTAATTGGATGTCTCAGGTATCTACTACACGCTAGACCAGATCTAAGTTACTCAGTCGGATTACTAAGCAGATTTATGCAAGAACCAAAGGATCACCATTTGAAGGCGATAAAGCAAGTAATTCGGTATATCAAAGGAACCAAGGAGCATGGTATTATATACAGAAGAGATGGCGGCTGCAAAATTACAGGTTATAGCGACAGTAGTTATGGAATCAACACTGACCAAGGAAAAGGAACAATTGGAATAGTATTCTACTTTGGAGAATCACCTATTACCTAGTGCACTCAGAAACAACCAACAGCAGCACTCTCATCATGTGAATCAGAATTCATGGCAGCTACTGGAGTAGCATGTCAGGCTTTATGGTTAAAGCGGTTACTTAGTGAAATAACGGGTTGGAAGGAGGAAAGAATAACACTGAAGGTTGATAACGTTTCAGCGATAGCACTCGTCAAGAACCCAATATTTCATGGAAGAAGTAAGCATATCGACGCTCGCTACCATTTCATTCGTGAATGTGTAGAGAATGGACACATCAATGTGGAACACATCAGTGACGAACTACAAAGGGCAGATATATTGACTAAAGCATTACCAAGGCTGAAGTTTGTCACTATGCGGCAGATGCTCGGGGTTCAAGATCTAGGACGAAGCAACGATCGAGATTAAGGGGGAGAATGTGGAGCTAATCCCGATTCATTGCTCGGTTAATAATATGTATTTAGTATGTTATGAAATAAGCGTAAAGCCTAAGGGCCGAATAAGTTAGATATAAAGTTAATAACCGAATAGCGGTTACAGGTATTTACTGGAAGGAATAGTTGTGACTATTCGTGAACAGTCACGATGATTACTTTATGTATCTATAAATAGGAATGGTCATGTAACAGATATTCAATCTATCAATATACACGATTATATTCAGTAACTTTTCTATATCTTTGGAAATCAAATGACTAAGGGACAACAGAGTAGGTTTACTCCCAAAAGAAGTAAAGTTAGTCGAAGTACCAGTAACCTCAGTCGTACCCACGTTCTCCATCACCACTTAAAAATAAAGAAACCATAAACTAATAAAATAAACCAATCGCAGCAGAATTAAGCAAGAAGATCAACGTAGTTCTTCAAACCGAGAGCCTTAACAGAATTAAAGGTCAAACCCGAAAGTCAAAGTCAACATGGAAAAGTCAACGCAGCAACAAATAACTGCCAAATAGCAGTTACAAACGGTTACAAAACTAAGGGACACAACTGTTGGAATTAAACGAACCGACACACCCTTTCATTTGTACCTTTTCATATCTTATTTATAGATTAGAACTTGTAACGATTACAATGATGACATATTTATAGAAATTGAGATTATTTCGTGTACTTTGGTATATTGTGATTTGTAGTTAGACCATAGATCCGGAGAAAAGGGCCAACAATTGGTATCAGAGCGGTTTGGAATCACTAACCGAATCATCATATACCAAGGGTTCTATTTTTCCCTGAATCGAAGAAAGAAAATTTCCCAGGAACTCGGTAACATTTTTTTTTTTCACTACAAATTAATCATTCGGACCACAAAGTAAATCAAAACTATCATCCTTTGTGATTCAGAAGATACTCCTTAAATTCTAGTCGCCTCGTAATATAATTACCGGCATCTAGAAAAGGTATCCTCAAATTTTTGCAAAAAAAACCGAATCATTTTTTTACCGAGAACACAAGAAAACAGGGAACAAGGTTTTTTTTGTTTTGTTTACTTTCAAACAAAACTCTAAATCGATTCAGAAACAAAGAACCAAACATCGAGAGGATAACATAAGTAATCATCAAAAAGGGGATTAATAAAATTGATTCATAAAAGGAACAAACACACCTGTTATATCCAAGAATCAAATACCCTTTCATTTTTTTTGAATCATCATCTTGATTCAATTTATACACGGAAGAGCAAATCCAAAAGGATCAACCGGCGTTCGAATAACAAGAACACCCCATCCGTGAAGAAGGAGTGGTTAACCAAAGCCAACAATCGGCGGTCAACCATCAGAAAGAACATAGTAGTAATCGGTCTCACCAAAAAAAAAGGGCAGAGACATTTTTATCTCTTGAAAAGAGATAAACAAAGAAGAGAGGCGCAAATAAAGCCTAGGGCACACCGAGAACCAACAAAAGGGCTACGGGTTTTATTTAACCCCCCCAGGTTTCGAAAATTTCACATCCACCCTTTTATTTTTTATACTTATTATTAGTATAGATTATTTTTTGATAAGTACTATTATTATACCATTTAGTATCTTATCATATTTTATTTTATAATAACCTAGTGTATTTACGCTGCTTATTATAATTAGGAATAACTTTTAAGGAGTAATTAACCTTAGGTTTATTCACTTTGAATTTATAATCTCCGATGATAGTTTTCATTTTAACTAATCCTATAGGTTTTGATTGTCACTTTAGACACAAAACATTAGTAGCGCGCAAAATATATTTTAGCACATCCCGTGTTAGAATTTTAGGAGATTACCTTGTCATTATCATTTAAAATGACAAAAGACGGTGGAGATAATGGAAAGAAGGAGATTAGTACACCTAATACTATCCCTCAATTCCAATGCCCGATTTTGAAACCCGCGAATTACTCACTATGGGCAATTCGAATGCAAATTATTTTAGAAGCAAATGGGTTATGGGAAACAATTGAGCCAACTGAAACGACTCAATCAGATAAGAAAAAGGAGAAAACTGCTATTGCATACCTTTACCAATCCTT
Source organism: Artemisia tridentata subsp. tridentata (assembly GCA_021014915.2). Classification (NCBI taxonomy): domain Eukaryota; kingdom Viridiplantae; phylum Streptophyta; class Magnoliopsida; order Asterales; family Asteraceae; genus Artemisia; species Artemisia tridentata. Next base: position 474,998,379 of record CP139509.1, read on the forward strand.
ACCCGAAGATCAATTACTTCAAATAACAAAGCACAAAACCCCGAAAGCAATATGGGATGCTTTGAAAACTAGACACTTAGGCGAAGAGAGAGTACAACAAGCCAGACTTCAAACACTCAGATCTGAACTTGAGTTGTTACATATGAAGGAAGATGAAACAATCGACACCTTTACAGGAAAACTTACAACTCTTGTAAATAAAGCCGCTAGTCTAGGACACACAATAAAAGATCAGAACTTAGTTAGGAAGTTACTAAATGCTGTACCGGATAGGTATCTGCAAATAGTTGCATCTATAGAACAATATTCCGATCTAAATACTATGACACTTGAAGAAGCAATAGGGAGACTTAAGACCTATGAAGAAAGGATTAAGTTTAAGAAGGATAAACAAGGGAACAACCAAGAGAGTTTGATGTTCACATGATATGAAGGACAAGGAAAACCTTTTAGAGAATATGGCCAGGGAAGATCTAACCAGTCTCGAGGCCGAGAACAAGACAAGAACAATTATCAATCTAAAAGGGAAGAACGAGCGTCTTTTGAAGAAGATACAAGAGACAAATCTCAAGTCACATGCTACCGATGTCACAAACTTGGACATTATTCATATGAATGTCAAAACAAACGCAAGAATCAAGTCAGAGAACAATCCAATTTTATTGAAGAAGACTTAGAGCCAACATTGCTTATGGCGACTATAACTGAAGAGAAATGATACAATGAGCAAACCGCAGAGAGTGCAGAAACAGCAGAGATTGCAGAAACAGCAGAGATTGCAGAAACCGCAGAGAATGCATAAATCGCAGAGAGTGCAGAAATCGCAGAGAGTGCAGACACCGCAGAGAATGCAGAAATTGCAGAGAGTGCAGATAACTCAAAAGACAGCAGGGAGTGCAGAAGATTCCAAAATTCGATCAATGTTGCAGCGAATATTAAAGGAAGCAAAAAGGAGACGACTACAAAAGACTTAAAGATCTACGTCGCAGCGATTGTGATTAAGGGGGAGAATATTGGGTTAATCCCAATCTGCCCATATTAAAGGTCAAACCCGAAAGTCAAAGTCAACATGGAAAAGTCAACGCAGCAACAAATAACTGCCAAATAGCAGTTACAAACGGTTACAAAACTAAGGGACACAACTGTTGGAATTAAACGAACCGACACACCCTTTCATTTGTACCTTTTCATATCTTATTTATAGATTAGAACTTGTAACGATTACAATGATGACATATTTATAGAAATTGAGATTATTTCGTGTACTTTGGTATATTGTGATTTGTAGTTAGACCATAGATCCGGAGAAAAGGGCCAACATGTATCTATAAATAGGAATGGTCATGTAACAGATATTCAATCTATCAATATACACGATTATATTCAGTAACTTTTCTATATCTTTGGAAATCAAATGACTAAGGGACAACAGAGTAGGTTTACTCCCAAAAGAAGTAAAGTTAGTCGAAGTACCAGTAACCTCAGTCGTACCCACGTTCTCCATCACCACTTAAAAATAAAGAAACCATAAACTAATAAAATAAACCAATCGCAGCAGAATTAAGCAAGAAGATCAACGTAGTTCTTCAAACCGAGAGCCTTAACAGAATTAAGGCATGATTTATAGAGAATGTTTTAATATTGCAAATATGAAGTAATGGTAACTAATAAGTGAATTTGTAGAACTTCTTTGGGAGGTGGAAGCTGCAGTTACCCTCTGACCATGTTAAGTAGGGGTGTTATCGGGTTTGTCGGGTCGGGTTGAGTCGGGTTTTGAATTTTTTAAAAGTGACCCGCAACCCGACCCGATTAAGAATCGGGTTATTGGGTTCAAGTGGTAATCGGGTCGGGTTATGTCGGGTCGGGTGATTCGGGTTATCGGGTTGCATGCTAACCTCAGTTCATAGTACCCATTTTTTCAAGCATAAAATAACAGAAGGTATAGCTAATATTTAGTTGTATATTAAGACATTGGTAGCAATTGTTTTCATGGTTTACCGTAATAGTACGTAACTTTATATTGATATGTGCACCAAATATGTTCATTTTAATAGCACGTAGCTAATATTCAGTTGTAAACTAGTAATAAACATGTGCACCAAAGATGTTCATTTTAATAGTACGTAGCTAATATTCAGTTGTAAACTAATAAACATGTGCACCAAAGATGTTCATTTTAAGTGAACTAATAGTAGCAGTACGTAGGCTACTGAAACAACATTCTTGACACAAAAAGACTAATGAAAAATCATATTGCAGTACCACCAATCCACCAGTAGCATAACATTATAGTTCACGTCAGATATAACTTATAGACATTGGGCTTCTAAAAAGTATTAACTAAAAAATGGAAAAGTGATTTTCGGGTTGACCCGATAATCCGATAGCATTATTTTTTTAACCCTAACCCGACTCGATAACACTATCGGATTATCGGGTCAAAACAACCCTATTAGATTTTTTGACCCGATTTGACCCGACCCGATAAGCCTTATCAGGTTCGGGTTAGGGTTCGGGTCGGGTCAACCAGACCCTACTGACACTCCTAATGGTAAGCCTATCACATTTTTTTTCCTGTTTGGCATATAAAATTTTTGAGAGATTATGCTTATTTTTTTAAAAAATAAGCTACTTAAAAAATAATCTTTATTTCGCAAATATAACTTATAAGAGATTAAAAAAAAAACTTTCATAATCTCCTAAAACCAAAGGTTACTCAACGTAGCTTATAAAAATAATTTATTTTTATAATCTTCATCTCCAGCACTATCGCAAGTTCCAGCAACAGTTACTTTTGTCAAACATATCCATAGTATGACTTAACTGCGTTACCTATTGAAAAACTTGTCATTCTTGAAATCATATTGAACCTGTATCTTTTATAACTCGAAATTTTTTGTCACGAGAATCAAGAGAACTAATATGCAACTTCTTATCTAATTCGTCTTAACTTTCATCACCATTTGTGATCCATCAAAATTATGAAGCACGTATTTTGTGAAGAAAACCACAATTACCTCAAAAAGAACAAGACTGACTTTTTATTTGTGACAATTGATAGCGAACTTCCAATTCAATATTGAAAAACATAGGGGTTGGGCTTGTTATACATACATATAACAACCAAATTTTATTATATATAAAAAATAGGCATACAAGAACTAGAAGATAAACAACACAGTACACAACATAGCGTAATTCTTGATTATTCTTCTCAAATTTTTTGGTAACACCATCCCTTCATTTTATCGAAATTGAACTTATCTCGACATTTATTATCACATAGCCAACTAAAGATTAAATGAGTTCACTACTTAGTGTAGTGAGGAGCAAGTGGACACTATTACACGGATGGTTTTGGTGGTGGAGACTTAGCATGCATGGATGGTTTTGGTGGTGGAGACTTAGCATGGATAGATTTTGGCGAAGATGAAGGTGATGGTGATGGCGATGAGGATGGTGATGGTGATGGTGATTTAGGTTTTTTAGGAGCATGAAGAGATGGTTTTGGTGGTGGAGATTTTGCATGCATAGATGGTTTTGGTGGTGGAGACTTAGCATGGATAGATTTTGGTGAAGACGAAGGTGATGGTGATGGTGATGGTGATGGTGATTTAGGTTTTTTAGGAGCATGAAGGGATGGTTTTGGTGGTGGAGACTTAGCATGGATAGATTTTGGCGAAGAAGAAGGTGATGGTGATGGTGATGGTGATGGCGATGGGGATGGTGATTTAGGTTTTTTAGAAGCATTAAGGGATGGTTTTGGTGGTGGAGATTTGGCATGCATGGATGGTTTTGGTGGTGGAGACCTAGCATGGATAGATTTTGGCGAAGATAAAGGCGATGGTGATGGTGATGGTGATTTAGGCTTTTTAGGAGCATGAAGGGATGGTTTTGGTGGTGGAGACTTGGCATGCATGGATGGTTTTGGTGGTGGAGACTTAGCATGGATAGAGTTTGGTGAAGATGAAGGTGATGGTGATGGCGATGGTGATGGTGATTTAGGTTTTTTAGGAGCATGAAGGGATGGTTTTGGTGATGGAGATTTGGCATGCATGGATGGTTTTGGTGGTGGAGACTTAGCATGGATAGATTTTAGCGAAGATGAAGGTGATGGTGATGGCGATGGTGATGGTGATTTAGGCTTTTTATGAGCATGAAGGGATGGTTTTGGTGATGGGGACTTGGCATGCATGGATGGTTTTGGTGGTGGAGACTTAGCATGGATAAATTTTGGCGAAGATGAAGGTGATGGTGATGGTGATGGCGATGGTGATGGTGATTTAGGCTTTTTAGGAGCATGAAGGGATGGTTTTGGTGGTGGAGACTTGGCATGCATGGATGGTTTTGGTGGTGGAGACTTAGCGTGGATAGATTTTGGCGAAGATGAAGGTGATGGTGATGGCGATGGTGATGGTGATTTAGGTTTTTTAGGAGCATGAAGGGATGGTTTTGGTGGTGGAGACTTAGCATGAATAGATTTTGGCGAAGATGAAGGTGATGGTGACGGCGATGGTAATGGTGATTTAGGCTTTTTAGGAGCATGAAGGGATGGTTTTGGTGGTGGAGACTTGGCATGCATGGATGGTTTTGGTGGTGGAGACTTAGCGTGGATAGATTTTGGCGAAGATGAAGGTGATGGTGATGGCGATGGTGATGGTGATTTAGGTTTTTTAGGAGCATGAAGGGATGGTTTTGGTGGTGGAGACTTAGCATGGATAGATTTTGGCGAAGATGAAGGTGATGGTGATGGCGATGGTGATGGTGATTTAGGTTTTTTAGTAGCATGAAGAGATGGTTTTGGTGGTGGGGACTTGGCATGCATGGATGGTTTTGGTGGTGGAGACTTAGCATGGATAGATTTTGGCGAAGATGAAGGTGATGATGATGGCGATGGTGATGGTGATGGCGATGGTGATTTAGGTTTTTTAGGAGCATGAAGGGATGGTTTTGGTGGTGGGGACTTGGCATGCATGGATGGTTTTGGTGGTGGAGACTTAGCGTGGATAGATTTTGGCGAAGATGAAGGTGATGGTGATGGCGATGGTGATGGTGATTTAGGTTTTTTAGGAGCATGAAGGGATGGTTTTGGTGGTGGAGACTTAGCATGCATGAATGGTGGTGGTGGTACTAGTGGTAATAATGGAGGGAGTCGAGGGAGTGGAGGGAGTGGAGGGAGTAGTGGTCCGAGTGGAGGTAATGGCATGGTATTGAGATGTGGTTCATCAGTCTTTCCATGAGTGATATGCTTGTTATGGTGGTTCGCAGTGGTTGATGATGGGTAGCTTAAGGAAACCATGAGCACAAGAAGATACACAATCAGAGAAGCCATTGTAGATCCCATGTTTATGACTTATATTTCCATGCGTGCATCTTCCCTCTTTATATAGGCAATTCGTTCGCCCCTAAACACATGCAAATTAGTATTTACCTCTATATCCTCTATGGGTTTTTCTTTAATTTTTCTTTTGGTTTGACAAAGATTTTAAACTCTTAAGTAATTTTAACATTGGCAAGTTAGATTGGTTGTTTTGAAAGTCCTTCTACCTCAAATAACTATGTTATTGAACGTATTCATAGTATTTTTAATCCAATTCTGAATAATTTAAAATAAGACATAATTGTAATTAAACCATCAATAGAACTATGTATCACAAATGTTAATGTGCAAAGTACTAGATTTGCATCATTTGATCGCTTATAATTTCTATTTATTTATTTATTATTATTATTATTATTATTATTATTATTATTATTATTATTATTATTATTATTATTTTGGTTTAGTTATAGTAAATACATATACCATCTTAGAACTCCACACGTCTAAGATATGAGTAATCGTTTCCTAAGAGAAAAGAACTACTGCGCAGTGAGTAATTAAATTGGTGGCATGTAACACGCTTTGATTCAAACCACCAAACTTTCATATAAATCACATGGAGTTTGTTACCAGATCACTCGCATCTTTCCGATACCTCTCTGTGATCATCATGTGCATATTAGGTCTAATGGCGTGTGTTAATTATAGATAAACATTTATTTATAGACAACACAACTGTATTTCATTAATATATATATAGATTATGTTAGTTTTGCGGATATAAAATTAATAGAGTATGACCGGATTCGAACACGAGACTTCGGGATTGCACACTTTATATATAAGTTTCAATGTTTTAATAATTAATATAATAAGTTATGTTTAATTATTAAATTCACAATAAACGACTAAAGAGCGTTAGGTAATTAATGGAATTGACTAACGGTCGGTAAATGTCAACGGGATACGAAGAAAATGAAACGAGACAAGAGAAGGTTCTAGAAATCCTCTCTTGTGCTTGTTTATGGCCAAACAATAGAATCCCATATCGAAAACCATTGTAAACTTGATCTCAACCATAAGGGTATAAATACATCCATATGTATTCATCCCTTGGTACACTTGATTTCAATAGAAGGCCAAATTTCTTCTTTTCTCCTCTCTTGTTCATAGGTCGACAAGTGAAGCCCCAAGAAAGGGATTTGCGAGTAACCTTGAGCATTACAAAGTGTTTGGTTAATCTATTGTGATCAAGAACCTAGCTTTTCTCATTGAAACGCTTGTAATACATGTGTACATGAACGGAATACAAGTATACTTTTGCTTGTGTCTTTTCCCATTCGACTTAGGTGAAGTCGAATCACACTAAACCCTAATTTAGGGTTTTACTAGTTCTTGGTTGATCGATTTCTTGTTTAGCTAGAAATCAAAGGTACGCATATTCTTTTATTTTGGTTAATTAATTACAAGTATTAGATCCTGTATTCCGCTGCATGCTTTGATGTTTATGTTTATATTTATGTGTTACATATAATTGTTATGATGTTAATATAAAACTCCAACAGATTAATTATACTTTCCTCGGGCGGGATTGTGTATTGTTGTTAACATATGCTTTTGTTGTTGTTGTTGTATAGTTTATTGTTAATCAGGTGATAATTAGAAGTTTTAAATAACGGTACTGTGAACTGGCATGCGAATTTTTGTATCTTGGCCGGATGTTGTGACGAAAAATCTCATGCGCCTTTAATTTGCATTGCATCATGCATGTCTGGTGGTACTTTATGTTTAGCCCTGATTTTAATTTTGGTGCTACTTTGTTTCTATATTTCGGTTCGTCGGGTCATGTGGCAATATTTTACTTAAAGTTGGATCGATCCGAATTCTTAAAGAAAAGGGCTCCTACATTTACAGGTACTTGCACCTTTCAGTAGTTTACGGGTTTTAATGGAATGAAAATTGGTTGAAACAAAATAATAAGAAATATAACTTAGATCGATGTTGACCTAACTAGGACAATTTTGGGATGCTGTTGATGTTGGTGACGATGGTTATGTTCTGAATGGTATATAATTGTAGAAATATTGCTTAAAATTACACGACACTGCGATAGAGTCTTGAAATCAACCATTTTAGATTAGATATTCTAATATTGTAGCCACATTAAATTCATGATGGTACATTGGTTGTCGATACTCATTTCACAATTAATATTTTTGTGACATTCAGTTTCATGACATTATTTTTTCATAAGATATACGTGAAAATAAAATTTGCTGAGTGAAACAATACATAGAAATAACATTTAGTATCACACAATCGTTGGTACACAAAAGAGGGTGTAACTATATAACCGGTGATGCTATTAATTTTGCCGCTACAAACACTTTGGTTTTAGTGACACTTTTTTTGACCATGGTAGATGTAAACGCTTTATGGCACATAATTTGTGTTTTGTGTCAGTAAATCTCTGTGAGGTTCAAACCATATGGTACCTTGGGAGTTGTTGCTACTTCAATTCCTGCGTTTGGACTCCCCACTGGGCCAATCATTTCTACTCTCACTACTGCCCAACCTCACCTTTAAGCCTTTAGCCTCGGGTTCAAATGGGCTTAAAAAAAACCTCCTAGCTATTAGCTAGCCGACTTGAAACATGTCACCTATCTAGGAATGGCAATGGGGCGGCTATCCCTATCCCCAAACTCGCCCCAATCTCTATCGGAGATCTAATTGCGACCCCAATCTTCTACTATGATGCTCCACTAAACATGCATTATGCACCCGTTTATTATTATTTTTAAACTATTAGCAATATGATTTAGTATATTAATTTGAAGAACCAAGAACTAATTAATAATCAGTACGTAATAGCCTATATAATCCTTCAAAAATTATTAAACATAAGTTATGATAAGTTAGCTACTTAAGCAATCACAATTTCTTCTAAATTTATGACACTAAACAACCTCCTATAATAACAATTTGAGATCTTTGAGATCTTGCGAAGATAAAAGACTAATAAAAATCAGAAAATCATGTTTTCATTATATATATATTAACATAATACCATATGTATACAATATATGTATATGTATATGTTTCGGGGCGGGGCGAGGATGCCTTGCCCCGCTCTCCAGAACCTGATAAAAACCCTCGTCATGCCTCGAACCACGCCATGTAACCTGATAAGCATGCTCCGTCCGGCTCCAAAATGTCCAAGTTTCCCTTTTGGGTTCAAATTGTTTTGCCATCCCTACACCTATTAAGTTACTATGGGATATATTTTTGACACAACCTGAAAGGGGAACTCTCCCATTTGATATACCGTTATTAGCAGATATATTATCCCACTTATCTTTAGTCCAATGTTTGGGGCTCGGCCCAGTATAAGCTTTGGGGTTTTGTGTGTAATTGGTTTACTTACGGCATTTCATGTGTATCAATTCAATTCAAGAGAAGTAATACCAGTTCTCATGGTTTCAACGAATAAATTATATCGAGATTGCCATGTATTTTAGTCGGATAAAGTTGCTACCCGTCAAGTTTGCGTTCTCCTTTTTTACCGAGTTTTTATCCAGTTTAAGCGTTTTAATACATTTTGCTCCAACTGTGAAGGTTTATTGTTAAACTTTAACACATTGCCACGTCAGCTCTAACACACTCACCTTTAACTCAACCTTAACACTCCCAACCATAACTCACCTTAACTCACCTTTATATCAAATATTTTCAAATTCAACCCTTAAACTTATAATAATACTTCATTTTTTAAAAACATAACATTCATTAAAAAACATAACATTACATACTTAATAAAAAAAAATTACAATGAAATTAAAAAAAAAAATAACAACGAAAAAAAAACTACGACATAAAAATAAACACAATCCTAATTTTTTTTTACAACTAGCCGTTTGATTCAACGGTTAAAAAACGCAAGGGCCAAAGGTGAAAAATTCTTTTTGAAATTAACGGCTAGTTTCGGCCATTTAAAGGGGCAAAAGTGATTTTTTTTTTTTACCCAACGCACCCTTAACGCAGCGTTAAGGGTTTAACTCAGTCCCTTAACGTTGCGTTAACGCAGCTCGATCCCAACATTTAACGTGGCTTTAACGCACCATTTGAGAAGCTTAACGCACCTCGTGCGTTACTGATGGAAGTGCTCTTAGCGATATATTAGCCAACTTATCTTTAGTCTATTGTGTAGGGGGCTCGGTTCATTAAAAGCGCTCGGGTTTTCATGTAATTTTTCTATTTAAATGTTTCATGTGTGTCAAATGAATTCAAGAGAATTAATTAATACCGGTTATCAACCATTATCACATGTTCATTTCGTTTCAATTTCATGGTTGATACATCATCTACAATAAATAAAAAATGTTCAAGTAGGCTACTATTGGGCATTGATCCGAAGGTATCACTTTCCTGCCATAAACATGTTAGTCAACATGAGTTGAGATCAATATATATCTCATGGGCTCTACTATACAAACACCCCTTATGATGTCAAATCAGTGGGTGTTTTGTCCTTTATTCCATTTGTCTCCCTTTTTGTTTACAGTATATCACAGTTTTTGTCAGTTTCTATTCCGTATTTCTGACAATTTTAAGCGTTTGACTTATTAAACTTTATAATTTTTGTTCCGCACTTTCAGGTTTATAGTTTTTTTTATATAAACAAAATTATAAAAATAAAAAAAATAATAATAAAAAAAAGAGAAAATTAGGATGTGTGCGGTTGGTATTTTTTGGGGGTGTGGGGATAACCTATCCCATATCTCATATTTATCATAGATAAAAAAAAACAATATTAGCCATCAATATTTTATGTATATTAATAAAAAACCATTTTTCACCATTTTTTTTAAAACAATATATATTACAAACAATAAATTTTCAAGCTGCAAAAAAATACACCATCGCGACGAAAATTAAATTATCTATCTATAGATACGCATTTCTCTATACTTTCGACGATTTTTTTTTCTCGCCCAGAAAAATCACATGTGATTTGTAAAAATCACATGTGATTCGTAAAAATCAAATCACATGTGATTTTTACAAATCATGTGTGATTTTTCGGGGCGAAAATTTTGAAAAAAAAAAGTTCGTCAAAAGTATATAATAATGCATATCTATAGAAAGATAATTTAATTCTCGTCGCGATGGTATGATTTTTTTCGCGTAACGATTTACGGTTTGCGAAATATTTAATTTTTTTTTAAAAGTAAAAATTTATATTTTTTGTTTTGATAAAAAAAAAAATGAATGATTATTATTGATTCATTTGATTTATGAAAAATATGAAAAATGGAAGGTATCACTTTCATGTCATAAATATGTTAGTCAACATATTGTTTAAGCCTTTGGGCTCTTTGACTTGTCGGCAAAGGTGTGAGAATCAACTAGGTGATCTCCACCTCACGCGCTACTCTCTTGGCCAACCTCCCATCTCACGCGCGAGTCACTTGGATCGAGACAAGTTAAGGTGAAAGGTTCACCGAGTTTACTTCGGTGTGATGTGGGGCCGGATATATTGTTTTATAGTTTTTATTTCGTTTGTGAGTGTGTGTTGGGTATTTAGTTGGGTATATTTGTATAAAGTGGATATTTTAATGAAATGTGAGGGTAAGGTGACATTGTCCACAAATAAGTGAGTGGGTATGAGGGAAAGTGAGAGGAGAAAAAAAACTGAGGTGCCGCTAAGGTGTAAGGTAAATATCGTGGTTCCTTGCCTTCTAGTCTTATTGATTATTAGTTACATAAGCCTAGCCCATTATCTAGAATAATCATAAAACAAGGCAAGCAATTCAATAATCAAACATGGTAATAAGAGCCATCTAAGGGGTTGTTTATTTTTCTCCTTAGCTAAGGGTTCATGTAGGTTTCACATCTATATGAGCTTATTAATTGGGAGGACACTATAATTTAAGCCTTTTGGATACAGACCAACTAAGGAAAATTGTGGGTCCCATTTAAAAAAGAAATAATACTACTTAAATTAGTGGGTCTCACTATTTCTTCCCCATAACTAAAAAAGAAACACGCCCTAAGTCTTTTCCAAATTTATCTCCACTGATTGTTCTAGAATTCCCCTACCAGTGGCAGACGCAGGAAGTAAACAAAGATGGTTCCCTTCTTCATATGAGTTAACAAACGTATTTCTAGTCAAGTCGACAAAATAAACATGTCAATGGATCGGGTCAGTTCAATTAACATGCAAACATCAAATATATATACATCGTGATTTCTAATATGTTAAATTAAGCCAAATGTTAAAGATTGCAATATTATATATGAATAACTCTTTACTGTATACAAGTTATGAATAGCCTATCTTAATTAGTTACAATATTCTTAAGATGTACAGTTGTACACCATCATTTGATGATAATGTTAAGATTTCAAAACTTGAGAAAATGAAAAAGGACCAATTCTGCATATAAACAATATTTAAAAGACTATTTTGCCAATTAATCTTTATTTCTTATCTTTGAAAACAACATTGATAGTTTGATACCCGTAGAATAGAAAAGTCAAGACTTATAAGAGCACACGGTATGGGTGAGTTAAGGGTGTGTTAAAGTTTCACATTTTGGTGTGTTAACCATATCGCCCAAGTAAGTTAAGGCTCTGCGTTAAGGGGCACGTTAACCCCTTAACGTGCGTTAAATGTATGCTTTTTTGGTTTGTTAACCATACCGCCCATGTGAGTTAAAGGTGAGTTATGATAATGGGTGTTTTTTTTGAGTTAAGGTTAAAGCTGATGTGGCAATGTGTTAAAGTTTAACACGAGTTAACCATACCAAGTACTCTGAGTCACCTTCCTTTCTTCAAAACAAAAGTATAATAATTAATTTTCACTTCATCTTCCCCAACTTCATTTCTGTAATTTTCTTCTATTTTTATTCATCTTCTTCAACTTCACCTAACACCTTTTACAAATTCACACGTTTTTTTCACTTTCTTCTAACTCAGTTTCATTTCAAGGTGGTTCATAAGATTTTTCTAAGATAGGTACCGAAAAAAATCACATATAGCTCATAAACGATCACGGTTCCTAAGTTGGTTCCCGGACACCACCTACAATATACGTAGGTCTACCTCTGCCTACCTCACGTCTGGGTTTTTTCCAATCCCTCCAAAAGAACCCTATTTTTTTTTTATTCTCTTAATATCAAAGTTTCACTATAATCCGAACAATTAAGCCCAAAAACTTGCTTTCAAAAACCCAAATCGATCAAACAGTGGCATAATAATCAAACCTTCGTACAAATATACGGCAAAATAAAATAAGGGCAAATATAGACATAATCCGGTAGCTTAAAGTGTTGGGCTTTTTTGGCCTCAAAAAAGTCGCTTTCCCAAAATGGCCCAAGGAATAGGCTACTTCCAAAAAGTCGCTTAAAGCGACTTTTTTGTCAATTAAGCGACCTACTATTTGTGTCTTTTTGCAGCAAAAAAGTTTGACTTTTTAAATTTTTTAAGCGACTTTTTGACTTTTTAAGCGACTTTTCGCTAGGGGCAAAAAAATACACGCCACATGTCGCTACCATATTTAGTCGCTTTTTACTTGAGCCATTTTGAAAAATCAACTTTTTTGAAACTAAAAAAGCTCAACACTTGAAGTTACTGGGCAATTCTCCCCAATAAAATAATGGTCACCATGCAATAAATTCCATGTTAACCATATACCCCATATTAATTAAATACAAACCGACCGACACACTCATTACCATCCATCTGGCAACACAACAATTGGTCAAACAAAACATTCTGATGATCGGTTGAGAAGCATATGGGTCTTGAGTTGGATCTCATCTCCTGACTAAAATAACTGAAACAAATGCTATTTTATGAGGCTAAGAGGAAAGCTAGTGATAACATGTTAACACCCTAATTTTTGTGTCACGTCAACGCCATGTTATTTCAAGACCAAATAACATAATATCAAAAAACATCACGTAATCATAACACTAAATAACATCACCTTTTGAGACCCATCTTTTTAAAAAAATATATAATTTACAAATTAACCCCTTAATTAATATTTCAATCATTAAATAAACCCTTCATTAATATTTTATTCGTTAAAAACTAATACAAATTACAAAATACTTGAAAGAAACATACTTAAATTAAAAAAAACATGCGCAAATTAAAAAACTAATACTTAAACTAAATAAACATGACTAATCGTCATCTACTTTCATAAAATCGTCACGTTCACGGCAAATATGCTCCATAAGGTGGTGTTGGAGATAAAGGTGAACATCTTTGTCACGTATTTCTTTTGCCTTTTGACGACGCTTATCACATCTGTCAATCCATCAGTCTTGCATTTGTCTAGCCGGATTCTTCCACACTTCTTTGTATTCACTTAGTGCAAATTTTTAATCTTTTAAAATCATGTTATGCAATATGATGCAAGAATACATGATTCTACGTATCCGGTTAACCCGGTAAGCTCGTGTTGGTTGTTGTATTATTCCTCATCGTCCTTGGATAACACCAAAAGCACATTCGACATCCATTCGTGCACTTTCTTGTCGCCTTTTAAAGTATGAAAAATGATCTGGAAGAGGATTGGCAGTATATGATGCAATACCGGAAACTATTTCTAGAAATAGTTTCCGGTTCATACGAAATTTTCTACGAAAGTCTCTATCAGGATACTTACAACCTGGATTAAAATAGTCGGCCATCAAACGCTCCTCTGCAAGCTCACATTCATGGGGAATTGGGTTACGGGTTAACCGGAAAGATGATTGGGCTTCTTCTTCTTGTATTCGTTGGTACTCATAGGCGGCCATAATTGTTAAAGCGTCGGTTTCGTCTTCGATATCGGAAAGGGTAACATGTGCGGCGTAAGTTGGATGTGGATTCATTGTGAAAGAAATTTTTTTTGTATATAAAGATGGTTTTAATTTTTTGTTTGAAAAATGGTTAGATAAGAGGAGTTTATATAGGTGGTTTTTTAAAAAAAAAAATTAAAAAATTTTGTTAATTAAAACTAGACGTTAGGCTAGTATCTTTATATATATATATATACACACACACACACACACTAGACTTTAAAGCCCGTCCGGTGGGCGGGCATGACTTGTAATTATAGCTTGGATGGTTTTAGTTATCGTAAAATTATGTTTAAAGACGTAGGTTTTTATTTTTTTGTTTAGAATTATAAGAGAAAGTTAAGTATTATTTTAAAGGACGGTGTTTTTTTTTTTTTTTTTTTTTTTTTTTTTTTTTTTTTTTTTTTTTTTTTTTTTTTTTTTATTTTTATTATTATTATTATTATTATTATTATTATTATTATTATTATTATTATTATTATTATTATTATTTTTTTTTTTATTTTATTTTTTTTATTAGAGAAAGTGAATTATAAGTTTGACACATGAGTTGTAATTATAATATGGATGGTTTTAGTTATTGTAAAATTATGTCTTATAAGCCTTCCCGGGCATATAAGCCCACCCGAGGCGGGCATGACTTGTGATAATTCTTTGAGTGTATTACTTTTCGAATAGTAAGATATATGTATACGAATGTATTAGTTATTTGATCAGATTCGCGGTAGTTGGCCAAAACTAGATTCTACTATTAGTATGAACTGATAGAATTAACGCTATACCCTACATGGATCAAAGTGATGTTTATTTTAGCTTATTATTGGGCTTATTAGCGTATTTGTTTTGGCTTATGTTTCATAATCTTATTTTCCAACTTATGAGCGTATTATGACTTGTAAGTTAAAAATATGCTTGCCATATGGAAAATAAGTTGTAAAATTAGCTCGTGAAGCATAAATAAAGCAAAAACAAACACCTACTTACGATTCAAATTCCTATATAGACATATAGTATAATCTGTGTCAAGAAAATCTGTTGCCATATATTTAGCTAAGTTAGTCATCTATGTGCTCATTACCAGCCTTAAAAAGGTATCACATTAAACATTCTCACCGTGATTCATTAGTTTGGTGTGCACCTTTGGGCCATTTGTTTGGTTTGATTTGTAAAACCAAACTGAACAACATTTATTTGAACCAAAACCGTCTTTGGATCAATCTTTTGGCTTGTTAACTTGTTGCTAAGGTGAGTATTCCAGTAGTTCTTAACCTCGTTATCTGTACGCCCATGAATCCTTCCCGCTATTAATGACCACCTAGTAATAGTTAAAGTGTGAACATATGTCAATGTTGGATGACATTTGATACTAATTATAAGAGGGTATTCGAGATTGCATTTTGAATATTCAGATTACTTAACTCAGATATTGTAATTACTTACTGTTACGAAACACAATACTCAGATATTATTTTTAAAGGCAATCCCAAACACCCTTTGAAGAATAAGGATTACATTACCTATTACCAAGATGAGGCCTTCTTCATCGGCGGAGATGTGGCCTCGCTTAACAGAAGGACGAAGGTAGTTCATCCAATGGAGTCTGCAGTTCTTCCCACAACGGAGAAGTCCCGCCTTCTTAGGTAAGGCCTGCCATTGCCCCTCTCCTTCTCTAGCGATGTAACTCGACAACAACTCATCTTCTTCACGTGTCCATGGACCTTTCTTAACAGAGGCTGGTAACGCATTACTCATTTCTAGCACTCACAAATGA
Organism: Artemisia tridentata subsp. tridentata; assembly: GCA_021014915.2. Taxonomy (NCBI): domain Eukaryota; kingdom Viridiplantae; phylum Streptophyta; class Magnoliopsida; order Asterales; family Asteraceae; genus Artemisia; species Artemisia tridentata. The sequence goes on from CP139509.1 coordinate 475,014,328, forward strand.
CCGCTACATTGTTTTCAAAGACTCACTTTCAATCAGTAAAACACGCTGCTACCGATTTCATTATCTTGAACATGAAGTTATGTTGATCCCAGTTGAGCTTAATCGATCTTGTTAATTATCCTAGATGTAGATCTAAGACAATAGGTATAGAGACTGTTCTTGAACAAGCTATTAATCACTATGCGGAATTTAGTAATTAATCTTAAGAAGACTAAACAATCGAACACACAATAATTCTCTCAACTATCACCTCAATATATTGAATACGGTTACTCAAAAGTAATAGGGTTACAACGAACCTTGAAGTGAATACAATACGTATGCTAACAATCGTGTACTAAACCCTAACCCTAGATCCTCCTTTTATAGACTTAAGGAGTCCTAGTTGGTTACAAATACTTTCTATACAAGATAATATCAAATCGTATCTTTTCCATAATTAACCTAACAAACTATACATATCTATTAAGCACAGAATCAGTTTCCCAATTACTACATTTAGCACATAGTACATGAAATACCAATACATCTACATCAACTTCATAATTAAGCAACTAGCAACATCAACAGTATCACATAATCAATTCTGAAGCTAACCAGAAGATAGAACTAGTACCTAAGCAAGCAAGTGAACAGATTCAACAACAACATTCAGACTCAAAATTGATTACTAAGTAAGAAATTGAAGAAACTATGACTAATTGGTATTTATTACTCATACAGCATTGCTCAGGCACTTTATAGCAGTTGCTATACTCCTGTATCTGAAAACCCTGCGCTTTTAGTCTAACCTTGCTATCGAAACCCTTCCTGTCCAAAGCCATTGTATGTTTTGCATCAACTCCCTTTTAAAACCAACATCATCTTCACACCAAGGGCCAACACACCAAAGCATTCTTCCAGAAAGATAATAGTTAGTAATATGAGAATATGACAACTGTTAATACCATTGTTCTAAAAATAAAATCATACTCGTTCTTGAGTTGTTGCATTAAACTTCTGAAGCAAAAAGGCTTTAGGATCCATTTGACCAGGAGGCTTTCCTATGGCCACACTACTACCTTGTTGCAGATCGCCATGAGCAATAAGGCTGCCTTTTTGTTCCTGTCAACATCATTTTTGCATATTTAGCCAAAACCAATATTTTCAGATTCACTATTATCCATACAAATTCATTGCATCCCAGTATCACATGATTATGGAATAAGGAGAAATAAGAAAACTTACCAAGTGAACCCTAATAAGACTAACTACATGATTTCTAAGAGATCCATAACCAAAAGCAGAATCTGGGTGTACTTAGTTCCACAATACATATCCAAACACCTCAACAATGCTGCTAGTGTAAAGTTCTATGAAGCTATGAAACATATGGCCTTACGTATCAGATTTAAAATTTATGGCAAGTGCAAAACTTACCGGTTGAAATAAGGAGGCTTACGAATTTTCTTGAGTCTGCATTCTGATTCCAGAATGACTCGACAGTCCCAGTTTGACCAAATAACCATAGAAAAATTGGCGTTCTTTATCCCCTTCTTTTCGAGCCATTTGTCATGCCGAAGGAGAGCTTCACTAAGAGTAACTCCTCTGTCCACCTATTATACAAAAATAAACAATACATCTTGGAATTAACCACCCATTATGCTTTGTACATAATAAATACAGGATATAAAGCAAGCAAGAACATGCGTGTCAATTCGGCCTCATTCAAACATGTGCTGATTATTCATTAAGGATATTTCCTATTATAAGAATTCTGCTTTGGACAAAAACTTGGGGCCAAAATAGAGGGGCTATGCAACCGGATGAAACGGGTTCAGATCACAAAGGGCAAATTTAGTACAGGCTAGATACACATACACTTTGGCCAACTCTGGACCCTTATGACATTTGTTGCCTTTAATGTCACCTATTTGACCAGATAAGGATAATACATGAGCTGAATCAACCCATTTATAAGTAATTGGATAAGTGTAGCCTCAAGTTAAAAGCATTAATAGCAGCCGAAACCAAATAGTGTCAGCAAACTTTGTTGTTATACAGATAGCACATCCCGTGATCTGATGGTAATCAGTTTAACGAAATAGATTAAAAAAAAAGAAAAAAAAAAAGAAAAAAAAAAGAAGCCAGATTCTCAAATCAAGTGCAGATCTTAGTGTAATAGGTCAAACATGTAAAACTTTAAGGCTTAACCAAAACAAAAACGGCTCAAGTGGGTTAAAAGCAACCTTCGCATAATCAGGAGTTATAGCCTCTTAAATTGGGTTTCATCTGAAAAGATTGGATCGAAACATATGTAATATATAATTCATTTATAGAATGTTTAAAAAAACTAAAAAAGAAAAGAAAAAGACAACCTCATATCTTTTTGATATCTATCAGTAAATATAAAATGATCATATTATATTCGATTTGATATGTAATAGCAGTAGTAGAAACAATTGATGTGTGTGCGTATGTATGCTTTGAGTTTTGTAAAAGCTTACCGGATTAAGCCTGTGACATTGCCAGATCCATTCACAATCTAATGGCACCACTAACTACCATTCGCAGACCTTAGACCGGTTATGTTTTGCTAGTAAAGGAAGCCAACATGTTATATATTGAAGCTCAATTAAAAAGTACCAATATGATCGAATATTTAGAACATGGATAGATAGGAAACTTCATCATAGAAAAGAGTAATCCATTACGCATTGCATGAGATAAGATTTAATAAATAAAAAGAACATGTATCAACAAAGATCTTCATATCCATCATATAACGTACACTAGGATCATATATGAAGGATTCACTTGCCTTTGGCTCTTCACATGTTGCTTGACTCGCGCATTCACATCTTTTTGTCATTTAAGACTATAACAGCTCTTGCAGCTCAAAATTCATCATCGCCAATGCAGCTTTCCAACAGAATATAAAATTCATCATCTTTCTAAAGTACCAATCCGAGAGCATTCCAGCAACAACTTCTTCAATCTTCCTACAAATAATAAACACATAAGTAACTTGACGGCTTCAAATTCATTATAAAGATGAAGGTTGCCAATGTGACTACTTACGGAACAACCTCATATACAACTGTTCCCAGTTGCCACGACCTTCACCTTCACACTTAAAACTCATTTCTGCATAAATAAATAAAATGATACTAAGTTTAGTTGAGTAAGAAGCATTTAGCTCAGAAAATTGTCCCGTAGAAATAATTTCCTTGTTGTAACCAATCGTTTCATATAGTTTTCCAAAAGCGAACCCACCTGCAACACAAAAAATGACGGGCATTGGAGCAAGAACTCTTGAAATAGCATAGATATCAGTTTCTTCTTCTGTCACATAAATCTGCAACTCATTTTCAAAAGTTGAACGAATCGGTAAGTAAGTGTTTCAAAAGCTAGACATCTACCTGATTTTCCAAGGTGACAACATTTGCTATCGATTCATAGTGGTTCATCCAGTCGTTAAGTATCATATGTGCATAAAAATGTATCTTACTTGAGTCACTATACCTTTTCTAAAAGGCCCATTCCATTTTATGCGAAAGTGAAGTGTCAATATTACAAATACATAATCATGGGGTGGGACACAAATATCAGCCTAGATTGTGAATAAAGGCTTCGACATAATTTACATGAACCAATTCGTAAAGTAGTACTTCATCTGGTACATATTGCCCTTTAGAAAGGGGTTGACCCGACTTGGTGAACTAACAGGCCTTGACTGATGTAATCTTGACATTCACGATTTTCCTTAAGTTAATGTTAAATAGATAATAGCTATGCTCGATTGAAACTTGTGATGAATGGATCCTCTACATAATAATACATAAAAAGATCAAAGAATTAGAAAAAAGTCAAACTTTTCATCAAATGACCTGACACTGATGAAAATAATCAAGAAAGTAATATGAGTCTTACAGTTATTTGATCCTCGATGCTTGTTGCTTCAAGAAGGTCTCTGGAAATGATGTTTCAGACTATCCCGCCTGCTACAATCTCTGAATCGACTTGTGGTACTGAGTTTAGTGTCCTATATGGAGTGGATAATACTTGATAATTAAGTTGATGTCAAAGACTATATACGGAGATGACCTGTCAGTAGGTTGAATTAGCTAATGATCTGATGTTGATCATGATCTGACCCACCCTCCCCCATATACCTAGATAGATCATACCCATCTGACCCGTTACCCTATTAACTATATAGGCGTTGTTTGAGATTGCTTATTTAACAGCTTAATAGCTTATCTGTTAAGAAGCTTCTTATATTTTATACTTATAAACATACAATCTTTTAATAAGCATTCCCAAACACCCAGTAACACATTTATGACATTTATGATATTGGCTTCTTTTGAAACGTGTACCTCCACGAGACGCGCTTGCTGTTTTAGTGCCCAACGACTCTTCATCAACATCCTAATCAAAACATTACTTGCACTCAGTACATTAAAAAATAACACGAGATTAAAGAAACAAATGAGTATATACATACTTGGCTTTGGCACTCAAACTCCTTTGTATGACAAGATTTCCTCTTATAATTCTTGGGAAAGTCATTAGACGCTCTTTCAGCACTATTCCCTAAGCAAATAGAAGAAATAGCAACAACATTGAAAAAGGGGATTATATAGAGGCATATACTCCATTAGCATTTGAATTATCATCCCAAGTAGCCAATAGTAAACCTAAAAATCCATTATTTTCAGCTTGTTAGATAATTAACATAAACTTATAAACAAAAAGTGAGCCAAGTAAGCTTAATCCAAACACCTCCTGAAGTGATTATCTGATTATAGTCTTTTCAACTTTGAGATAATCAGTTTCAAAATAATGTCGATTGCTTTTATACACATATTATTAAGCGAAAAACGGCTAGAAGAACATAAATGCATACCTCGTTCCTTTGAAGTCTTGCTTCATGAATCACGTTCTAACCTACAAAGAGCTTAACACAAAACAATGTGGTTATAAGTGAATTTACCGCAACATGAGATGTACAAAGATTCGGCATCTGGCAGTAGTAGCAAAGGTTAGCAGCTTTCAAATAAACTCGACTGGAAAATTTTCTCTTATACGAAAAAATAGAAACATTTACTTACCACTATCTATCTAATAACCAATATGAACATAATACATTTAAAATTAATCACTCAATTATCATGACATAATTTCACTTGCCTGCCCAGGTCCTCCACCGTATCCACCGTGCTCATCCTGAAAACACAATTCCAAAAGGACAAATAATCCGCAACAAAACTCAGTTTGAAATCAAGCCTCCAACTCTCTTTCTAATAAAAACAAAATATAAGATTGATTTAGCTACACAAGATATGATACCTACAACATATAGTGGAATAAGACACTTAGTGCAACTCAATGTTTGATCAAAAAACCTTATACAGTATCATTTATTCAAGTCTGAACTACATAAATGGTACATAGAATAAAAAAAAAATGTGGCCTAGATGTGTAGCCATACAATATGTATTTGAACCTAGATGCACAAATTTTTGTTTAAACTATTATCTATAAAGAAAGTGGTAGATACCTGCTGACCTTGTATTGAGAAAGTAGAGAATGTATGCCTCAAGTTCATGACTCTCAGTTGTCCTATCCTGTCAATTAATCAACATGAGGAGAAAACATACCTTGAATTTCATGCTTAGTTCAAAGTTTTTCAAAGTTCCTGGAAAAATAGAAAATCTAATCATGCTATCAGTTTATCAATTAATCAACATGAGAAGAAAACATACCTTGAATTTCATGCTTAGTTCAAAGTTTTTCAAAGTTTATGGAAAAATAGAAAATCTAATCATGCTTAGTTCAGCACAAGAGACAATAAAGAAGATAACCTGGGAGTCATTATACCCTGAAGGAAAGCTTAATATAGGATATAAATGCATCTCAGAAACATGTGAAGTAGTAAAAAAAATCCATGTATTTAAATTCAACTGCAAGAAAGACAAATCCTTAATCGCTTTTATAACATGGGGAAGTCACATACAAACTTAATTAACGTCAGCATGTTAGATATAACAGGAACATGTTTTCAAAAAGACGACTAACCTGCAAAGAAAACGTCTAATCTGCAAAAAGCTGCAAAGAAACCAACATATGCATACACAATAACAAAGTTTCATCATTAGGGTTAAAAATTCTTGAAACAATAATTTTTTTACCTCTTCAATTTGAGATGAAAGAGACGTACTGTTTCATATGAGAGTGAGGAATGAATATTTTTAGGTTACAGAATGATATTAGGGTTTATAAAATACTGTATATTAATTTACAATATTGTAAATCTATAGTTAAGGAATAGATATTGTAATTTAATTACATACCTTTATCAATAATAGGCTGCAAAATAAATCACAAGTATTGTGTTGGTATAGTGGTAAAGATATATGGCAGTCTTATACAAAACCCATGTTCGAATCCAACACCATGATTTTTTGGGAAAAATAAATCCGGAATTTATGAATGATAAAGCATTGCTTATGTGGCATGTATTGCTTACGTGGACTTATGATGTCACATTAATAGCCGCTTACTGGGCATTATGTGGCATTGATGATGTCATACACATCCTGTTATATATATATATATAAACATATATATATACAGATTAAACATATAGATAAAAGCACATATCACAAGATAAGTCACGATAAAGCCACCTAAGCAATACAGCCAACTAAGCAAGCCAAGTTTTGCCATTTATTAAAATTTCGGATTTATTTTTCAAAAAATGACACTTGCAGGATTCGAACATAGGTCTTGGCATCCACACACAAGCATGTCAACCAGTGGAGCATGTGAGTTAATGTGATTTGATAATTGAAAACAATTATGTCATGCTTTAATAACTACTGCATTACCTAATAGATATTCATAAACCTGTAAATTATATAGCATATCTATTCCTTAATTATAGTGACAACCTGTAAATCGGTTCATTCATAATACACTTTTTCTCCAAACCCTAATTTCATCTCTTCCTCAGCCATGATCGTGACTTTTTATTTTGTAGTCGAGTTGGAAAAACAATACACACATGACATCGGGCACATTCTACAGCAACAGATTACCCGTTATACTCTTTTACATTCAGTATCTCTTCTACATCGTATTCAGTTTTACATCGTCTGATATGAATCAAATCACTACATTAGCAACAACATATGGTTGCGGTTCAACTATGGTTCACACTGAGGTATGTTCATCGATCGTCTATATATGCATCTTTTCTTTCTTGAAAAAAACTATCTATGGTTTTTAATTGTGTTGTAATATATATGGAACAACCAGGTTATAATGATGTGTGTTTTTCCTCACAGTCTCCTCTAATGATTGTGACTTTTTTTTGTATCGTGATATTTAACTGCATGTTGATATTGTGAAGTTCCATGTTCCTTCCTAGCTAATTTTTATGCACGTAGTAATTGTTTTTGATTGATTACATTATCGAATTGTTGTTGATATTTAACAACAGGGAAAGAGGCATGCTTGATCTATCTATGTTTGCTGAAGGAATATGATTGTGTGTTGCTTTTGATATGTCTCAATCTACGATAATATTGGTTAAATCATGGATCTGGGAGATATGATGTTGCATCTGTTCAGTTAGGATTGTGTGAAAACCCTAGATTCATACTGCTGTTCCTAACGACTTAGTACTGCTCGGCTGTTTTTAGTACTGCCAGTTGAGAGTTAAAGATCATTTGTACTGCTGCGTTTCTGTTTGTACTGCTCATTGATTTTTGTTTTTTTTGCATGTTTTTTGTGACATAAAACTATTCTAAATCACATCCGTTCACACCCTCATGCTGGATCCCTTTAGCAGAAATAGATGGAACATGGATTGAAGGAATTGAGGGAGCTTCAGCACCATCTGTGAGCCAATCTGTATAGTACAATGCAAATTGGTAAGTATATGAATCTGAAATATCATAATAAACTTTCTTGAGTTGATTTAGCTTCCTTGTGTTATGTGTATCATCTCCAAGAGATTGAGCTTCTTGATTGTACCGTATTTCTAAATGTGACAATGCGGGTAAAACACATTTTCCCATAATTCAGGAACCAAAGTGGTACGAGCTGCATATGGTAAATCCCATCTTTTAGATCATTTGCATTTAGACCCGTGATCGTATTGTATAAAGTTCATGAGTGACTGTGAAGTCACACAGGTGCTTGAATCAGCCATGCAAATCCCATTGAGCTTTTTCTTTTGTATTGTATTTTGTGTGATGAAGGCAAGCCGACCATGCCGAAAAACTTGGAGGAGGATACGTGGACAGTCTTGAAGTCTGTGATTAGTTCCTTATTTTTGAAGCAGTCGGTCTCTTGTGACTTGGAGAAGCTTTGTTAAGTGAGTTAAGCTGCTAATTCTTTATTTACATATGGTATGCATTTACTTTCGACTGATTAAATTCCTATTGTTACTGGTCGTCAATGATCTTTGCTTCAGGAAGATGGGAGTGAATATAATATTAGTTCTTCTCACCCGAAAAGGTTAAGATCACAGCGGAGTCCTTTTTTAAGGACACTGTGAAATGCATGGTCGTTAAGATCAGAGATATTGAGCCTGTAAGCTTATGAAATTGTCTTATTTTTACATTGAACTTAGTTATTAAAGTATGCATGTGAACCCTAAGCTTATAGCACTTTTATATGATAAACTGAACACATGATACTCTTTTTGTTTTCTACACAAAGATACATCATATAAGCAAATAGCACGTCTGGTGCTATGATGCCTGAAAACGTCGCAACAAGAGTGTCAAGCCTAACAAAAATGGTGCTTCTTCATCCTGTGCAAACAAGAACAAGATGCAGGCCTACACGTGTGATGAACATGGAATCATTTACCAGGTTGTGCCAAGGTAATTGACAATGTGCATTAAACTAATTCATTAAGAAAAAATCAAAAATTATTTATTTAGGATATATTCATGTACTGATATCTTTTCTACATTCAGGTTTAAGGTGATCGTAAGGGCCATTGTCGAGATAGGTTCAAATAATTCCTTGTGTTAACGAACCATATGACTTGAACATTAATATTATATGCCATATGATGTATAAACACATTAATCTTCACATATGTACGATATGCACAGTTAATAAATGCCTATGTTATCATATTTCACCATAACCTAATAACAACTACACTAACGAAGCATCTTTTCCAGTGTTATAAAGTTGCATGTGGAATGCATCTTATGTGACAGGTGTAGATATGCATGCCAGTGTCGTGAATAACCAACCGGCCTCAGACAATGGCGGTGTACAAACGTCAGTTGTAGGTTCGTTTGCCCAAACTAAAGGGAATTTTGTGCAGACACTGAAGCCACCACACTCTGAAGGGTGCTGCTCTTGAACATAATCTGTTCATGGTAAGATATTAGACATTTAAAAATGGCACCACGCCCATTAGACATTTTCAAAAAATCAAGGGTGCTGCTCTTGAATATTAATATTAGACATAGCAGATTTTTTATGTGTACGTGTGTATTATTCGATATGGGTAATTTTCTTTATGTTTGAATGTGATACATACATATAGACTGGTGACTTTGCTGGAAAAGGAGCCAAATTTATGCAGTTAGATCATAAGATCATCCCAAGGAGAAATATTAGATATACAGACTATAAAGGGTGTTTGAAGAGGGGAAAAAGTGATGAAGATATTATTGGAAAGACTATCAAACCTTTCTACATCCAGTTGCCTCTCGACAGGTTTTTGGTCCTCAGGAGCTGTGAGGTTTCCAATTCATGTGAAGACAGAAGAACCACTATGTAATATGTAACAGCATGAGGAGTTCAAAAATGAAGCCACCTGAGTCGATAAAAAAGCAAATGACATACTTTCTATCATAAAAGGTAAGCTTCTTTACTAGGAAAAAGATGAAAAAATGAATTATATAATGTAGACTATTTCCTGGCGTTTGTTTCAGTGTCTGAAGCTGTAAGGGCTGAATCAACGGAGAGTGGGAACTATGGGTCTAATACTAAAAGTGTTTCTGGAAGGGACATAAGCGGCATTTACAAGAATGCCGCCAAAAATGGGAGCCATTTACACAGCATTCAGGTTATTGATGTTGACGAAGAGGATATTCGGCAGGTAACATGCTGTTCTAATGCTCTTTTGAACAATTGTTAAAGCACTTTCAGTAATTAATATTCCAAGTTGCTGATCTATTATGTTCAGATAACACTAAAATATACTAATGTCGCAAAGATTTTAAGAAACGTTAAACCTTTAGTTTCTATTTGCAATTTACAAGATATGCTTGTCAGTTGTAATAATATCCTTTCTCATTATACTCGATTTTCAATTGCAGAATTTTGATGTGGATCCAGTAATTAATGAACGCTTCCAACTAACTTTCACACCACGGCCATCAATCCCTAAATTTGCACCCTATACCCCAGCCGAAAGTAAAAGTGTTGCAGCATGAGAGGACACAAGTTTGTCTTCGAAACTATGTGTGGAATGTACACTACTAGAAAAAGGTCTATCCTTGACTCGCATTTTATGACGCACGCTACAAGATGACGCGCAAATAGCAAAGTCATAAAATAAGAGTCATAACGAGTAAATTTTTTATTGGGGATGACTCGTTTTCAGAAGCGTCATAACATAGGGTCATAATCAGTTAAAATTTAGCCTGCTAGATGACGCTCGTTTTGCTTCGTCCTAAATAGGGGTCATCTATGTTTTTTTTTCCCTGCACGTCTTATAACCTAATTAAGGTTACCTTGTTCATTTACAACACTCACCTCACACACACATCTTCTTTAACCAAACCCTAGCCCTCCCCCTCTTATCTCAGCAGCCGCCACCCACATCTCCAGCGCCACTCCTTTTTCCGGTGACTCAATCTAACCACACCATAACCACTAAAACCCCTCACTCATCCCTCTCACCTCTCTCTTGATAATACCACCATGGCCACCTCCTCTGCCTATTCAACATGCGCCGCCACCACCTCGCCGCGCCGTCATCATCATCATCACAAGGAGATCAAGAGACCAAGGGTTTCGTGTATTTAGATCGAGTTTAGAGTGAAGTTCAATTAGGGTTTTGTTTTGTTGTGTTTGTGAAGCCGCCGTAGCAGTTAGTACATTTTTTGAAGCTTGTATTTATTCAAGTTTTTAATAAGGTGATTAGTATTTTAGTTTGGCTAATTTTTTTAATTTTTTGATTGTGTAAGTACTTCAGTAAGAAAAATTGTATTGGTAACATGGGTCTGGCTGGGACAGTGTGTTTTGCTTGGTTTAAATTAAATGTTTATGTGTTGTAAGCTAAGTAGTACTCATGACTCATGATATTTCTTTAAACATTTGGTTTACTTGTTGATTTCTTTCTATATAATTATGTACCTGGTATTCTAGCTAGTTTGATAGCTAAAATATCTATCTTTAATGAAATTTGCCACTACAGGAGCCAAGTAGCCAAAATGATATTGGTATTCAAAACCTTTGAGAATGTCAATATTGGGTACAATGGGTTGAAATGAATCAAAATGGTTTTAATTACGAATTACATGTATATTTCTAAATGTTGTTAATATTTATATTTTGCAGGTACAAAAGATGCAAGAAATGTTGAGGAGCACCAAACCCCAACGTGAGTTAGGAGGTGACATTGTGTTTGTTTCAGAATTCATATATTATGCTAATAAGTAAGTTGAAATTGACTCTAATTGTTGAAATGAGTTATATTATGTTGAAGCATGATCTTTTTGACTTTGCAATTGCTGGATTGGGTACGGGTGCTCTTCTAGGCAGATTGCAAGGTCAGTTACTAATCACCCATTCATCACAACGCAAAATCCTTAGTCGGTTTTGCAAGAACAAATGATATGCAATTGCTAAAATTTCAGATGTTCTGATTGCTTAGATTCGATGTCAATTATAAATTGCTGTGTGATCGCCAACAGGACGTGGCAATAACCTAATCTAAACACCCCTTTACTGATCTTTGTCATTTGTTTAGTTGTTGAATAATTGTTGCTTTTGTCCAGCCGCATACGAATGAAGAAGACCAAGCTGCACAAATGGAAGCGTCTCGGTATGTTGTAATTAGAGTGCTTACGTTTTTTATTATATGTAATTTTGTGGAACGCATTCTTTATTATGTTGTTTTACATTTGCAGTGTCTACAAATGTCCGCAATTGACTATTTCCATCCGGCGATAAAGAAGCAACCAGACCTGATGCGAAGAAAGCAAAAACAAATTAACATCATCGTTGGATGATTGGTAGCCCCTGAAATGCAGTTAAGAATATCTATTTATTTGTTTGTGGTAATCTAGCGTACCTAATAGATGGGTATTATGTATTGTAGTATTGTAGTAACTGTTACTCCATTGTTTTTAGGTACTTAACAGATGGGTATTATGTATTGTTAGTATTGTAGTAACTGTTACTCCATTGTTTTTACGTGTCCAGCGTAGGCTGCTGTAAGACGAAACACCTGGGGTATCACAGATTCATGGGCATAGTTGGTTGTGCAGGTTTAAAGGTACTACCACTATCTGAGCCAAACAAATGTGATGCAGGTACAGCGAATTGACTGGGCCTGTCATGCCTCTGACCTTGCTGGCGACACAACATCAAAAACAGCATCCATCTACGGTACAAGAACCTGTTAAGATAGCAACAATCCTACAAATTAATCCAGACACTCTTATGGTAAGACACAAAAACCTTAATCACTAAATTTGCCATATATTTAGCTAATAACTGTCACGAAAATGCAGCAACACCATTGGCTCACTACGGAGGCGGTGATAACTGAGATCAAAGAAAACCTTGGATGGTATATGAACAGGTGCAGCCGTTGTCATAGAAAAATCTAAGACAACCGGTCTCATTGGCATTGCCAAGAACCAGGAATGAAATTAACGCCAAACTATAGGTATGCAATGGTAAAGTAAAAGTACATGCGAATAAATGTTTGACTTCTTCATCACAGTTATTGAGTATGCGTAAAATGCATTACATTTTTAGCTATTGCTTCAAGATTATCATTTCTGAGGTTACTAGAAGCGGTATAATGAGCTGCTTTAGCCCAGAGGCGCATTCACTGGTGGCGGACTGCACAGACGTCCTCAGATACATACCTGACCCTAATCCCATTTTATTTGCATAGGCGGGGCAAATGAGTATATTTGCAGCCATCGCAGACGTTTATGCTTTCTTCACTTCCCACCCTGTCTTAGCCTTATAAAATGTATTCGGTAAGAAGTTGGTTTGGAGTGACATCACTGAGCTATTATATGCTATTTTATGAGACATAGGTACTGCTTCTTTTTTTTGTTTTTTCAGGTTAAAAAAAATCCATGATATCACTGAGCTATTATATGCTATTTTATGAGACATAAATTTAATAAAGTATGTAATCTATGTGCCATAAAATAGCATTTAATAGCCCAGAAAAATTGTGAATTTTTCTTTACACACGTACTGTTGGAAGCTGTAACAAAGGACAAGTAAGTTGTAGAAAGCACTTTTTTTTTTTTTTTTTTTTTTTCCAGTTATAAAAGCATTTTGTTACTCTTTGTTTGTCCAGGTCAGCCACATTTCCATTGAACTTAGAAGATCTGTTGATAACTTCTTGCAAAAAACATCAAAGTCTTAAATATAGACGTGACGTAAGTCAGAATTTGATCAATGAGATAGTTATCTGGTCTGTTTGACATCGTTTATTGGGTATGCGTTTTACTGATGATTGTTCATCTTTGATGTAGGTTTCTTTGAAGACCGAAAGGGAGAAGAAGAAGGAGAAGTACTTCCCATTGAGGAAAGTACCCCTCGGATATCTCAGGTTACTTCTAAACTAGTTCAGTTATAATAATGATGCGTATATAGGTATACATATAAGACATTTTCTTATCTTGAAACATTATTCGTCTATCTCGCATGACATGTAAGATTAAGGGCATAAACTGTGAATCTGTTGGAAATCTGCATCTGATATATAAGTATCCTATCTTTATAAACTTTAGATAATTAGATACTGGCTTTGATTCCACATCATATTTCAAATTACATTTATTATTCAGCCTAGTGTGACCCCCGTTGATGAGTATGCTGCACTGATATATTATTCAGCCTGGTGCTATTCAACCACCATCTTCTTGCTCTAATAAATTACATTTATTATTCAGCCTAGTGTGACCCCCGTTGATGAGTATGCTGCACTGATATATGTTGGAAGGTGGGGAATCCATGGTGCTTCTCTTCCAGGTAGAGCAACATTTGCACCTGGCAATGTTGGATTTGCAACTTTTGGTGCCCCGCATCCTATGGAGGTTTGTGCAGTGTTTTTACATACTACCGAAAATTTATTTTATTTCAACCACCATCTTCTTGCTCTAATGGCTGAATGCTTGTGCTATGCAGACTCAAGTTGTCAGTGATGATACCTGGAAGCTTGTTGACAAAATTTGGGAGACAAGGGTTCAGGAAATTAGAGATGGGGCAATAAAAGAAACTGAAGCAGAAAAGGAGAAGCCACGGGTTTTGATTGCCAGCCATTTCCTGTGACCATTGTCACCTTGTTTTATGGTTAGTGTCTACTTATCTGCAAATGTAGTGTTAGTAAGAGGGTTAAACGAAACACTTTAAGTATAAATCAAAAGGACGCTTGAGAGGTTTATTTTAATTCATAGACTTCTAATTGCTAAAGCCATATAGGATATGAAAAAGGGTTGATTGCCTAAAATGGAATACAGATTCACATTCAATTTCTATTTCAGGTAATCAATTTGTTTTTACCCATAAGACCCTGGTCCGTTTATTAGAAATAGTTTTATTATGGCTCGGACTTCTTTTGCAACTTCTGCTCTTTAAACTGGACAATTAATTGGGTTTCTTTCTTTCTTGGTGACTGAGCAGCGTCTGATGAGTTCTGGGTCATGTGGCAAAAGTTATGCGTCTGATGAGTTCTGGATATGCTGCGACATTTGTGAGAGGTGGTTTCATGGTAAGTGTGTGAAGATCACTCCAGCCAGAGCCGAACACATCAAGCAGTACAAGTGCCCAACATGCAGCTACAAAAGAGCCCGTCCTTGATGCTGTATCTGTATCGTGGTGTTCTTAGCTGTGTACTCTAGTAGTCTCTAACTGCATGTTTAGTTATGTTTAGTTATGTTTAGCAACGATAAACCTGGTTTATAATTTTGTATTATCAGGTTTTTAATATATGAAATGCGTTATTTTGATATTTGTGTTTTTAATTTTGTATTATCAGGTTTTTAATTGTCATTTAATAGAAAATTAGGAACTGAAAAAAATTATTTTTAAAAAAAAAATAATTAGGTTATGACTCGCAAAAAGGAGAGTCATAAAACGTGGGTCATAAATGCGCGTCATAGAGGGATGACGCACAAATGCGAGTCATGAAGCTTTATGACTGGTCCATCCTTGACTCGCATTTGCGCGTCATAAAGCCTCTTCTTGACTCGCATTTGGAGTCAAGAATAACTGTTTTTCTAGTAGTGGTAGTCATGGTTTTAAGGCATGCAATCCAAAATTTTAACTAAAAAGATCTCACCTTATTTTATGGATAGTTCTGGATCTTACTTCTGAAATTGTTTCAGCTAGGAATTTGCCCAGAAGCTGCAAGCCATTTGCAAATTATGAAGGATATGCTCATTTTCATATCAAATGAGCTCCTTGATGATGTTACTGAATTAAAGTCAGATCAAATCGAAAAGCTTCGACAAGAGAGGTTGTGGCTTATGCTTGGCTTATAAACGAGAAGAATGAACTGAGTGTGCCGAAGATGCAAAGGCGATAGACGAATTTTGATGTGTCGAATGACGAGCCTGACCCTGCACCACTGCTTCAATCCTGGTAGTGGCATAAACATGTATGTTTCTCTTTATCAGGTTATTTTCTTTTTTTGTTACAAAGGGAAGTACAGATATGTATACGATCCCAAAACAAACATGAAAATTGGTAAAAGGAATCCTAATTAATAATATCTATATTTTACTTTGGGAGAAAAGTACATTATCAACTTCTAGCACTTATAACATTTTACAGCTGTCTAACAATTATTTCGGGCACCAGACTTATGAAATAGGACTGGCAGCAGTACTTGCGGTAGCTATAACTGGCATTCTGGTAAGTATGCATCATTTTCAAAACCCAGCTATGAACATATGATTTGTTAAGTTGTTTATCGAATGCAGTTGTACATAGCATCATTCTTAGGAGAAATTGGTACTTTGTATCATGTCTGTTTGGACTTTCCTTAATTCTGAATTTATATATCTTTCGTTTTCTAAATCCTTTTTCACTGTTGCAGAAAAAATGAGCAGACATAAATTGCAGGTCAGCCCAAGCCGTTTTGACCCACACATACAAATTAGCCGTTCATATCCCATTAGTTGTCAGATTAGTTGAAAATTACCTTTGAAGATGATTTGCAAGGAAAAACTCAAATTTATGTTTGTGATACGCTCGCTTTATTTATTTTTTATTTTTTTTATTATTTTTTTTTCAAATTGGTTGGAAAATTGAGACTGTTTCCAGGGATGAAGCATCTTGATGTTGCTGCTGGGATAGGTTAGTTTGTCTCGGTGAACCTTTTTCATATGTAATTGATCTCTAACTGATCATAGAATTTGATGTTGCTGTAATTTTCACAGATGATGTCACTTTAAGGATCCTAGAAACTATCAATAATGTTAACCGCAGAGCCTTACAAGACACCTTTGAAGATGATTTGCAAGCAGAAACTCAGAGTTATGTTTGTGATATTAATCCAAATATGTTGGATGTTGGTAGAAAGCGAGCCGAACAAAGAGGTGAGTTTTGTTAACTTGCATGACAGAAATTCATCATCCATATTAGAGTAATGATGCAAGTTTTTAGCCATGTTCCATCATGGATTACGAGTTGCTTCTAACATAATGCAAGGCTTGGCGATCTGGGGTCCCTCATATGGGTTGAAGGAGATGCAGAGAAGTTCATTTTGAGGATGGGTTAATGGATGGTTACACTATCGCTTTTGGTATTAGGAACGTTACACACATAGAAAAAGCTCTTTCTGAAGCATACAGGTACTTGACTTGCAAATTAGAATATGTTCCTATCAACATAGAATGATTAAATTTTGTTTGATTACATCATTGTTGAAGAAAAGAAAAGAAGGTGTAGGAATCATATGATAGTTCCCTTTGACTTTTCTCTGTTAACAATTCATTTTTTTTATCAGGGTACTAAAAAACGGAGGAAGATTCCTTTGCCTTGAACTCAGCCATGTAGACACTCCAGTTTTCAAGCAGCTGTAAGTATCTAAGAACTTATATACGAGTCAATGTTAATATTGTTCATTGGTTTGTTGGGAGCAAAATTAATAACTTAATTAAAGGGTTATTATTTTAACAGAAGACGTATTTTTGATTTACTAAACAAAGACATGTATTATTTTTAGACTTTCAACTTCAAAGTAACATATAACCAGATACTCTATGCATCACAATTTCACCCACTTGCTTCATGCTAAAAAATTCTAAGTTAGATCCATGTTTGATGTTTAACCCTTTCTTAGGTTTCCATTAGGTTTACACTTATATGCACTTGAAGTCTATTTGATTAAATTCCATGAAATTTTGTTTATTTATTTTAAACTTTTTAGCTTCCTTGATTTGGTATAGGTGACTCTAACTTCTCTAGATTCATGGCATAATTCAAGAAGTTGGTCAAATGGATCAGCAGACCGAGCTTCCGAAAAAGCTATCAAAAGGAAATTTTATTGAGGATTATGTACGAGCTGTTTTAAGGCATACTCGAAATAGGTCCTTTCAATCATGTTTATCATACATTTAGTTTATTTTATTAAGCATGGTATTTATGCTATACTGTACTATAATATGAGTAACATTGAGGAGTTATATTTAAAAGTATGTATTGTCAATGGTTATGCTTAACAGAAGTAATAAAGAAAAAGTTGGATAAAACTAAGGTCAGATTGTGTTATTAATTGTTAGGATTGGACACACGGTTAAGGTGGTTAAACCTTTTGTACTTTGTGTGTATGATATATTGAGTGAATATGATTAAGAATGCGGAATCTACTTAATCACACTTAGAAGGTTATTTGTGTTATGGAAATGGAACAGTTGTGTTTGTTATATGACAATGAACAATGAATGATTATCACCAATGTTAGGAATATAAATATTCAGATGAAGGCTCGGTCACCCGAGTATCTATTTAGCATTTACATAGCTCGTAGGCTTATTTATATTAGCTTAGTATTATTAGTATTAGTATTAATAGTATTAGTCGTATTTATATTTGTGGAGTGGGTCGGGGCTTTCCCCACTGTCAGCTCACTCCACAGCCCACTAGGGGCACCAATATTAATTAGTATATAAACCCCTTCCCACACTTGGGAAGGGTTGGAACTCTTGTCACAATTTCACACTTGAATCTAATAGATCCAGATTTTCTCTCAAGAGTCTCCCTCTCTCTCTCTCTCTAGTTCATCTCTTCTCTCTAACTCTATACCATGGATCTAATCTTCCATGAACCAAGACCACCCGAATCATACACACAATCAAGAAGGTTATATCCTACAATTGGTATCAAGAGCCATGGTTAGGTTCGATTGATTGTGTGTGCTTGGATTTGTAGTTTCCATTTTCTCATTTGTTACTTTGTTTCTGGTTCGTACTATTTCCTGAAATTCAATTGTGGTATCTATTCTCGTGAAAAACAGTTTGTTTCTAATAACTCATTTGTGGGTCGTAACAGTAGTGTTGGGCCTTTAATGTTATCTTGGGTTGTGGCGCTTTACAATTCTTTTGTTTCTGTTTTGGAAACATTATGAAGGATTTATGTGGGGTTCGTTTATTTGCTTTAGTTTGAGATCCTAAGGCTAGTTCTGGGAAACTTGTTTGATGTTGTTTGTGATTTTTCTGTTGGGTTGGTGCGTTAGTGCTCACAGACTTGTGGTTAAAGTCATTTTTTTTGTTTGAGTATCACCTCTCGGTTTAAAAGTCTTGGTGAGATTGTCAAAGATCTTTGAAACTGTTTTAAAAAGTAAAGTAGTGACATTCGAAGATATGTTCGATTCGAAGATGGATTCGGTTTGCTTGACGTTATTGTTCCATACTACTTATCTTTGATATTGGTTGTTGAGATCTCGGTTTAAGGACTTGGTGCTTATACATGTTCATTGTTGCTGTTTGTGTCCAAAGGTATTGTTCATTGATGCGGTTTGTGGTTAAGGTGACTTGTGTTTTGGATTGTAACCAAAAAGGGGTAAAAGACAAAAGTGTGATAGTGACAGCTTTGACTGGTCAAAGTGCGGTTTGTCTACAATGCGGCTTGTGTGTTTTACAAGCACGCGGTTTGTGTCTCTAACATACAGTTTTGTAATGATGCGGTTTGTGGTCTTACAAGGATGCGGTTTGTGTCTATAATATTGGTTTTATCATACATGTGGTTTGTCTCTACATTCATCAATGCGGTTTGTCTACCATTTCATGGGTGCTGTTTGTCTAAACCAAGGTTATGCTGCTAAAATTTTTGCAACCCATGCGGTTTGTCTGTCCAAGTTTCAACTAAACCAACAACTTATTACAAGACACATAAACCTAATCCATTCGATACAACATCAAAATAACAACAACTAATCAGTACATCAACTCAACTGCACTATCCCATCACATCACAACGTCACAAAATTAGAGTATCTCGACAAGGCTCGAACCAAACATATAACATAACGATCTCAGCTTCGTTTCTTTTTCATGTATTACAAAGGTATTCTAAACATCAAAGTCCAAAAACACGAAAGATAAACCATCATCGATCAAGATATTTGAAGCCTAACTTCAATATATATCCGAATCAGCAAAGAAAAGAAATATAACAATTATGTTATCTCTTTTTTCTTGATTCGTTATGACTCAAACTGAAAATGGACCATTCGATCTCAAGTTTTTCTTCTTTCGTGTAACTCATAGTAACATCAAACCTTTAAAGGTCGATCATACGAATAGAAGAAAATCATCATTGATCTTGTTCTCAATATCCAAATTATAAAGAACGAAATATAACAAGAATGTTATATCGTTTCCTTTATTCGGCTTAAATTAAAAAGAAAAATCACATAAAAACATCAAAATAAGTCACCTACCCGAGATCTTCCATGAAAATCTTGAAGCCGATCTTAATGTAAATCAAATGGGAATGATTGCTTTGTGATCGGACTTAATTGTTACAAGGAACGATCCTCTTGTTATTTGGGTTGCTACTGTGAATCAGTTTGTGATGTAGTTAAAAGGGGCGGATGAATAAAATAAAAGGGTTGAATTAATGTGGTGGCTGCTTATTGATGGTGATGTGTGAAAATGAGTAGCGATCATTATTGATTAGGGTTTGTGAGGTTGGTGATGATATGGAGAAATGGGGCGTATTTTTTATGTGAGAGATTAGGGTCAAAATTGATTTGGGAGCACTTTAAATACCGGTTAATTAGGGTTAATTGGAGGTATGTGGGCTTGCTACTTAATGGTTGGGCCGGATGTGAACCATAGGAGATTGGGCTGTGTTATCTTGAATGGTGACATTGGGATGATTAATCATATAACGTGGGCTGTATTTGGTTACTTCGAGAAATTGAACATTAACTCATGGAAGGTGTTTGTTATCTAATTGGGCTAAAGTGTTGTACGCTACATTGGTGATATGTGTTATATGTTTGGATGTACAACATTTCATGTAGGTGCACCCGTCTCGGCTAGTATTTGGGTTTATGAATGTCATCGGGATGACAGAGTTGCGGATTTGGATGCGTAGTCCAATTAGTGCCTACGACTTGAGTGAGCCTGCAATTTGATCTTTGCAATTTGAGTTATAGCTGACAAATAACGATTTGTTTAATTGCAACTTGTCAAGTTGCGTTTTTGACTTGTTGCGACTTGACTAATAGCGATTTGACCAGTTGCGATTTGACGTTGCTAGTTAACACTTGTGATTTGACTAATTGTGATTTGGATTGATCGCTATTTGACTTGTTGCGATTAGACAAACTGCGACTTGACTTGTTGCGATGTGATCAAGTTGAGATTTGACTTCTTTGACTTTGAATTGTAAAGATTAGTATTGCAACTCACTCTTAGTTGTTCTTGTTGATTTCACGGTTTCTCTTGTAGATTTTAGAAAATCCCGCGAAAGATTTGATTTCTCGGTTTAAATCTCAAGAGCTGTAAAATCCCGTGAAATTAATTTTAGACAAGTAGGCTGGACTTGGATTTAGACATAATAAAACTTACGGGGTTTTACTATTTTTTTCGGGATAAGTTTGTGCTTCGAGATCAGTAGGAATTGGGAAATTATGGTAGCTTGGTTGGTTTGTTAATTCACGGGTTGGTGTACTTAGTGTCACAAACATCTCGGGGTGGTTGGATGCACGATGTTCGATGACCCTTACTCGAGCGTATTTAAGGTGATTAGACTTGGATGTTCAAGAAGTGGATATATACAATAAAGGATGGAAGGTTGGGTATATATCACTACCTATATTTAAAGGAGATACGTTGTTGTGCTCAATATAGGTTCTAAATCACAATTTAGTGCAAGTTTAAGTCGCGGACTTGTTCTTTATCAAGCTTAATCAAGTGATTGTTGTTTCTCAAGCTTCTAATGGGATTGTAGTACAAGATCTTCTCAAGAGGTAGTCAGACTTAAAGACAAGAGGTGATTTGTTTAGAGACGTGTTTTAACCTTTTACTCACTTTAAAGTTATACGCATTTCATCAAGCGGTTTTGGCATATTACGAGCTTCAATGAATTGTTAATCTGCTAAACCATTGATGAGGAGAAAAGCAAGGGGTTACTACAAGAGAGTCGTAATCACCATCTTCGTTGCAGTAGTTTCATTTGTCTCTTTCCATGTTTTTGTGCCTGTCAAATTCACGATCATCACAAACTCTTAACTTTGGCAAAAAGGTCATTTGATGCCCTCTTTGAGGGGGAGAATTAGGCGTGTTTCCTAGCAGTTGTAAGGAGCGGCTCCGGTTACAACGGGTCAGATCGTAGCGATTCCGGATTCAGTGGTTCAGTCTCCAGCAGTTTGAATATTAGCGGCTCAAGTTTCAGGGGTTTAGCTTTCAGTGGTTTGGGTCTTAGCTAATTGCCTAAGATTTCAGCAGTTTGATACTTATTGTTGTGCAGTTTGTTCTTGAATTTATTTCTCAGATAAATTTCAAGAACTGTAAAATCCTGTACACAGTACGACAACTATTCCATACACTGCACCTGATAACATCCAAGTAGCTGGGTCAGACAACTTTGTTTGATTGGACTGACTATGAGTCATGGGCACTGCTAAGAATTAGCGCATGTTTCTTCTCCCTTTGACTATTCAACCGCACAATATGATCACGAAGTTAATTTGGTATTCTGTATTTGAGATTGAAGTTGAATTTCACGAAGGCGTCTACTTATATTATCTTGAAGTCGGGGTTGGTAGGATGCATGATTTCAATGATAACTTGCTCGTGCTTAAGATATAAGTTGAAGACTTGGGTTATCTAGTTACCAGCAGTTGGGGTAACTATCACTTAAGAGTTATTGGAGTACTCAGTGTCACACGTCAATGACGATGTCGATAATCGCAAGAGGTGTTAATGTCTCATACTTTGGTTGGGTATTGAGCACTTAGAGATTTGCTTGGAGCATTAATTCTCTACACCGTTCTTCCAACATTAGTGCAAGCTTAAGTAACAAATTTGAGGACTTCTACTTCAGTTTTCAGTATTGGTATATCGGGTTTCCTTCATCAAGTGGTCACTAATCTGCATACAAGGTTGGTTGGTTGGCCAAAGGTTTTAAAAGTTGTGATGTGATCTATAATTCTCACGGGATATTCTTAACCCAAACTGATATTCACCTCAATCTAAATCAGTCATTCCACATTCATACTGTTACTGTCTCACGGTTTCTTCTTGGTTTTGTAAAATCCCGCGAAAGAACTTATTTCTCGGTTTAAATCATAGATTTGTAAAATCCCGTGCAGATGGACTATGCGCTCTTAACCATGGTCGGGTTAAAACCCTTTTCAAAGGTCTGTTAAAGCATCATAAAGGGCTAGATTTGGGCATTAACCACAAGAGGTGACTACGGCGTTAATTCATTATTATTTATTTGAGGCTGAAGTAAAATTTCATGGGTGCGTGTACTTAGTATCTGAAGATATCGGGGAAGTTGGATGAAGATTATTCGAGATCCTTGTTCGAGCTTTCAATACAATGACGAGGACTTGGATATCTAGTTATTTTTTCTTTCTCCCTATTACAAAATAACTATCACTTTAAGGAGTTACGTTGTAGTGCTCAGTGTCACACGAAGTTGTGGATATCCAAGAGGTGATGTACGTCTTATACTTGATGGTTGGTTGGTTGAATAGTATAGAGTACTTAGGGATTCAATGTTGCACGAAGTCTCTACACTGCTCTTTGTCACGCATTAGTACAAGTTTAAGTCACAAGTTCGGGTTATGTTACTTCAGTCTCAAGTTCATCATATTGGGTTTAGTGGTCACGACATCAAGCCGAAAAAATGATAATGGGGTTGGTAACGAGTTAGATGAGAGAAGTAGTAAAGAGAGAGATAATGACGTCTATACACATCAGTGCAGGCCTCGCTCTTCAACATAATGACGTCTGTACACATCAGTGCAGGCCTCGCTCTTCAACATAATGACGTCTGTACACTTCAGTGCAGGCCTCGTTCTTCATCATAATGACGTCTGTACACATCAGTGTAGGCCTCGCTCTTCATCATAATGACGTCTGTACAAGTCAGTGCAGGCCTCGCTCTTCATCATAATGACGTCTGTTCATATCAGTTCAGGCCTCGTTCTTCAAAGAAAAGAAAAGTGTACGCTTGAGTGCACTTTATCTTCAAAAGAAGAGGAATCTTCTTATTTATGGCCATTCTCATCAACAAGATTCATGCTCTTTCCGTGCTTATTCAATCTTCAAGTGGATCGGCGCATATTGGAGTATACTTTTATTCACATATTCAACCAAAAATTGTAGTTGGCAGGCATATGCAATTTTTGAGGGGGGGAAAGGGTGAATATTATTCTTCATGTTGATTGATGATTGAGAATTGGTCATACGACTCCTGAATACGTCAGTTCAGGAGTCGTGCAAACCATGTTTCTCCAACACTACTTCTTCCGTCTATCAAGGTGTTGAAGAACATGGTCATGGAATGCTAATCTACATATTCTCACGGGCTGGTTCAATCAGCAACAATGGGTTTCTAGTCAATGCTTCATGTATACGTCATTAGGCTACATGTACACATAATGATGATGATTCCGATTAATCGTAACCATCATGGGGGAGAGAAATGTGTACACCAAGGACGCACAACAGGTTCACGTGATCGGGCTTAATCATTTATTCCGGTGTTGATAACCGCAGAGATGATCAGTGGTTCAACTTGTTACCTTGGTATTATCGTTTCACTGTTACGTCATGGGCTGATTAATCGTAACCATCAGGGGAGAGAGAATGTGTACATCAAGGACGCACAATAGGTTCACGTGATCAGGGCTTAATATCCAAGGATGGATACATATTATAGATGATCAGTGGTTCAACTTGTTACTTTGGTGTTATACTAAAGACTGAAGAAGGTAGAGTCGTCAGTCTATTCTTCATTCTCTGCTGTGTGTTATCGTCTCATGTGTACGCTGCGGGTTGATGGGTTACATGTAAGATTACTGGAAGGCATTTGGTGAGATGAAGATGATTGGTATTCTGTTCCTCCACATTGGGAAATCTTGAAGAAGGTCGAGTCTTCAGTCTTCTCTACATTCAAAAATGTTGAGCTCTTTTCTTACAACTTGATATTTAACTTAATCCCATGACAGTTCTTGTTTGATGAGTTGTGGAGTTAAGTTAGGTTCAAGTTGTTCTGTATTTTAAGGTTAGGTCCAACTTGATTTTAACCTAATCTCATGACAGTTCTTGTTTGATGAGTTGTGAGGTTAAGCTGAAATCAAGTTGCTACTGGGCTTAAATTTGTGGTTTAGCTTAACCTCATGACAGTTCTTGTTTGATGAGTTGTGGGGTTAAGCTAGATTTCAGTTGAGGCTCAACTTAAACTATCGAAAAGATACCTAAGGTTTTTGACGGCTTTACTCATGGGCGAGAGTGTTATAAGACTAAAGACGGCATGCATTTGGTTACCAAAAGACTTCTTCTTATTATGGGTGTTCATCCAAAGTCTTCTTCTTCTTCCTATTATGGGTGTTCATCAGG
Organism: Artemisia tridentata subsp. tridentata; assembly: GCA_021014915.2. NCBI lineage: Eukaryota > Viridiplantae > Streptophyta > Magnoliopsida > Asterales > Asteraceae > Artemisia > Artemisia tridentata. Next base: position 475,039,641 of record CP139509.1, read on the forward strand.
AAAGGTTGTCAGATTGGGGGAGAGCACTAATTCGGGGAGAGTGAAAAGCCAGAATCAATCCCTGATTAAAAGTGCTCACATTGCTCTTCAGCAAGTCAAGTGATGAATGCGGAGAAGATTCAGAATGCTGAGGAGTAATGATTTCTGGTTCGTATCCTTGTATATATTTTGCTTCTTACATTTTTTTTTTCATATCTTATACCATTTTGTAAATAGTTATATAGAAATCTTGCTAATTGTATATAGAGAAGCGTAAAATCAGAAAAACCATAAAAATTAAAAAAATTAGAAAAGTCCAAAAATAGTTTCACCTAGGCATGTCTTCTGTTTATCGATAACATTTACGGACTTAGAAATGTCATTCAATAATGGCACGGGTCTTTAAATGAAGCTCGAGCAGAAGTTAAAATGGATGGTTAAAACATGTCTAAATGGCTTGCTATTACTTTAGATAGCAACCCGCGCTTCAAAATGGGGAAAGCACGTCGCCAAAAAGACGGCTGTTCCTTCAACTGGGTGATGTTCACCTGGGCATGGATTACTTTATATCCATGTTTCTTCGATCTGATGTACGTTTCAGTGCATCATTTCTTGAAAAAGAAGAGAAATCTTCTTTGTATGCAAATAGTTTTCATTCTATGATTCTTCTGAAAATTATTTGTTCGACATTTGGTGAATATGTGTTGTATGAAATTTGTTTATACTTGGATTATGCATAAAATTTGTCACTCAATCAACGACCACAAATATTTAACTAGAATACGGGTCATTGATTGAGGGGCAGAGTGAATTCAAATTTTATATCATCAAACGGATTTATTGGTTGAAACATACTTGTTAGAAAATGTTTTGTAGTTAATGAGGTATTAGTTGAAGAGGATCTTGCAAAAACTTTATATCAAATGGCCAAATGTGTTAGTTGCTAGAAAGTTTAGGACATTATGTGCAATTTGCTTATAGTTTCCTAGCTTTATGTATCTAGAAGGTTCATTTGTGTTACTTTGGAATCCTCGTATAATCCCCAAAATGCTTTAAGACACAAAACCTAAAAGAAGTTAGAAAACCAGTTGTGTTTGATGTTCTTGAATGCTCCACTGACATTTGTATGATCTAAGTGAATGAGTTTCAAATGTTGTTTGTCTCTGCTGCTTAATTATTGTTGATATTGTGCATATGTTCTCAGGATTCGCTTAGGTAGATTGCTATTATGTTAGAATCATGTTCCTAAGATCCTGAATTAAATATTGAAATCTGTGTGAATTGCCATGTTCGTGATTGCTAATTGCTCTTCATGCTAGATAGTGGTTTGACGTAGTTCCTGATTGGGGTTTGATTATAAGATGAACTTGGTATTATAATGTGGCAAGCTGCTGAAGGGTAGCTATTAAGGAATAGTGTATCTGTATGCATGTATATCTGTGTTGATATTCTTATGCAGATTCCATAGCCAAAATGAATGTGCCAGTTCCCATTCTAACCATTTAATCAGACGTTCAAATTCTATTGATTGGCTCGGAATTCACCACGACAACAACATCGGCAACAACAACAACAACACCTTCACCTCCACCACCATCATTTCAACAAAGAAGTACTTACTCGGATCTCGCCAAGAGGGGATCGACAATACTTGAGAAGATTTGTTGGTGGATGGATGATTGATGTTGACCAATGACTCACTCAGAAAAGCGGGTGATTATATCGTCTGCGCAAAAAGGTCAAACTCATATGTGTCATAATAATCAAATGTGCAAAATAAGCAGTGAATCTCCCTCTTAGATTAAGGGGGAGCATAGTATGTTCTCATCATCAGAATATATTAAATCAGACACATTTTCTCCCACACTTTCTAACTTATTTAAATCAATTGGGATCACAAATCTCAAAAGGTTTGAAATTTTTGATCGGGGGAGAGAATGTGATTTAAATATGAAACATGATGAAAATGTGATGTTTTGGAATTAAACGTTAGGCTCTCCCATATGTGCTAAACTCTTTCGTATAACGATGCACATATTGAGGGGGAGCAAATGAACTAAAAGGATTTGGCATAGCATATGATCGTGACTCAGACTTCACCAATGAATTGACGATAGCTAAAGTCAGTAGTCGAAAGGACATGTCCTGGACGGGTAATAATTTCAAGCCAGTTTATCTGGTGATGTAAGCGTGTCTCGCAAAGGACGTGTCTGAGTAGAATGTACCGATTTTGAGCGATTTTCCTTGAATGTGATCTAGAAGTGTAATAATTTCAAGCTAGTTTACTAGTGATGTAAGCGTGTCTCGCGATGATCATGTTCTTGGAAAATCAATCAATTCAAAAGTGTGAGCTTCACCTGACATGTGCAAATTTATAAAACAATCATTTGAGCACATGTTGAGGGGGAGCATTTGAAAAATATAAAACTCTCAAGTGTTTGCAAAAATGTGTTTCAGAATCATGAACACTTTGAGAGATTTTTTTTCAAAAATTTGGTTTATGGCAATCGTGGAAGAATACCAAAGACCGACCATTTTAATTAATGTATGGAGTTATAAGGATGGTTAGGTTAGGCTCAAGTTCCCACGATCCCGCCAGAGCCGGAGGGATCTACCCAGGGACAATCCACTAGTTAGTGTAGAAGTCCTTAGGTATGATTAAAAAGGAGAAAAGTGGATAAGGGAAAAGTGCCGACTGAGATGGAGCTAGTACTGGAACAATCCCAACAAGGTGCTAGTTAGGAAGTCTCGGTAAGCACTGAAGGGGTTGAAGAATGAAAAAGAATTGTAAAGATAAAGGGTGAAAAGAAAGAAGCCCTCCTTACAACTTAGGCAGAAACCGGGTCAATTCATATGCTGTCAGAATCACTTAGATGATTGCTGGCATTGAAGACAAAGTATCATGGACCCAGTGATACGCTGCACAACCCTCCCTAGCCACTCAAGGTCCCTCAAAGGACTCTTGTTTCAATTGTCACGGAGCTCAATTCATTTCTATCATCTCTCTCACTCCGAGTTAGATGATATTGAAAAGGTGGCAGTCCTCTCCAGCCTCCGATCACCAAATCAAAACGCACAATAGAGTATAGAGCCACGAGATGCATAATAAGATCTCATAGGAACACGAATTATTTCTACACTGGTTGTTCAACATTAAGGACACCAGTTGTAAACTTATGAGTCCTACACAGATCTTAGCAATCTGCCAGAACATTTATGAGAGAATTTACAAATGTAATTCTCAATGATTGAATGGAAATTCCTGCCAGGGTCAACATCAAGCAGCCTTGAAAGCAGGTCACTTCGGTAATTCTTTATGGATTACGCTTAGTGGTCACGGCGGTTTCCAACGGTCTACAGTCGTGGAGTGATCTCCAGCGACTCACCTAATCGTTGATGTGCTACGGTTCGATCTTAAAAAACCCTCTGTGGGTTTTCGATTAGGAACGGTCTTGGTAAGGATTAGAGAGAGTTGTCACACTATGCTGTTAACAATCTCGAAGTCCGAACCTGTAAGTACTGGACGTTTTATTGCTAACTGTCGTATGCAGGAACTTCTGGCGAACGTAGCTGATTGCTGTTGTAGCTGTTTGCGGTTGTAGCTGATTGAGGTTGCAGCTGAATGCGGTTGTAGCTGATTGAAGAAAAGATGCCAATCCTATACCACATGCTCACACTACATCATCATTGTAACTCAACAAAGTCATGATCAACCTAAAAGACCTTTAACACGGCTTCTGCAAACTCTGATGCTAAAGATCATGACACCAAATAGTGTGAGCATGTCGGCTCAAAGATTTACACATCACGTGGAGACATACTACTGAAAGATGGATTGAAGATACATGCTGGATGATTGATGAGTGTCTAAATACTCATCATTTTTGTCGTATCTGAACTGCCAAAATATTCAAAAACACTCAGAAATGCATCAAAATACTGAAAATATCCCAGGGATTGTGTTTTATATGTTTCAAATGCAAAATGTTTAAAAACAGTTGAAAAACGAACAAAAGTTTGCAAAATTGGCAGTTTCAGTCCCTCAAGTTTCAAAACTTGTCAAAATTAGTCCCTAAGCATTTGTTTTGTAAGAAAAGTCACCAAAGGTCCTTTTTAAATCATAAATATCATATTTAGTCCTTTGGTGAAAAGTTTAATTAAATTACAAGTTTGGTCCCTGCACTTTCAGAATTTGCAAAAATGATCCCTGGGAAATATTATTTTTTGGAAATATCATGTATGGTCCCTGGATTATTGAAACATGGCAGGAATTACTCTTGGTGTATTTTGGAAGATGTGCAAGTTTAGTCCTCCAATTTTCAGAAGATTACTCAAATGGTCCTTGAAGTTTAAAATCTTTAAACTTTAAAACTAATTAAACCTTTTGAACCCATTCCCTCGTTTGAACCCCAGCCCACTAAACTAAAAAACCCAGCCCATCTATTTCCTAAACCCGACCCACCCATTATAACAACTAATAAAATACAGGTTATTGGTCAAAATTCCCAAAACAAGTCAAAATCCCTAAACCCGTTTCCTCTTGTCTTCTACCTCTATCCCGCCAAAACAAAAGCAGCCAAAATACCATCCCTATCACCACTACTCCCCAAACTTTCACCCTTTTCACTACCTTCTCTTCTCCCCAACACTGAAACCCATCTCCTTATACCTTCCCCCTCTGCCATGTCACCAATCCGTGTACCATTTGGGCGCCAAAAGTGAAATTGAGGGCTGGGATCAATTATTTTTAATCCAAAGGTTGGGAAGGCATCCAAAGAAGCACAAGTTATCCGCCAAAGCAATTTTCTCTCACAGAAGAAACACAACCAAGGCAGTCGACCCTTAGCTTAGGTTCTAGTATAAATAGTAGTTAATTGTAGCCTTGAATGGCAGGATTATTTTAGCTTTAAATTCGGTATGTTTTTATTTTTAGTTGTAATTTTCGTTAAGCAGAGAGGTTTAATTTAGCTAAGTAATTTAAGGTAATTTGTATTTCTTTATTTCGGTTGTAACTTTTACTTTTTATTTTTAATATAAGTCAAGTTTATTGTTTAGTTATTTACTGCTTCAAATCTGCCTAGTTAGTTCTTGTTACTGCGTATTTTTATTTATTTATTGTTTAGTTATTTAGCAGACTTTGTGCTAAATGTTTTAGTTTGAGTAGGAATTGGATCGGCTTGTGGTTATTGTTTGTGTTTGTGGTTATTGTGGTTATTGTGGTGAATAGGTTACTGTGTTTGTTGTTCTGATCTTAGTTTAGTAACAGCCCAACCATTGCTCTTGTAGTTTAAGTTGTTCTTAGTTTAAGATTAGTTTAATGGTTCTTGGTTTAATCTTGTGCTTATTGAATTTTGTGGTGCATGTTTTAGTTTGAGTTGGATTTGGATCGGTTAGTGTTTATTGTTTGTGTTTGATTTAGTAAGATTTAGTGTAGCTATCTTGCCTGCTTTAGTATAGTTTAAGATGTTGATTTTTGTTTTGAGTTCTATTGGTTTAAAAACTATGTTTTTAGCTTATCTGTTTATCTGTTTACTTTGAACTTTAGTTTGAGTTTTTGCAAAAGATAATCAAGAAAAGAAAAAGAAATATAGATTTGTAAAAACTTTGACAGTCCTGGGGTTCGAACCCAGGACATTTAGCACACACAACCAAAGCAACCAACCACTGCACTCTTAATCTCTCTTTAGTTAAACTTTACAAAAATTTTATTTAAAACCCCTTTTATTTTTCTTTTTTTTTTCTTTTTAGCTTATTGTGAGCTATTGCTTATTTTCGGCTTATTTAAATAGCATTTCCACTTTTTATATTTTTCATAGCTCAAGATTAGTATAAAGTATTTTATTAAAATTTTCAGAATTTTATTTTTCCATTTAGTATTTTTAATCAATTATTTTCTTTTAAATAGTTTTTAATTTATAAAAAATTATTAAAAAGTCAAAAAAAAAATATTTTTCTTTTTTTCCAAAATTTTCTTTTTATATTTAAGTCGTAGGAAAATTAATTCGGTACTCATAGGGCTAATATTTTTTAGAGTTCACCTTTATTTTTGCGCGTTAACTTTAATTTTAATTAAAACGTGCGTTTTTTAGTTTTAAATACCTTTTGCGTTTCATTGCTTTGTGTAATATTACCACAACACCAAATAATCTCTAAATCAAATCATCAAGCATTTTAATTCCGAACCTAAAACGAAATCCTCGATTCACACCTCGCTGGGACACGACCCGGGTGATCACTTGCCCGGTATCACACACATCACATTCACGGGTTTTGCAAGTTTTACTTTTCCTAAAGTTTGACTTGTCATTTCCCAAAGTATCACGTGTGCACGATACTATATTTATTTATATATATACTACACACGGATCAAATTTTGGCGCCGCTGCCGGGGAGGTTGTGTTGCGACAATATTGTTTAAGGTTTAAACGATTAGTGACTTGAGATCCTTCTTCACGAAGTTTTCACTTCCAAAAAAATTATAAAACACAAAAATATTTTTCTTTTCTTTTGTATATATATTATCATATAAAAACAAAAATACAAAAAGATTTTCCGTTTTTCTTGTTAAATTAATAAAACAATAAAAAAAATTACCGTCGAAAACCAAGACAGAATACTACCTAACTGGGGGTATGACCATTAATAAGTTCCCAAACTAAAGATTAAAACTTGCCTTTATGTCGCTTGCGAATTCGGCTCACCTTTGATTGATAAACAACCTATACAAGTGGTTTAAGGTAGGTCTTGACATTAAATTGCAGACCGAAGAGAGATCCATTCTTCTCTCCCGCCACTCTGCGCGTTTATCTTTTGAAGAGCTACCGTACGCTTGTTTGATTTAAGGTTTAAGTTCACTTGTGTTTTGCCTCGGTCTTGTTTTAATTGAAATTGTTTTTGTTAGTGCATGCGCACTCGTTCTTCTCCGTCAACAAGTCCTTTACGTGAACTCGTGCATACCTCGAGAAGACGTAATCGAAGACGTAATCGTGGGCATTCCGCACCAATAGCCGGACCCGAGATTCGTGCTATTCCCGTTCCTCCCATTGTCACAATGGCAGAGGAACGTACCATGTGTGAGCTTCTCCAAGCACCCACCGAGGGTTACGGAGATGCTATTGTTGTTCCGGCAATCGTTGCCGATAGCTTTGAGCTTAAGACCGGGTTGCTATCCTTAGTAACTTCGAGTCAATATTTCGGATTTGAGAGGGACGATCCTCATTCCCACATTCGATGGTTTAACAAGATCACCTCTACCATCAAATACCGAAATGTACCACAAGATGCAATCAAATTGCTTCTTTTTCCTTTCTCTCTCGAGGGGTCGGCCCGAACTTGGCTAGAAAAACAACCCCCTCGTTCTATTTTAACATGGGAAGATTTGGTGTCGAAATTTGTGAATGAATTCTTTCCTCCATCAAAAACCACAGCCCTTAAAAATGAAATCACCAAATTCACTCAAAAATTTGATGAATCCTTTAGTGAAGCGTGGGATCGGTTTAAAGAATTACTCCGCAAATGTCCTCACCATGGTTTCTCTCCGAGTTACATCAACTCGATACCTTCTATAATGGTTTGAACCATTCCGATCAAGACTCTCTTAATGCCGCCGCCGGTGGTAATCTCTTGTATCGGACTACGAAAGATGCTTTAGCCATCATTGAGAACAAGTCTAAGGTTCGCACTACACGAAGCAAGCCGGTTGTTTCCCAAGTGAGTGCTACCCATTCTACCTCATCTCCCGTGAGTACTTCTAGCACCGATGCTAAGATTGACAAACTCACGGAGGCTATTCAAGCTTTGGTTCTTTCCGAACAAAAGAAACTTTCTTCCCCACAAACTTCTTCACCCAATCAAGTCAAAGCGGTGGAAGAAACTTGTGTCACTTGTGGTGGTCCTCATGCATACTACAATTGTACTGCCACCGATGGTAGTCGATGTGAAGTTAATCCGGTAGTCGGGTCTCTCAATCAAGGAGGTAATCAATACCGTCCTCAAGTTGACCCAAACTATCGTGCTAACAATCAAAATGGACCACCCGGATTTTCTCAACCCAACAATCCAAATAGATTCAATCAAAACCAACCGAGAGGGCAAAATGTTCAAAATCAATTTCAAGCCCCGATCAATCAATACCCAACCCAAGGGGGTAATTTCAAAATCAATTTCAAGCCCCGATCAATCAATACACAAAGTACCGCACACGTCCAACCTTCGGTGGTCCAAACTCCAATTCCGGAACCCGATGTTCCGAAGACAAATTCTAAGCCTTCAATTCCATATCCTTCAAGGCTTAATGATCAAAAGCTTAAAGAGAAAAACAATCAACAAATGGAAAAATTCTTCCAAATCTTCAATGAGTTGCATTTTGACATAAGCTTCGCAGATGCTCTCGTTCTTATGCCCAAATTTGCATCTACACTCAAAAGTTTGCTAAGCAACAAAGATAAGATGACTGAGATGGCAAAAACCCCACTTAATGAGCAATGCTCGGCGGTTCTCAAAAAGCTTCCCGAAAAGCTCGGAGACCCCGGCAAGTTTTTAATCCCATGTGATTTCTCGGGGATGGTTCAATGCCCTGCCTTGGCCGATCTTGGCGCGAGCATTAACCTTATGCCACTCTCGATATGGAAGAAATTATCTCTTCCGGAGCTTGCATCTACTCGCATGACACTCGAGCTCGCGGATCGTACTATAACTCATCCGCTTGGAATAGCCGAGGATGTTGTGGTGAAAGTAGGAAAGTTCCACTTTCCTACTGATTTTGTTGTAGTAGATTTTGATGCCGATCCTCGAGTTCCACTCATTTTGGGTAGAGCTTTTCTAAGAACGAGTCGTGCTCTCATTGACGTGTTCGCCGAAGAATTGACCATTCGTGTTGAGAATGAAGAGATCACGTTTAACATTAATCAGGGGTCTAAATGCAACGTTGCTACTATTGATTCAAAATCTGAAAAAATTGATTCGAAACTTTCAAGATTTACGGTCAAAAGTGTTGCACAACATCGTGCTAAGCTCAAAGCAACGAACATAGCCCCTGGTTCAAGTGAATGGTTCAAAAGTTGTAATGCGGAAGTTAAGAGTGTTTTTGATTACGATGAACACGAATCGGAGGATACAACGGAAGTGGTAAAAACTGCTAGCTCTAAGAGCACACCACTTGCCCCACCTTCAGAATCGGTTTGTCGTATTGATATTGCCAAAAATCCTACTCTTACTTCCGCATCACTTATTTCCGACTCTTCCTATACTTCTCCTCCGTTTGTGGAAAGTGATATTTCTAAGGAAGAGATCGAGGTCTTCTTGTTTGATGCTCAAATTGTTGAGCCCGATGTTGATCCGGGGGGAGATGGCCCGATTTTAGAAAAGATGATTTTTGATGAACCATTGTTTGCTCTCCCCCCAAAGGATGATGTTGTTGTGGAAAAGCCGTCTTATCCTTTCGAGCTCGAGCTCGAGGATGCTTTTCCCGAATTTGAGAGTTTTGTGTTTAATGATCAAGAGGAGAGAAGTGGCAATCCCACTCCTCATCCGGATTATTCACTCTCGGCTTATGAAGCCTTTCGTTTTGATATCGATCATTTGGAAGAGACGGGAAGTGTAAATACCACTTACCATTCTTATATGTCTCTTCCCGAGTATGATGTATTTCATTTTGATGAAAATGATCGATATCATGAGGAGTTCTCGATTGAACTCCCTCATGTGATATCTCCTCCTGAATATGATCATTTTTGTTTTGATCTGGAGGACGAGTTAAGTGTGGGAGGAGGTGTGTTGAAAGATTTATTTCTTGAAGATTGTACCCCAACCCTCCCTCCCGTTGAAGCCAATGATGCTTCTGATGATGAAGAGTTTTACATGATAATAATAAAAATCTTGCTTCTCTTCATCACATATGGTGTGATTGCTCTTTCCCTTTTCTCCTACGGGAATGAGGACACCATATTTGACCCCGGTATCGCCCCTAATAGTTTCTTCTATTGAACTACCGCGGGTTGTATCTCATCGGAGTGGAACTTTCTCATGTTCAAGTGTTTATCCAAACAATTTGAATGAAAGTCCGATTGAGATTGGTTTTCCACTTGCTTCCCCATGGACAAATGAATTCGGGGTCGAGTCAAGCTAAGTGACTCGGTTATCAAAAATATTAGCAAACCATATGGGTTTTCACCCATATTTCTGACTTCTTTCTCTTTTCTAACACCTAAGTGTGGGGGAGATGCCCCACATGTTGTATATATGGAAGTTTTTCTTGAAAAAAAAAAAAAAAAAAAAAAAAAAAAAAAAAAAAAGGCTATTAGTATTTCCCTTTCACGTTCTAAGTGTTGGTTTAACAGCCGGTACTTTGAATATTGAGGGCAATATTCAGTTCTAAGTGTGGGGGGGAATTCTAGCGAAATTAATCAAATGTACCATCTAGTACCCCCATTTTGGCCAAAATTAAATTTTTTTTTCTTACTTAGAACTCAATAAATGGTTATCAGTCCGCCATGTCTAACCCACATAAGGATTGGCTAATCCTAGAGCAAACGGATCTAGGTAAAGATGTCTCAAATCCGTTGATGGCTTACAATTTGCCAAAAATTATATGGTTTTCGACTCGCCATATCTTTAAAAGTGAAGAGTTGGCTAGCCCGCAAGGTTATGGCTTGTGGTTAAGGCAGTGGAAATCCATAATTGGTAATCAGCTCACCAAAGATAATATTGATAATTTATCTAAGAGTTGGCTAGTCCAGAAGCAAACGGCTTCTGGTAAAGACAAATCAAATCCGTTGACAGCTTATGATTTGCTCAAAATCATATGGTTATCAGTGTACCATAGTTCTTACTTGAACTAAAACATTTGGCTACTCCAGAAGTGATGGCTTTTGGTAAAAAGAAAAATCCATTAAAACTTCATAAAAGATTGCTAGGGACTAGCAATAGTTTAGTCTGGGGGATTGATGAATGTCTAAATACTCATCATTTTTGTCGTATCTGAACTGCCAAAACATTCAAAAACACTCAGAAATGCATCAAAATACTGAAAATATCCCAGGGATTGTGTTTTATATGTTTCAAATGCAAAATGTTTAAAAACAGTTGAAAAACGAACAAAAGTTTGCAAAATTGGCAGTTTCAGTCCCTCAAGTTTCAAAACTTGTCAAAATTAGTCCCTAAGCATTTGTTTTGTAAGAAAAGTCACCAAAGGTCCTTTTTAAATCATAAATATCATATTTAGTCCTTTGGTGAAAAGTTTAAATAAATTACAAGTTTGGTCCCTGCACTTTCAGAATTTGCAAAAATGATCCCTGGGAAATATTATTTTTTGGAAACATCATGTATGGTCCCTGGATTATTGAAACATGGCAGGAATTACTCTTGGTGTATTTTGGAAGATGTGCATGTTTAGTCCTCCAATTTTCAGAAGATTACTCAAATGGTCCTTGAAGTTTAAAATCTTTAAACTTTAAAACTAATTAAACCTTTTGAACCCATTCCCTCGTTTGAACCCCAGCCCACTAAACTAAAAACCCAGCCCATCTATTTCCTAAACCCGACCCACCCATTATAACAACTAATAAAATACGGGTTATTGGTCAAAATTCCCAAAACAAGTCAAAATCCCTAAATCCGTTTCCTCTTGTCTTCTACCTCTATCCCGCCAAAACAAAAGCAGCCAAAATACCATCCCTATCACCACTACTCCCCAAACTTTCACCCTTTTCACTACCTTCTCTTCTCCCCAACACTGAAACCCATCTCCTTATACCTTCCCCCTCTGCCATGTCACCAATCCGTGTACCATTTGGGCGCCAAAAGTGAAATTGAGGGCTGGGATCAATTGTTTTTAATCCAAAGGTTGGGAAGGCATCCAAAGAAGCACAAGTTATCCTCCAAAGCAATTTTCTCTCACAGAAGAAACACAACCAAGGCAGTCGACCCTTAGCTTAGGTTCTAGTATAAATAGTAGTTAATTGTAGCCTTGAATGGCAGGATTATTTTAGCTTTAAATTCGGTATGTTTTTATTTTTAGTTGTAATTTTCGTTAAGCAGAGAGGTTTAATTTAGCTAAGTAATTTAAGGTAATTTGTATTTCTTTATTTCGGTTGTAACTTTTACTTTTTATTTTTAATATAAGTCAAGTTTATTGTTTAGTTATTTACTGCTTCAAATCTGCCTAGTTAGTTCTTGTTACTGCGTATTTTTATTTATTTATTGTTTAGTTATTTAGCAGACTTTGTGCTAAATGTTTTAGTTTGAGTAGGAATTGGATCGGCTTGTGGTTATTGTTTGTGTTTGTGGTTATTGTGGTTATTGTGGTGAATAGGTTATTGTGTTTGTTGTTCTGATCTTAGTTTAGTAACAGCCCAACCATTGCTCTTGTAGTTTAAGTTGTTCTTAGTTTAAGATTAGTTTAATGGTTCTTGGTTTAATCTTGTGCTTATTGAATTTTGTGGTGCATGTTTTAGTTTGAGTTGGATTTGGATCGGTTAGTGTTTATTGTTTGTGTTTGATTTAGTAAGATTTAGTGTAGCTATCTTGCCTGCTTTAGTATAGTTTAAGATGTTGATTTTTGTTTTGAGTTCTATTGGTTTAAAAACATGTTTTTAGCTTATCTGTTTATCTGTTTACTTTGAACTTTAGTTTGAGTTTTTGCAAAAGATAATCAAGAAAAGAAAAAAAAAATATAGATTTGTAAAAACTTTGACAGTCCTGGGGTTCGAACCCAGGACATTTAGCACACACAACCAAAGCAACCAACCACTGCACTCTTAATCTCTCTTTAGTTAAACTTTACAAAAATTTTATTTAAAACCCCTTTTATTTTATTTTTTTTTTCTTTTTAGCTTATTGTGAGCTATTGCTTATTTTCGGCTTATTTAAATAGCATTTCCACTTTTTATATTTTTCATAGCTCAAGATTAGTATAAAGTATTTTAGTAAAAATTTTCAGAATTTTATTTTTCCATTTAGTATTTTTAATCAATTATTTTCTTTTAAATAGTTTTTAATTTATAAAAAATTATTAAAAAGTCAAAAAAAAAAATATTTTTCTTTTTTTCCAAAATTTTCTTTTTATATTTAAGTCGTAGGAAAATTAATTCGGTACTCATAGGGCTAATATTTTTTAGAGTTCACCTTTATTTTTGCGCGTTAACGTTAATTTTAATTAAAACGTGCGTTTTTTAGTTTTAAATACCTTTTGCGTTTCATTGCTTTGTGTAATATTACCACAACACCAAATAATCTCTAAATCAAATCATCAAGCATTTTAATTCCAAACCTAAAACGAAATCCTCGATTCACACCTCGCTGGGACACGACCCGGGTGATCACTTGCCCGGTATCACACACATCACATTCACGGGTTTTGCAAGTTTTACTTTTCCTAAGGTTTGACTTGTCATTTCCCAAAGTATCACGTGTGCACGATACTATATTTATTTATATATATACTACACACGGATCAATGATATTTTCGAAGAATACTCAAGATCATCCAAGACAATCAATCAGTCATCAAATCATTACTGCTGAAGGCACAAAGACTAAAGACATTGAAGAATCAAAGACTACGAGCTATGACGTCAAGTTCAGAAGACAGAATGCTAGAATTCAAATTATTATTTCCGGGGTGACCTCCCTTAGGGGGAGATTGTTAGGAATATAAATATTCAGATGAAGGCTCGGTCACCCCGAGTATCTATTTAGCATTTACATAGCTCGTAGGCTTATTTATATTAGCTTAGTATTATTAGTATTAGTATTAATAGTATTAGTCGTATTTATATTTGTGGAGTGGGTCGGGGCTTTCCCCACTGTCAGCTCACTCCACAGCCCAATAGGGGCACCAATATTAGTTAGTATATAAACCCCTTCCCACACTTGGGAAGGGTTGGAACTCTTGTCACAATTTCACACTTAAATCTAATAGATCCAGATTTTCTCTCAAGAGTCTCCCTCTCTCTCTCTCTAGTTCATCTCTTCTCTCTAACTCTATACCATGGATCTAATCTTCCATGAACCAAGACCACCCGAATCATACACATGAGACGATAACACACAGCAGAGAATGAAGAATGGACTGACGACTCGACCTTCTTCAGTCTTTAGTATAACACCAAAGTAACAAGTTGAACCTCTATAGTATGTATCCATCCTTGGATATTAAGCCTTGATCACGTGAACCTGTTGTGCGTCCTTGATGTACACATTCTTAAGAATAGACCACGATTCAATATGATTAAGATAATAATACGAGTGATCTTGAGTTATCACTAGGGTTACAACCTTGAATCTTAAGTTTTTCTTACTTGTGATATTTTTGTGTTTGTTCTTGTTCTAATAGTTATGAAAGTTCTAAGTATTTAATAATCACACAAAATATCTAGTCTAAGATCTTCTTTTATAGTCCAAGAAGATCTTTACAATATTGCTTAAAGTCTTGATAAACTACTTGCTATGATAATACGTGTGTCAGTCAATAAGATACAACTTGTATCTTTGTTTACAACTTTGTTTGACTGATCAAGTATCTAGATATTATCTAAAGAATACAAGTGACTTATATATAGATAATATCTTCTTCGATCTTATCCTTCTAGCAGCAGAATACGTGTATAGTTATCTCTTAAGCAGCAGGATCACTAACACTAGCAGCAGTATCATAATACTATCAGCAGGAACACTCAGCAGCAGAATCAATACACTAGCAGCAGCAACAGATACACTACCAGCAGCAATCAAACTTTGCACCACCAGCAGAAACTAATATACTACCAGCAGAAACATACTTAGAGAATTTCCCAATTCTTGAACTTCAGAATATTTAATTCCCAACATTAATAGAGCACAATAATTGGTTAATGTAATTTACAGGTTGCAACATGGGTACAACCCTTTCTTTCACCATGTACACTTTTCAACCATTTTCTACTACCCTTCTTTCGCTATAGTAAAATATGCCAACAATAATTATAAGACATGCCCGCCTTATATGCCCGGGAGAGCTTATAAGTCATGCCTGCCCATCGGGCGGTATATATATATATATATATATATATATATATATATATATATATATATATATATATATATATATATATATATATATATATATATATATATATATATATATACTAGTTGTCGAAGCCCGCCCAATGGGTGGGCATGACTTATAAGCCCTCCCGGGTAGATAAGCCCGCCCGTTGGGCAGGCATGACTTATAATTATCGCTGACATACGCCTCAGGCGGGCATGTCTTATAATTATTATTGGCATATTTTAATATTGCGAAAGAAGGGTAGTAGAAAATGATCATCTGATGCATGTTAATATATATCTATTCATCACATCACTGAGTTTTAAAAGATCTTCAATGTTGATCATATAATGAAGGCTGTTAAAGATGATCATGGTACAATGATGGAGCAAGGCTACTGATGCTACGATTGCATGTCTACTGGTGGAGTTGAAGATTAATAAGTGTAAGGCTACTGGTACATCGAAAATAACTCTACTCCATTCAGGTCTGAGGTTATTTCCTTTTTACAAATTAATACTGCTATGGTTCGAGTTAGTACTGTTGCTATCGTTCATACTGTTGCTTGCTACATTTGGTTAGTACTGCTTTCAATAAGGTACTTAGTACTGCTCGAAGGACTTTGTACTGTTACCCATATATTAGTACTGCTAAGTTCTTTTTAGTACTGCTCGAAGATTTATTAGTAAGCAGACAATGAATCCACAAACGAATAATAATTTAAACTAATATATGTATGTTACGCATAGCAATTGCCGAAAATTGCACTCACTTTGAGGATTTTGGCGGCCACGTCTGGTTCGTGATTATTTGGACATGAACCGAACGTTTCCTAACTTCTTTATTCATGTAATGTTGCAATCTTTTGCATTAGGGTTTTTTTAACAGATCGATTATAGTGTTTTAAGCAGCTGTGGAGAATTAATCAAACGCTATTGATGTTCTATATTTTATAGGCTGCAATTTTTTGATTTACTGTTTTTCTTTTCTTTTGTAATTATAAATAATTTTAATACAGATACATACTCACATTGTGAAATTAGTTGTCTATTACATCACATTGGCTTATAAAAGTACATGTAACTCTTTTTAGTAGGACCTGTAACAATATGCATGTATCTATTTAAATCAATGGTTTGCTAATGATTCAATATATATTGTTGAGGCTCTTAAATCCATGCAGAACATTAAGGTTTCAAATACCACACACGCATTACCGGATATGCGAGATTTTGCTAACGTGATTCAAATGTTGCTCAACAAACCATCCCCTTCCTTCCCACATTTTGTTGTAAGAGCATCTAATTAAGACAAACAAAGAAGCAGCACGCAAAGCATCAATTAGCCATTAACAACTTCAAATGAATATGGATAAATAAAAATAAAATTAAAAATAAAAAAAAAACATTTTTTTTGATGAAACCTTTTTTTTTCCTTTCTAATTTTCTGTATTACCGTGATCATTCCCAAAGGATAGCAATTGAAAACACTGTTGTAGCAGTGTGTCAAATATGGCCTCCCCGTTAGGCCTGCAAGAAAAATACACTTTCAAGGAACTATATTTGGCACTGGCTAGAACATGTATCTATCACTAATTACGGCTAGCCTCATGTTCAGGTAATACAATTCAGTGTAAAAGGGATATAAAAAATGTGAATATAGATGCTCGTTAAGTTCCGTTACAATAAAAAAAAGCTACCTCAACGCCCTCCCCAAAGGGTTCACAAAGGTCGCTGAAATCCTACTCAGCCACTCATCTAGCTCACAGGTCACCAACATGCCCTTCCTCGAGAAGCATACCATCAAGTATTTGTGAAAGCGTTTGTCAGATTTCACGCACATCTTTTAAAGTTATTCGTATTTGGTTATAGGTTGGCGGTTTCTCCAAAGTAGCCTGGCCATCTGATGGCGTCTTCGTCTTCCACAAAGTAACGGCTGCTCCGTCCACCACTGCTAATCCCTTCCCGCCAATGGCTGAGATGTTCAGTCGACTCCCTCTTTGTATCTGAAGTTCAAAAAGTGAGATCTTTCAGTAATATTTCAGTTACAATCGAAACATCTCATAATTAAAATTGACCTTTCTAAAGGCAGATATAGGATTCACAAACCGATTACTTAAACCATGATGAAGCCCCTGGTGCATTTTTTAACAGCAAAATCAAAACAAAACAGGAAACATAAAAATAAGCAATCCAAACACTCATAGTAAACAATCAACTCTTACCACTTGTATATTTGTGCATAAAAAGGTTGCGATCTACTGGTACTTTCTTTTTCTGCTAGGCTAGATCTACCCCTTCCTCTTCCTTGACCACTTCCATTGGCATGACGATTCTCAGGCTGCAACTATAAAATTAATATAAATGTTCTTGATAAGAGGAGCCCCAAAAAACTGTGGAATATTGCAATTTATAAATTTTTGTAGTTGCAATTTTGAATAAGAGTCTACTGCACCTTTTTATAAACACCTAAAAACTAGTCCCATTGAATCATGAAAAGGCGTCGCTGCACAAAATCTCATCGAATTAGTTCTGCATGAAAATAAATAATCAGGGGAGTGAACGCAAGAAGATAGATATAAGAAATTCTAAAAAAAAATTTATCAATGAAACATCCTAATAAAGGCTTGCAGAAACGTTTGTGGTGAATAACTTACGTAATTGATAGGCGCCTATTTGTTCCTTATAACTTCATCATGACTATCAGTTCCTTAACCAAATTTCCAAGGTACGTATACTCAAGCGGTGTTCCTGCACGATTACCAAGAAATGTAAGACCGATGACTTTAGAAAAAAGTTCAACCATAACCGCAGTGAGTATATACAACTGCAACATAGGTTCCAGAATCATAAAAAAAATGCTTAATTTAATTACCTGGTACCGTTGACTGCCTTCGGTGATCATTTTCAGGTACATTTTTGTCGCTTCATTCATACCTTAAATAACTGTAACTGTAACTGTGTTAATATGAGGCACCCCGTAACCGATATGTTGTTCCAAAGGGAAAAAAATCTGGATATTTATAATGCAAGAATTCTATTACAATCCGGTGTATAGATTAATGCACCTTTGTTAGACAATGATGTGCGTCCGTGAATTCCTCTAAAAATGTCATAAACATTGTGAACTGGTTCATTTAATGATGCGGAAATTATACAATATCAAAGGTTAATACAACATGAATAACAGTCAATACAATTTGTAAAAGTAAATGATTGAATAACCTCGAGCCGTGGAATGTTATTAGCTGTCATTTTTGCGCAACCTGCTTCAACTCGCTTTTGTCCCTTCATTCATACCTAAAACAACATTGTAGTGAAAAAAACTAACCTGTAGTGAAAGCAGGTGACAATCTTCCATGGGCAGAAGCTGTCAAAGCAGAATGAAGCAAAAATGGAATAGCCAGCTAGGACGATTTGGCGTTGAAACGTTATCACTCCCTTCGCTCTAAGGGTGTGTTTGTTTCAATAAGATGCTTTAGGTCTTAATCTGACTATCACATCTTACCGGTAAAAGGTGGCTAGAAAATCTAAATCAGAATGAAATAATGTTGTTTGTTTTGTATAATTGTCCGAATGATTTTAAGTGCTCGTTTCTGCAATTTATTTATTAAACCAACGCAATGCGATAATAAGTAACTTATATAAATGTGAAACAAGATTTTTTATCATAAATATAACATAGTTAATAAACCATCAAATATCTTATATTAACACAAGTCTTCAATCTCTTATAGAGTAATAGGCAATAAGACAAGCCCCCACATCTTATTAAGTAAGATGTTATATGTCTGACCGGGTCTGACTTAAAAGAAAAAAACAAACAACACTAATGTCTAAGCACCTCTTACCGCCATTGACTCGGTAAGAGTAAGAGGCTAGTAAGACATTTTTTCAAAAAAAAAAAAACACACCCTAAATACTTGGAGAAGAGTTGGTCGGCACTTAAAATAAAAAATTGCACCGGATCAGAGTTTCAACTTTATCCAAAAAAATATATTTTTGGGTAAAGGATTTTAACCCGGAGAACTGTTCAAGAAATATTCAAGAAGGCACATCATGTTTTATGATTAACTCTATTTTAATAATAATTTACACACATCACGATTTATATCTGATGTCTTAATTTCATACATTAACATAGATGAAGTTGACGAGAAAATTTGCATGCTTTAACTAAAACATTTTGTAGAAACTAGAAGGGGGGGGGGGGGGTTGAATAGTTTCACCGTTTAAAATTACGTTTTTAAAAAACTTTTAGTTCTTTTATGTTCTTTTTGAAAAACTGTTTGATTCAAAGTTATGTGATATCTATAAACACAATAATAATGCGTAAAATAAGTAAAGTAAAGACTAGAAGTAAAGGAAGAAAATAACCAAACCGAGACACGGAGATTTATAGTGATTCGGCATGAAGCTCACTCTTCATCCTACTCCACTCCTCGAGTACCACACTCGAGAGTTCACAATCACAATGTCAACACACTCCTTTCAGGCGGAGCAAACCGTACACCAAGCTTACACCAAGTTTAACGACACTAAGCAGAATGTCGAGTTCTAATCGTAGCTAGAACCAATCTACACAAAGCCCACGCGGCTACACGAACAAGCACTCTTGTCTACTTGGATTTACACACAATCCAAATCTTCACACAGACGATCACCCCGTCCAAATCTTCACATGGACGATCACCCCGTCCACTTGAATCTTCACCCAATCCAAGTCTTCACGAACCTTCACTCGGTCCTAGTCTTCACTTCACGGACTCACACCAAGTCCAAGTCTTCACACAGCGACACACTAACTTACACAAAGTCCTAATCTAGATACACCACTTTATGGACTTACACTTTATCCGTATTTATCCTAAGACACCTAATCACGACTCACACATAAGTCGGATATACAAATTTACAATATATACAAATGAGAGAGTTTGGGGGAAGAAGAGAATCATAACACGAGTTACGTATGTGTGATGACTAATCTATAACACTTCATTTCTTGACGAATACGAGCGTTCTTCTCTTGCACTTTGATATAGAGGGTAACGGTATCAATTATAAACACATATCGACACGTTATAAAGATCAAAGAAGAGAGAAAGAAAGACCAAAATGTTTTTGTGCAAAGAGGGTTGTTTTTCTGAGTAAAACAGTTTTGTATTTATAGGAGGAGCAGAAGACGGTCCCTTAAAGTTGGACGGTCCTTTATATATAAGGGACCGTCGCCCTATTTATGGGACCGTCCCGACAGACGCTCCCATTTTTGTCCTGATGTGGTGAAAGTTTATCTGGTGAAAAACTTATCTGATTTTTGTGGGAAAACTAGCTGTTGGGAAATTTGAAATTCAAATTTATTTTCTTTAATAAAATATTTCTTTTTAATTACAAAAACACTTTTGTAAAAACATTTTGTCACATAAAAATGTGTAGTTTTGAGAAAATAAATTCTTTGATTACTTTACTAATGTCGGTATTGTGTTTGTTCATACCTGAAGTGATGTTGTAGTCGGCATGTTGTTGAAACGATTTTCCTCGGTAAAAAACTTATCAAATGTAGTTTTACGTAACGTGTATTTATATTTTGTGATTATCAAAATGTATAGAGACCGAATAATGCAAATGTCATTTTTGACATTGTTTGTATTAACAATCTCTCCCTTTTTGATGATTACAAAATATAAACTCATTTTAGGTAAATTATATGTTAATAAGTTTTTAATGAGTTTTTGTTTACTTCTCCCCCTTTTTGTAGAATCAAAAAGGCTTCGTCAATGTATAGAGAGGAAAGAAATTGACGGTACTAATGCTCCCCCTTATTCAATGCTCCCCCTAGATGAGGGCACTAGGGAATCGAGCTATGGTGTTGTGCTAGTAGAAGAAGAATTAGAGGGGTAAGAAGAGAATTAAGATAGATAGAAGGAGATAGTAGAAGAAGAAATGATGAGAGGAGGGTGAAATCAGATAGATTAAGTATGAAACAAATAATGCAGAGAAGATAAATCTGAGTTTTAATATTGACTGGGGACGGACCTTCATATACACCGACGGTCCCTCAAATATCGGGGACCGTCCCTGTATAAGAGACCGCCGCCAGTGGCCGTGTTTTAGATGAAACGTTGTGATATAAGTGTTACCCATTTTAAAGAAAGTTAATTTCACACATTTTAAAGATAACCATGACAAGTATTACAACATAATAGCATAGATTTCATCAACTCCAATACATTCATTCATAAAAAGCATACATAATATAAAGCATACATCACATAAGGATTCATCAAACTACGAGCTATTTCTAGAATAACCTCACTTCCTAGAACATGCTTGGCCCAAAAGACACTCATTTGATTATTTTTAACTAAACATGCAAACATGTTAAGTTGGAAGGTGGAAAATAAGATGGTGGAGCAGAAGGTGACATGGTTGCAAGAGGAGTTGGTTGGACATTGGGTCTTCCTCAATTGATGGTGGAGAACTTCATACTTGTGTCTTCCTCAATTGATAGTTGAACTTTGTTCTTGACTTTCTTGATTAGCTATTGATTTTGACGTAACTCTTTATCTTTAACTTGATCTTTTTGTCTTGAACGTTCTTAACTTGAGCTTGTTGAGGATGAGCTTCATAAGTATGAGTATGAGAAAATGTAGATGTTGAAATATGTGATGATGGTAAATGGTCTTTCCTCAGTACCTGCATAAACATTGTTAGTAATAAAGCATCCAGCACTTACAGGTTCGGACTTCGAGATCGTTAATAGCACAGTGTGAAAACTTTCTCTAATCCTTGCCAAGGCCGTTCCTGAACCAGATGCCCCTGAGAGAGCTAACTCAGATACACCAAAGTGTATCAACGATTCAGGTGAGCCGCTGAAGTATACCGGAGTATCACTTCACGACTGTAGACCGTTTGAAGTAAATAACCATCATGATAGATAAGGCAAGTTCCGTAGATCTTATAAAGACTCTTATACACCTTGTGTCCTTTTTGGCGAACGCATGTGTATTATATTGGAAGTGTATCCTAAGAGATATTTTAATGAATCTCATGGCTCTAGACTCGATTATGTGCGTTTTGGTTTAAGTCGACAGAGGCCTAGAGTAGAGTGCCACCTTTTGAATATCAACACATCTCGGAGTGAGAGGCCGATAGAATATGTAAGGTTCTCCATGAGAAATGAAACATATATCTTTTAAGAGATACCTGAGTGGCTAGGAGGGGTTGTGCAGCGCGTCACTGGGTCCATGACGTCTTGTCTTCAATACAGGTATCATCTTTGTGATAATCGATAGCAGATGTATTGACCCGGTTTCTGCCCTAAGTTTTCATGGAGGGCTATTTTTTTTCACCCTTTCGTAAACTTTTCTTTTTTAATTCTTCAACCTCTTCTTTCTCCTTTCTCATATAATCCTTTCTTCAAGCATACCTAAGGACTTCTAATTCTAATCTATTGGAATTGTCCTTGGGTAGATCCCTCTGGCTCTGGCGGATCATAGGACATAAACCTAACCATAATCACCATATTACTCCATGATTATCCTAGATTTATTGATCACATGTCATAAAACCTTTTGTGAAAATCTCTCAAAGTGTTTATGAATAAAACACATTTTGTTAACACTTCGAGAGTTTTGTATTTTCTGAAATACTCCCTCTTCACATATGCTTATGCATTTTATGATAAGTGATGGTCCCTAACAACGAAGTAACACTAGATCTAGTCTACTAATTAACCACAAACTCAATCACAACTATACTATGTATTAAACTAAATAGCGATAACAATGATTAACGAGAGATTAAGAGAAAGAGAGAATAGAGAAGAGAAGGATGATTATCATTATACTTAACAATTCGACAAAGCTTCTGCACGAGTAACAAAATAACCAACAAATAAAATGACCACCCTTTGCCTCTATTTATAGGCGTATGAAGGGTGGCATGTGCTTAGGATATTCCTAAGCATATTCTATTCTAAGAATATACTAGAATTATGCTAATTAGATGCTAATTAGATTCCCTAAGGCACATGGGCTACTAATGTGCCTTGGGTTTTTCTTTCTAAACATATAGCCTAACTTATTTAAGCAACCAACTAATACAAATATGACTAAGACTTGAAATATAATTAAAACGTGTTCCCAACAATCTCCCCCTAAGTCTTGGTCATCTTGGTTGCTTGACATCGTCTTTGCTTCTTGGCTTCTGGCGTCTTCATAATCTTTGTTCTTTGTTCTTGATCTGATATGATGTGGTATGGTAATGATCTGCCATCCTCCAATGGTCTTTAGTACTGGTGTCTTCACGTCGTTTCCATCATGCTCATATCTTCTTTGACTTTTACTCTTCATACATCACGTAGTTCTCTCTTCATAAGCTTGATCTTAGACTTGTGAAAGATTAACATACTTGATCTTTGACTTTTCTTTAATAACTTTGAACTTTTGCTGTCTTTAGTCATTGCGAGAACTGATCTTCAGGATATGAGCATGATGGAGTCTTGATGGTGGTAGAACTCCAGGTCTTCACGATCCTCCGTAGGTACATCATGAACAATCTGGCACTTACAGATTTGGACTTCGAGATCATCAACAACATAGTGTGAAGACTTTCTCTAATCCGAACCCAGTCCGTTTAGAACCTGATACCCCCGAAAGGGCTTACACGGACACACCGAAGTGCACCCACGATTCAGTGAGTCGCTGGAGATCACCCCATGACTGTAGACCATTTTGGAGCAAACACTAAGCGTAACCCACAAGGAGTTACCGAAGTGACCTATTGTCAGGGTTGTTTGATGTTGGCCCTGGCAGGATTTCCATTCTTTCACTGAGAATCACAATTGTGAATTCTCTCAAGAATGTTCTCGGCAGATTGCTAAGATCTGCGAAGGACTCTTCTTAATTTTACAACTGCTGCCCATGATGTAGAACAATAGTGTAATACTAAGTGTTCCTAAGAGATCTTTGATGAATCTCATGGCTCTAAACTCGATTAGTGCACATTTGTTTGGTCATCGAAGGCGTGGATCAGAGTGCCTCCTTTTCAATATCAACACATCTCGTAGTGAGAGGTCGATAGATGATGAAGGGTTCTCCGTGTGAAATGAAACAAGTGTCTTTTGAGAGACACCTGAGTGGCTAGAAGGTTAGTGCAGTGCGTCACTGGGTCCATGACGACTTTTATCTTCAATACCGGTGATGCCCAATCAACCGGTAGATTATGTATTGAACCCGGTGTCTGCCCTAAGGTTGAACAAATGAAGGGCTATTTCTTTTCACCCTTTTCTTTACTTCTCTTTTTAATTCTTCAACCCCTTCTTTCTCCTTTCATTTCATATCTCCTTTTTCAATCATACCTAGGACTTTCTAGTTCTAAACTATTGGTATTATCCTTGGGTAGATCCCTCCGGCTCTGGCGGATCATAGGACGGTTATTCCTAACCTTAGTCACCTTATAACTCCATGACTATCCTATTGATGCCATAAACCAAACCTTTTTGAAAATCTCTCAAAGTGTTTATGATTATGAAAAACATATTTTGTTAACACTTTGAGAGTTTTGTGATTTTCAGAAAGACTCCCCATTAACATGTGCTCATATATAGTCAAAGTAAATTTGCACATGTCGGGTAGAGTTGGCACTTTTGAATTGATTGATTTTCAATGAACATGATCATCGCGAGACACGCTTACATCACCAGACGAACTGGTTTGAAATTATTACCTGTCCAGATCACATTCAAGGAAAATCGCTCAAAATTGGTACATTCTACTCAGACATATCCTTTGCGAGACACGCTTACATCACCAGTTAAACTGGCTTGAAATTATTACCCGTCCTGGATATGTCTTTTCGGCTACTGACTTTTATTATCGTCAATTCGAGGGTCAATTCTGAGCCTAGCTCGCATGAGATTTCATCTTGCAGGATACCATATTTTGATCATATCATTATTCTCCCCCTAAAAAATAGCATACTTATGATATTTTTGATAAAAGTTTGATAAAAATATGACATTTGAGTTTTGTGGGAAGAATATTCAAGAACTTTTGTTTGAGAACAAAGATTATTTTTTCAAATACTCCCCCTTAAAAAGGGAATACTTGTCCTTATGAGCAGAATTTTGAAAAAAACTTAGAAAATTCTGGTTTAATTCTACTCATAAGAAAGAAGCTTTCGCTCCTTTTGAACAGGATTGAGGCACTGAAGCGTACCTCAGGGTCCTTTCTTTACAGGAACGGGTTGTGCATTGTTATGTGTGCACAAGCCATCATAACACAATCATATTAGTAAGAATATCAAATAGGAATAATGAATTATGAAATCAAATTCATACATCAACCTCCTTTTCCAAATGTTGTGAATACCGGATCTGTCCTTTGATATGTTCTGATCGGGAACGGTGGAAGACCTCCAACATAGCAGTCCAATCTCCGCATCTGATCTCTGCGGTATAAACTTCTCTCGATCTTCCAGATGAACTACTTTACTTGTCTCAGCTGATCACTGTTCCATCTCCTTGTCTTTCCCAATTCTTGATCACGAACTCTATGAACCAACCCGTCACGGACATTTTTCAATGTATCGTCGCAAAACTTGTGAATCTCGTGATATGACATGAAGCAGTTTATTGTCTTTGCACTTCTGTAGACGAAACCAAAGATTGGATGGCTCTTCATGGAGTATTGAGCTTCATGATTGATGTTTTCAAGATGTAGTACAAGGTCAATGAGATTCAACTTCGTTTGATAACTCTCTACTCCTAGCTGGAGATCTTTTACTCGTTCTTTGATGATCGTTCTTCTGATGAAATGGCAGATAGCCGTACTGAAGGCGTATTGAATATCGGTGGTGAGATGTTGCAGCTTCCCTTGTACTTTGATGAGATACATGCCTTCAATATCATTGAGATTTAAATCTGGGAAGTCTGCTTCTGAGAACGAGTAGAGTTTGTTGTCATGTCTTCTGACGT
Organism: Artemisia tridentata subsp. tridentata; assembly: GCA_021014915.2. Taxonomy (NCBI): domain Eukaryota; kingdom Viridiplantae; phylum Streptophyta; class Magnoliopsida; order Asterales; family Asteraceae; genus Artemisia; species Artemisia tridentata. The sequence goes on from CP139509.1 coordinate 475,065,622, forward strand.
TGATCTCAGATAGAAATGTGTAGTCATACTTCTTTACTCCCTTAACACTAACCACTGACACAATCCTGAGGACACTATTTACTAAATTCGGAGATTTGTTAACTAGGTTACTTCGGTACCCAGTCCTTCATTTCTCGAACCAGTGGTAGATTCCTAATTCAGCTTCGCGATCATAATTCATTAGTTGTTTGATGAATAGGTCTTGGTGATTGGCTGGTTGTGGGTAACTTGCTGCTGGGGTGAAGGTTATTGATATTGCATACATGGTTTTGCTTTTGGCTCCGTGCTTAAGAAGTTCGAGATCGTTGTTGAAGAAGAATTGGTAAGGGATGATTTCTGAATGGTGTTTGCGAATCACGGGAAGTGGCTTGGTCCAGTCTGTGATGTAAGGATGATTTTTACTATCTCTGCCATCGACCCTGAGTATGTCTGGATTCGTCCAGTCAAACTCACTTGACATTGCTCGGGTAATGTTTTCAAGGTGATATTCTAGCTCAGCTGCACTTGCAGATTTGTCTTTGAGAAGATTAAATGCATCATTCTTTATCCGAAAAAGTTCCCTCTTGGTCATCTTCTTGATGTTCAGAGTATGTTTGACTTGTTGTGTGATTGCAAACGTACTGTCTTCTATCTTAGAATCTTCGTCTTCATGAATTTGAGCACTTGCCAGTTGATCAAACCATTCATTGCCATTTGTGTCATCATCATTGTCCAACCACGAGACCACGTTTGTGTTGCTAGAAGATTTCTTGCTTGTGGTTGTCTTGGTCTTTGGTGGAGACGGAGGTTGATCATCTTGCTGTTGAAAAACCATTTCATCGGTGGTGAAGTGCTCAAAATGATGCTCAGTAGTAGTTGGACCAGATTCTGGAGCTTTTGTTGGTTGAGATGTGGTCGTAGTTGACGGTCCAGTTGGGATTTTGAATTGAGAACCTGAACTGCCTGAATCCTTGTGTTTCTTTGATTGGGTTTCAGGATCTTGGTCGTCATTTTCACGAGGACGTTTACCCGTATCAGCTGCAACCTTGCATGATTCCATATTAGCCCGAATGGCATCAATGATAGGTATTTCTGTGTAGGTTAGGGAAGGTTTTGCAAGGAGTTTGGTGAGAAGGGCGTCCTGAAGTTCTTCAACGGCGTATTCAAGAATATGCTTCTGTTGGTGTGTTGATGCAGCGATGTCTTGAACCTTTTCTTCGAGTTGTGAGTCAATGTGTTCTGTGATATTCTTCTCAAGCTCTTGCATGTACTTCTTGACATAGTGCTTTGTGTTGACCTTAGACTCCTTGAGGAGTCTTTTCTTGACATCGTCATCCAGGAATTCATCCATCAATTTCTTTGTTTTTAGCAATTCATCAACATGCTTAAATAGCCCTTTGACCATATTCTTCAAGTCTGCTACTTGGTCATTTACCTTGTTGTCTTTCTGAGCTTGAGCCAGTTTAACAGCTTTCTTTAACTTCATGGCTGTTGGTGAGATGACATCAACTCTGGTTACTCTTGCGATTCTTCTCACACTTTTGCCCTTGATGATTGCTTTAAGAGTTTCCTCTGTTGTTGCTTTTCTCTTTGTTGTTGGTGATGATGAACATGAAGAAGATTCATAATGAGTTGATGCATTAGGTGAGTCTGGAGGGGTAGGATCCTTAGGAGGAGTTGGTGATTTGGGAGGTAAAACCGGAGGAGTAGATTCCTTTGGTGGTGAATTAGGAGGACATAGTGGAGTTTTAGGTGGGGAGGTGGGAGGGGTTGTAGGTTTAGGAGAAGTTTGAGTCTTTGATTGTGACTCCTCATGAGAAGTGAGAGTAAGATGAAGTGGGGTTTTTGGAGGTGTATTAATGTAATTGTCTGCTTCCTTTTCCGCCCTTTCAACTTCCTCTTCTGTCTCCTTTGCTAGCCTTTCTGCCTCCTCTTTCTTTTCTAGTTCTGCCTTGTGCTTAGTTTCCAGTTCTTTGGCAAATAGATTTATCCCCAAGAATATCCCGTTCATCCTCAGATAACCAATCAATTGGTTCATCAAGTTTTACTCCTTCTTTCTCTTTATCACTTTCCAGCATATCAACAGGAATCTCCTCATCAGTTAGGATCTTTTTCTCTTTTTCATTGTCACTGCCGGGTTGATTAACCGGACATGGTGTTGGGGGAATAGCTGACTCAGCCCTCTCGGGTTGATAAACCGTATCAGGCTGAGCTGTGGTAGTAGCACCTATGGACCCTCCGGGTTGATTAACCGGATCAATATGGGTCGGAGCTACTTCTTGAATGGTTCCGGATGCTCCAGCTCCCTTTTCCATTTCCATCTGTCTCATTACTTCAACCCTTAGATCAGCCTTTCTCGCGTCATCTTCTTTGATTGATTTCATGCTAGCTTCCATTGCTATTGTTGTTGCAATGTCAACTTCCATGTCAGCATCTTCCTCATTCATCTGAATAGTTACTTCTTCTTCCGATTCTGTCTCATCTGATTCAGTTTCTTCTTTATCAAGAATTCCACCTTCTTCCATTTTTGGATTTGGATCTGTCTTTACTCATCTTTTTAGGGTTCTCGGGTGTGGTTTTCTTGGTTGCTTTAAAGCACTTGAAGCACTCCCAGCCTTACTGCTTTTAGAACGAGTTTTCGAAGAACTCGTTCCTTCACCATGCTTAGAGAACCCAACTTGACTTATGCTGTATGCATAGTCATAGTCTCTAAAAGCCTTTGTCTCCTTTACTGTGTCGGTCAATAATTCATCTGGCAGTCTCGACCCTTGTTTGTGTGTACTGTCTTTAGGAAAGTAAACAGAGTTGACAGTCTTATCCATTCTCATCACATGTAGTTCCCTGTCTTCGAGTCGTGGAGAAATGTCGAGGTTCTCATCAATGAGTAAACTGATCAGCATTTTGGTGTAACGGACGAATGGGATTCTTGTTAATGGTTTCTTACATTGGGCTCTTATCTGAAACACAAGATCTTCCCAGATGAGTGCAGCATAGTCAATAGTTCTCTGATTAACTATACCCCAGAAGAGTTGAGCGTGTGAGAATCTTGGATGCTCATGTCCACTGTCTCTTCCTGAAACTGACCAAATCAATATGTAGTAAATGGTTCTCCATGGTTGTGGAATGGATTTTGCATTTATGCTTGAGATAGTTGTGAGTGGAAGGTTGGGTTGTTCATCATAACCAATGTCGAGGAGAAATTTGAGGATATCATGTTCTGATGGTGCAGGCCAATATCTGTTAGATAGTTCAGGTGGTTCGGGTAGGGATAAGGCTTTACGTAGGTGTGTAGGTGTGACTTTGACTTATTTTCTGTCCAGGGTGCACGTGAAGTATCTGTCATAGTCATCGAGCTGAATGGTACTCCACATTTGATGAATGTACAACTTTGGGACATTTTCTGAATTCTCCAAGATACTCTTGCATTCGTGTCTTCTGAGAATTTCAATGGCTATTTGACAACTTGGCTCAGCACATTTGATGTTATAAAAGACAACCCTTGCATTGTTTTTTCCATACTTAGCCTTGTACCCTTGAGGGAACAGTTCTTCTTTGGTGAGCATAGGTAGTGGTTGTTATGATTGTGCAGTCATTTCTGAGATTCCTGAAACATCATTCAGACACCAATTTGCAAGATACATGAAAGTTAGCATTAGATAAACATTATTTTCACATGTGATCTTTTAAATTGCTTAGCATGACATTACAAGTTGATTTATAATTTCGAAAGAAATTACAATTGCGAAAGCTTTTGACAATTGCGAAAACTTTTGCCAATTGCGAAAACACTTTTGACAATTGCGAAAACTTTTGACAATTGCGAAATTTTTTGTCAATTGCGAAAAACTTTCGACAATTGCGAAAACTTTTGACAATTGCGAAAGCTTTTGTCAATTGCGAAGAACTTTTGACAATTGCGAAAACTTTGACAATTGCGAAAGCTTTAGACAATTGCGAAAGCAATTTCAATTGCGAAAACTTCTTATACAATAAATTTCGATAAATTTGAAGACGTACTATTCACCAGATTTTTCGCAAATCATTAACACTTGTGATTATGTTTTCATGCTTTTTCCAATGGAATCCTATGATGTTTCTAAGTTATCTGACCAAGTTTTAACAACTTTCAACCACAAAATCCTAAGAATCAAACTGAACGTGCTCAAGTGTTCTTCATAAACCCTACAGATCAATTATACGCATTTGATGTTTCTGGGTTCAATCCAAGGTTACAGATACTCAATTCAAGGCATAAAAACAACATTTCAACACATTAATTACACTCAAACACATGCAATTGATTTTCCCAATTCGTACGCTTAAACCCTAAATCAAGAAAATTCACAATATGAGTTTCTGGGTCTAATTCAAGTTAGGCATTACGTTTATGGGATGATTTTAACCAATATTCATCAACAATAATCATTATAAACACACATAATCAATATGCACGATTTACGCAAAACCCTAGATCTAAAACAATTATTTCAGACAAATTCAATCGTTGGATCTTGAAATCCTTAAGAACCGTTGTTCACAAACACATGTTAAGCATTTAAACACTAACAGATTTAACAAATCTTGAACGGATTGGTCTGATCAATTAGGGCCATTGATGAAGTGGTTGAGGTTATTGAATGTGTTTTGTCAGTGAAATAAATGTACCGCCGTAAATTTGCCAACTGTTTTAATTACTTTTGTATTTTACTTTTCTAATTTTGCACATTTTGTAACACCCCAACCTGACAAGGGTAAAGATGTCACAATAATGGTTTCATATCAGATCAAACAAAGCATACATTTAAAGTAATACAAGAATTCAAAGGTTACAAATGAAATACTGAAAACTACAAGGTTACAAATGAAACTTCCGATAAGTACAAATTCTAAGATATAATAAATTTAATCATCTCTAATCCCGAATAGCTATCAATCTTCTAAGTCCAAGGTACTCTCCACTCATTCCCAGCTTCCTACTAAAACCTTCCGCAGGAAAAGAAATGCGGCTGAGCTACGAGAGCTCAATGAACAGATATAACGATAACAAAGCAGTAATAGAGAAAGTGCAAAGTAAAAGATATAAAAGTCATGCATATATAAATTACCATTTAACCCGTACTATCTTCATAATTACACAACAAACCCTTACATTTTCTAATTTATAGAAAATACCCTCAATTTTATTTATGGTATGAATTAAACCCCTTCAAGTTTCATAATTTACAAAACAAGTCCCTTAATTATTTAAAACTTATAATTCGAATCACAAGTTATTCATAATTACTCATTAAGCCATTTAAATATCCAAAAATACACATTAATCTCTTTATGTCAAATATTATACGAATCACCTTTAAGTTTCCAGAATTTACACTTTTAGTCCCTCTATTTTAATTATATACAAACCGAATATAACTAATTTATATAATTACCATTTAAACCTTTAAATTATAAAATTGACACATGACACCCTTATATAATATTTTTCTCACATTACCCCAGATCTAAAATGAATTAGAAAAATGTCCCACGAGTTTTAAAAAAATTACAAAGCACACCCTTTTGATTTAAAAAACACAATCGGTAATACTTTTAATTCAACAAACCCTAACCAAAAATCATCCAATCATTACCACATCATTCAACCTCCTTAAAATGCATTAATTGTTCAGATTCAATCACAAAACCCTAACCCTAATTCGTTTAATAAGGTTTTCTATTTTTTTTCTTTTATTTTCCATAAATCCGATATACACAAAAATTAACCACAGATTATTTAGGCTTCAACAAATCGAATAGCCATTTTTACAGAGTGTTATGATGATTATAGAACCCAGAAAAATTATGTACAAGCCTCAGAAAAATCGTATGAACATATTTAGATTTATGGTACGTTTTAAGCATTAAAATTTATAACGATCAAATTAACTTGCATGGGTCGATTAAGCCAATTTATATGAGTCTTATATGATGTAAAGATCATGAGAAAAATAGCAATTGAATTTTTGAACGTGTGAATAAGGCGTAGGAATTATGTACCTCTCGGATGGACTCGACACAAGAAAATTACCCATGGATCAAACCAAGCAATCCCACGACCAAAGCCTATTTTTCCTAGCTCCCTTGAATGATGAAGAACACCAAAAAAATATTCAAGGACCTCCAGAAATTCGAATGGTGATGGGAGAGTTTTTGTGTGCTTATTTAGGGTTTTTGGTAATTAGAAAAAGGAAGGATTATCAAACCGTGTATATTAGGGGAGGGGAGGAAATATTTTCGGCCCAATCAAAGTATAAGAGATCAAAATACTGATTTGTAAGGATCTCCACTTTATTTGTGCATATCTCTTGATTTAATTTGATTTAAAGAATTAATAATAATAATAATACATAATAATGTATATAATCGGCCCAAGTAAATATTGTGTGTTTGTATAATTTTTTTTTGTACTTTGCAAAATGTCAAAATGTAGAAAGAAAAATTATTTGGCTTCACATCTCGTTCATTTCCAAAGGTTCGGGATTAATTTGGTGCTTTATAAACTTATTAATCAAATTTTAAGATTATAAGGGCAATTTGGTTTTTTAACATGTTTTAGATTTTTGGGTATTACAACTTCTTCCCCTCTAAAAGAAAATTTTCGTCCTCGAAATTTGAAGTCGCTAAGTTAAACGAAGTCGTAGCAAGTCGCAAAAGATTATCACAGCATTTCTCACGCCGAGGAGTTTTCCAAAAGATTAGCAAAGTTTCTCATGATCAATAGAATGAGGTGGTTCAATTCTCAGAAGGAGACAAAATAAGTTGATTTCTGATCAAAAGGTCCACGCAACATAAAATGGACGATAGGTGAATCTTCAGGAAGTTCATATGGAATACGAACAAGATTTTAAGTCAAATTGATTGTGTCAACAGTAGAGAGCTCTACAAAGAGTTTTCAAGATATATAACTGAGGTCAACAAAATGCAAAACGAGAGTCCAAACTCATCCAGATATCTAATGAATGAAAGTAAAGTATACGCATAGGTAGGATGAACCTAACGTCTCACTAATCACGGATAGTCCAATGGAGATCAAATTCTAAACTTCTTAGGTACTCCCCAAGATATCCTATGCATACAACAAGTGCATGTTATATGATGTAAGTATTATCACGTTGGCCAGACGTCATAATACTGGCATCATATAAATATGCCCTCATGATGGTCATACTTTATCTTAAAGTCAAAATCAAAACCACCTATCTTAATCCACCTAGTACTTCTACAGTCTCAGAGGTCAACCAAAATCGAATGCCATAGTCAAGAGGGAAAACGAAACTATTCGTAAGAGTATCAAAGCTCCAGATTGCTTAGCAGAAGTGATGTACACCGTCACAAGCATCATATCCTCCACAATGTGTCAAAATCTCTCAAAACAAAGTCATCACCGAACATTTAAAGAAAAGATGAACACGAAACTGAAATGCTTCTAGGGGAAACTTAAATCATAAGAGGATCTTATTACGATATAACGAAACTTAAGAGGGTCAACGGAAATGAAAGTTAGGCGCCAAGAACTTCGGCCTTCATAGAATCAATTCTTCCAAACGTAAAGGGTCTGATTCAAAAATCCTTCATTCAACACGTCCAAACTCCTCAGTCCGGTTAATCTTTCTTCGTCTGTCATCAATCGGGAAGTGAAACCAAAATTGGGAACTTGTGTTTGGTTCGTCGAGCCTCCTGAGTTCTTCTTGGAATGTGATGGAGTAATGTGAATTTCTAGCATGCTCTTTAAATCTCTTCATCATCCAGTCTGCTTCTGCTCTTAATTCATCTTAGTACAACCAAGATGAATAGGGAAATGAGACTGCATGTCTTCATCAGCTCCAGGTTCGCCATCTTGACTGGAATTTCTTCTTCTGCATCGCCAACACTTCTGCCTTGTAAGGAATGTCTTCACTATTCAGGGTAGCCGCCATTGTTGTCAACTCCAGGTCAGGCAGTGAAATACTTCTTCTGACGCGCTTCTAGTTGTCTTGATGCATACGCAAAACCTTCTGTGATGTAAGAGAGTATAATCGAGTCTCTTTCTGGAATGCCCCAAAATTCGTTCCGCCCGAAGATATGGAAGCTAATCTCTATTTCAGCTTTTCCAAAACTCCATTCTCAATCCAACTAAGCTGTTTCTCTCTGTCACGAAATTTCTCCATAGTATCATCAGTTGCAAACATCTTCCAGAATTCTTCTGCAAGGTTCAAAAGGTTTCAGTTCTCCGCTCTGCTATCGGTCTTGACCAATTGGTGATAGTTTTCAAAACTTGCGGGATTTAAAGAGGTTTCCTCAAATAAGGACATCGTTGTCTTTACAAATATCAATCTCTCAGGAAGCACAAACGATCGTCGAATTTCCTAGCAAAGTGCAAAGATGATTTTCATGCTCTTCCTCGTTTCCGAACATACTATTAAGTCATACAATGACCATTTGCCCAAGTACTCACGAGAAAACACTATTTATCAAATTCACAAAACAGTCACAGTTTTAGCTAATACCATTAGCGTCACTAACTGTCATAGCAGTCGTTACGAATACGGAAGTGATTTCAAGAATAACTTCAATTCATCAGAAGGAAACTTCGCGCTCCGAAATTAAACAAATACATAGTCATTTCAGGGTGGATGAGTATTGGCTCCTAACAGTATTACGGTTCAGCTATCTCCAGTCGCCATCCTTCTTTATCGCGAACGAAACTAAAACACGCCCAGAAGATACACTGAAGCAAACTCACTTCTTGATCCTCGGTTGCTGCTCTTCCCGGTTGCTCAAATCAACTGGTATGATCTCGGACACATCAGAAAGAAACCTTCGCTTAGTGACTAGACAATATTTCGATATCATGCCAAATCTTACTTCACACTCCGGTGGAAAACTTGGTGGTTCAACTAGGAATCATATTCAAGAAATTCAGGGTTCCAAAATAACGTTCAAGATAAGGTTCATTCATTGGTGTACGAAATGGGTTCTAGGAAAACTTCATAACCGCGAACGTAACACACGAGTCTCCAGATCCATAGTGATAGCAAAGGGTTTAACAATCGGTAATCGTAGTAGGGAGTTCAAAATTGTTTCAAACGCCAAAGATGAGACATAGAAGGGTAGTTGTCAATATTTTGAATGTTCAATCAACTAATCTCTTATTAGAATAAAATCAAGGTTAACGATCCAAAGAAGGACGGTTCAACAAAGCAAATCTTATCGTTCAACAGTGAGAGGGAAACATTTTTATACTCGTGGTTAAACACCACAGGGCTCCTTATAGGGACAGGGATGGGTAAGACGAAATCAAATAGCGTCGGAAGATTCATAGATGCTTATCAAAAGCAAGAGACAATAATAGAATGTATCAAGTATGTCATCGTCATGGAGATTCTCGTAATGCCCGAAGAGGCATCAAAATGATTAACAAAAGGATCAATGGTCGGAGTCAGAATCTGAAGACAAGGATCAAACAGTGCCAGGCAATTACTATGCAATTCTCAATGCTTTCAAGATTTATTTAGGTTTCAAATCTTAGGTGGTGCAAAGCGTAAGCTTTCAATTTCCAAAAGTGATCTCAACAAGCTTTAACCAAAAGCAAGGCACAAATCAAAGCAATGCTACTTAAACAAGTGCCTTATAGTCTACCCATTCCTCACCGGTCAAAACTTAAAGTTCCTATAGGGAAATCCTAAAGCAATTTCTTACAGGTTATCTTATTAGCGCATACAGTGGAAACCTAATGGTCCAAACTTCACAGGTCAAAGGTAAATGTATTACAAGTCGCAGCCTGTCGCTCTGATACCATAAATTGTAACACCCCAACCCGACAAGGGTGAAGATGTCACAATAATGGTTTCATATCAGATCAAACAAAGCATACATTTAAAATAATACAAGAATTCAAAGGTTACAAATGAAATACTAAAAACTACAAGGTTACAAATGAAACTTCCGATAAGTACAAATTCTAAGATATAATAACTTTAATCATCTCTAATCCCGAATAGCTATCAATCTTCTAAGTCCAAGGTACTCTCCACTCATTCCCAGCTTCCTACTAAAACCTGCCGCAGGAAAAGAAATGCGGCTGAGCTACGAGAGCTCAGTGAACAGATATAACGATAACAAAGCAGTAATAGAGAAAGTGCAAAGTAAAAGATATAAAAGTCATGCATATATAATAAGAGTCGAGGGATGATAAATGGATAAGAATAAGAGAAAAGAAAAAGGTTATAAGGTAAGGATAACGGGACAGTAATCCACCACGAGCCCAGAAACAAAACAAATCATACCATCTCAGATGTAACCAAATGGAGTAGCTAGCTCCCAGATATGTGAAAGACATTTATTGCACACACCATCAGTCACCAAATATAACAATAATCAATAACAGAAACATATCAAATCTAGAATGCATCCATACGCCCCTGCAGATAAATCATAATCATAATGGCCATAACAAATAATAAATAAGGGACGTAACAGGTGATCACTCTCCTGCCCTAGAGTCATGTCAAAGGTGCATCAATGACATGGACATGAAACCCTCATGCCTAGTGATTGGCTTGGATATCAGACTGTAGGTCAAAGGTCAGGTGTACTATCAAAATAATCAAAAGTCATATCTTAAGGGTACATGGCAAAAGGTTCATGTCAAATAGTTCCGAAATAAAAGTCAAGGTTCAAATCAAAGCTTAGGTTCAAATAATCTAAGTCATCGAATCAAAGTCAAAGTCCATATATCAAAGGTTCATCATCAATTATTTCATTTAAAGACATCTTTATCAAATGGTTTTCATCAAAATGATCTTTATTAACTATTTTCACAAAAGTAGTCTTTAAAAGTAATTTTCATAAAAGTTTAGTAAGATTCCAAATAAAGTGGTATCGCATATTTCATAAACATCATTTTAAAATAAATTTTCCTCAAAACATTTCCATGATATAATCGAAAAGGTTTTCACATCTATTTACCAAAATCAAATAAACCCTCGAATGTGATTCGAATACTAATATATAACAAGGTAACGAACGAATATCAAATGGATCGTTATAGAGGCTCAAAGCAAACCGGGTCATATCGAACATCAAGGTCAAAATGAATCAGACGAACGAACCAAAGTGTAGGGGAACATAGCAATGGCTTAGGAAATCCTAAACGAGTCAATACAAGAGATCAAGAGAACGAAGGCACCTTACAAGAAGGGCAAAATATCTGTACCTTAATTGCAGAACACAAGGATAGCAAATGACAAGTATCAAATTACTCCTTCCTCGAGCCTAAGGGAGTAGAAGACAGAAGTTCAAAAGGGTTTTCAGTTGTCTTTCCATTTTAAGTAACTTTCTATTTTTAGTAACTACCCTTGTTTAGCAGGTTTCCCGAATGAGCAAGTTTTCATTATTAGAAAGATTTAAGTATTTTAACTTAAGTCAAGTCATAATTATGCATATTATGGACATAGGGTACATTTTAACATGTTATTATAGTCCAGTGTTAATTTATGACAAGTTTCTATAACTTAGGGTTTTAAATGTAGATGTATCAAAGTTAAGGGTTTTAACAGAAAATATCTCAAATTACTTATTTTAAATACATAAAATATTCAAAACCACACTCTTAGTCCTTTATGTTTCACAATTTACCATTTATACCCTGAAGTTATTTAGTTTACAAAATCAACCTTATGTTTACATAAATTACCATTTAACCCGTACTATCTTCATAATTACACAACAAACCCTTACATTTTCTAATTTACAGAAAATACCCTCAATTTTATGTATGGTACGAATTAAACCCCTTCAAGTTTCATAATTTACAAAACAAGTCCCTTAATTATTTAAAACTTATAATTCGAATCACAAGTTATTCATAATTACTCATTAAGCCATTTAAATATCCAAAAATACAATTAATCTCTTTATATCAAATATTATACGAATCACCTTTAAGTTTCCAGAATTTACACTTTTAGTCCCTCTATTTTAATTATATACAAACCGAATATAACTAATTTATATAATTACCATTTAAACCTTTAAATTATAAAATTGACACATGACACCCTTATATAATATTTTTCTCAAATTACCCCAGATCTAAAATGAATTACAAAAATGTCCCACTAGTTTTAAAAAAATTACAAAACACACCCTTTTGATTTAAAAAAACACAATCGGTAATACTTTTAATTCAACAAACCCTAACCAAAAATCATCCAATCATTACCACATCATTCAACCACCTTAAAATGCATTAATTGTCCAGATTCAATCACAAAACCTTAACCCTAATTCATTTAATAAGGTTTTCTATTTTTTTTTTCTTTTTTTTCCATAAATCCGATATACACAAAAATTAACCACGGATTATTTAGGCTTCAAAAAATCGAATAGCCATTTTTACAGAGTGTTATGATGATTATAGAACCCAGAAAAATTATGTACAAGCCTCAGAAAAATCGTATGAACATATTTAGATTTATGGTACGTTTTAAGCATTAAAATTTATAACGATCAAATTAACTTGCATGGGTCGATTAAGCCAATTTATATGAGTCTTATATGATGTAAAATCATGAGAAAAATAGCAATTGAATTTTTGAATGTGTGAATAAGGCGTAGGAATTATGTACCTCTCGGATGGACTCGACACAAGAAAATTACCCACGGATCAAACCAAGCAATCCCACGACCAAAGCCTATTTTTCCTAGCTCCCTTGAATGATGAAGAACACCAAAAAAATATTCAAGGACCTCCAAAAATTCGAATGGAGATGGGAGAGTTTTTGTGTGCTTATTTAGGGTTTTTGGTAATTAGAAAAAGGAAGGATTATCAAACCGTGTATATTAGGGGAGGGGAGGCAATATTTTCGGCCCAATCAAAGTATAAGAGATCAAAATACTGATTTGTAAGGATCTCCACTTTATTTGTGCATATCTCTTGATTTAATTTGATTTAAAGAATTAATAATAATAATAATAATACATAATAATGTATATAATCGGCCCAAGTAAATATTGTGTGTTTATATAATTTTTTTTTGTACTTTGCAAAATGTCAAAATGTAGAAAGAAAAATTATTTGGCTTCACATCTCGTTCATTTCCAAAGGTTCGGGATTAATTTGGTGCTTTATAAACTTATTAATCAAATTTTTAGATTATAAGGGCAATTTGGTCTTTTAACATGTTATAGATTTTTGGGTATTACACATTTAGTCCTTAGGCTTGGTATCTTTTGCTATTATTCACCTATCATAGCACCATGCTAACTTAAAGTATACAACTTAGCAAATTTGACACATAACTCTTAATCCTAGATTATCACCAAACTTTAGAAGCATCAACGTTGAAGAAACGATGCAAGTACAAATTTTGAATTTTTATGAAAAACTTGTGTCTCCCCCTCAACACTTGTTCTAAAATAATTGATGACAGTAAAAAAATGAACAAAGTGTTGATTAAGGTTTGTACTTGCATTTTTTTTAATGTAATAAATGGAAAATCTTTTTGTGTTTTTCAATAATTATTTACAAAGATAGTTTGATGTATGACTCCTTTTAATTTTGAGTAAGAAAGTTATTTAAGTCTTCTGGAGTCAAACATCTCATGCCAATCTGGTGAACCAGTTCCACAAATCTTGCATGGGGCAAAGCTTTGGTGAACAAGTCCGTCAGTTGGTGTTCAGTACCCATAAAGTATAATTCAACAGTACCCATTTCCACATGCTCCTTGATGAAATGATAGCGTAGAGCAATATGCTTGGACTTGGAATGTTGGACCGTGTTGCAGGAAATAGCGATGGCACTCTTGGAATCACAGTACATAGGAATCTTGTTGAAGACATATTCATAGTCCATCAGCTGAGATCGCATCCAAATGACTTGAGCGCAGCATGCTGACATGGCGACGTATTCCGATTCTGTAGACGACAGTGATATGCAGTCTTGTTTCTTGGATTGCCAAGAGACGAGCTTGTCACCCAAAAACTGTACTCTCCGTGATGTACTTTTACGTGTGTCTAAGCACCCAGCATGGTCAGCGTCTGAAAATGCAACAAGTTCAAACCCAGAATCCTTTGGATACCAGATTCCCAAATTAATGGTTCCCTTTATGTATCTAAGGATTCTTTTAACGGCTGACAAATGCCGCTCAGTTGGTCGTGACTGATATCGGGAGCAATGGTACGTGGCAAATACAACATCCGGTCTGCTAGCTGTGAGATACGTGATCGACCCAAGCATACTACGATATTTGGTAGGATCAATGGGTATCCCATGTATGTCAGCATTAACTTCGGGGTTGAGGAGGACATAGGGGTGTTATAGGTGTCATAGCTGGTCATACCATACTTTTTCAGGATTTCCTGAGCATATTTGGACTGACTAAGGAATATACCACGGGGTGATTGATGAACTTGCAGTCCTAAGAAGAACTTCAGTTCACCCATCATGGACATCTCAAAGTTATTTTTCATTAGTTTTGCGAAAGCATTTGAGTACTTTTTATGTGTTGATCCAAAAATGATATCATCTACATAAATTTGTACGATGAGAATGTCCTCCCCGTGTTTTTGTATAAACAAAGTCGGGTCCACAGTTCCTTTAGTAAAATGGTTTGCAAGTAAGAAAGCAGATAATTTTTCGTACCAGGCCCTTGGGGCTTGTTTAAGGCCGTAAAGGGATTTCTTTAGCCTATATACGTGATTCGGATGTTCTTGGTCCACGAAGCCTTCTGGTTGGGAAACGTACACTTCTTCCCGGAGTTGGCCGTTGAGAAATGCAGTCTTCACATCCATTTGGTAAACAGTTATGTTCTTGTGAGCCGCGTAAGCCAGAAACATGCGAACAGCCTCGAGCCTTGCAACTGGAGCAAATGATTCTTCGAAGTCGATTCCTTCTTCTTGGCTGAATCCTTTTGCGACCAGGTGGGACTTGTTACGAATGACAGTACCATCTGCATCTAACTTGTTTTTCCAGATCCATTTCAATCCAACAACATAAACCCCATTTGGTCTCTCTACTAGTTCCCAAACTTCTAACCGCTTGAATTGTTCCAATTCTTCTTGCATGGATTCAATCCAGTTGTCATAGGTAAGGGCTTCCTTAATGTTTTTGGGTTCGGCTTGACAAACGGTGAGTGCATAAATGTAGGTTTCACCGTCTGTATGAAGTCTTTGTCTTGTCATGACTGGGTTTTATGGATTACCAATGATGTTTACTAAGGGGTGGTCCTTTTTCCATTTATGAGTGGATGGATAGTGTTGATAATTATTGTGCAGGTTTGACGGTTCCAAATCGCATGTAGAAGATTCTGCAATATCTGGGAAGATTGGTGCAGGTGCAAATGGATTAAAGAATGCGTCTCCGTCATAACCTGTTGGTATGGGTACTTCAGCAGAATTGGGGGAGGGGGGAATCTTCAGCTGCGGGTGTAGAAGTGGAAGGTGTTTGATCTACTGACGATGATGGTTCTGGTTGAGGTGCATCGTCAGCAACTGCTGTGGAAGTAGTTGCTGGTGTATCAGGTGCTTGATTTGTTACGGTTTGAGCAGCGAAATTGGTGGATACATCAGGGGTACGATTAACTAGAGTGTCATCGAACAGAGGAGCAAACAAATCTTCTAAATCCTTTCTGTTGAACGGTAAAGATGCAGCTAAAGATTCAGGAAAGTTAAGACGGTTGTGTGCGGGTTCTAAGCTATTTTGCTCAGAAGCCATCTCTGTAAGCTCATCGAAATTAGCATGGATAGTCTCCTGAATCTCCCTGGTGCGACGATTCCAAACTCTGAATCCTTTTGAATTTTCACAATACCCAACAAAAATTCCTATGTCCGCTTTGGCTTTGAGTTTACCAAGGTCATCACGATCATTCTTTGGATAACAGAGACCTCCAAAGACATGAAGGTAATTGATATTCGGTTTTCTGCGATAAACAAGTTCATATGTTGTCTTGGTGTGCCTTTTGGTGATCATGCATCTATTTTGGGTGTAGCAGGCAGTTGAAATGGGTTCGGCCCATAGGTAATCTGGTAACTGAGCATTGATTAACATTGTTCTTGCTGCTTCCACCAATGTTCGGTTTCATCTTTCAACGATGCCGTTTTGTTCGGGGCTGCGAGCAATGGTTGTTTGATGTTCAATACCCACTTTCTCATAATACTCCCAAAGAGTCTGATTCTTGAATTCAGTGCCATTGTCTGTGCGAATTTTCCTGACAGTGTTCTGGAGCTGAAATTGAATCTTTGTGAGAAGGGTGATGATCATTAACGGTGCTTGATCTTTACTGCGAAGAAAATAAGTCCAAATCCATCTTGAATAATCATCGACTATTACCAGTATGTACCGCTTCCCATTAATAGTTTGAACACGCATAGGACCACACAAATCTATATGCAACAATTGAAGTACGTGATCAATACTGTGCTCAGGTTAGGTGGAAAATGAGCACGAGTACTTTTTCCTTGCTCACAAGCGGGACACAGATGATCTTTGCATATCTGAATTTTGGAAGACTGTCTGCCAACTTTTTGCGAGCAAGCTCGGTCATAGTTTTGAAGTTCAGGTGAGACATCCGTTTGTGCCATAGCTAAGCTTTTGTGGGATGTGCCTTAGATAGTAAACATATTGGAGAGGAAGCTGTCATGCCTTCGAAGGAAATGGTATATAGATTGGTCCCACATTTCCCTTTCATGAGGTCATTCCCTTCAAGATCTCGAATGAAACAAGTTTTCTCCCTAAATGCCACTTCTAGATCACCATCACAAAATTGTCCGACTGAGAACAAATTATGACCTAGGCCCTCAACGTAATATACCCTGCTAATCTCGATATTCCCTTTGACATAATCTCCGTAATCCATGATAGCTGCGTAATGATCATTCCCGAACCTGACAGTGCCTATGAACTTCGCAATGAAGTTTACTAGAAGCTTTAAATTCCCTGTCATGTGCTGGGAACACCCGCTATCAACAATCCATAGCACAATTTGAATTACCTGCATCACAAGGAAAAGACACAGGAGGGTTGGAACCAGTGGATCCAGTTGGGTTAGTAATACAAGTATTCAATATCTTTGGAACCCATGTAAAACTAGGTTTTGCATTGCAACCAACGCTGCCACGCCCAACTATTTTGGGCTTTCTTCTTAGTGAATTTGCTAGGTGAATGGATTTTCCTAGGGGCAACTACGGGCTTGTCAATGGTGGTCTCAGAAACTACTTGAGGCAGCTTTCCTAAAATGGACTTAGCAACTGTTTTGTGCCTATGGGAAATGCCAGAAGTATGTTTCTTTTTTCGTGACAAAAGGGTCTTAGCAATGTATTTTTGATGATTTCCAGATAACATACTAGTGTGACAGACTACACAAGAAGCATCAACCATAATATCAGTAGTAACATTCAAAGATTCAACATGCATTACATCAGATTCAGAATGAGATTTAGACAAGCTAGATTCCAAACTAGACGTAACATGTATCTTATTCAAACTACTATCATTAACTTCTACTTCTGCATTCTTAGATAATCCACTCTTAGGTTGCCAAACTCTAATCTTCTTTTGTCTTTTCTTTTGACTCTTGGTGGTCTTTGAGCTACTAGCCTTAGATGTGGTGCCTAGTCCTGTGGAAGTTGAAGTATTCACATTAGTAGGTTGAGATGATGGTTTCTTAGGTTCCTTGTCTACTTTGTACATTCCTGGTGCTATCCCATTGTTTGGTACAGCTTTCCCTTTGTCAAGAGTTCTGAGTTTCTCATTCAATTCGATGATGATGCGGTTGTGTTCTTGAATTTTTGATTCCAACCGTCTATTTAACCGAACAGTGTCATTTCTATTATCACAAACTTCAGCAATATCTTTTTCATACTCTAAAATTTGATGTTTTAATACCTCATTTTCTTTTTCAAGTTTTTGAAGTGTTGAAACACAAACATTTTGAGAAGACAAAGATTCTTTTTGACTTTGTAATGCTAACTCAAACTGAATACTTTGAGCCTGACACTTATCCAGTGTTCGATGAATTTTGAAAATTTCTTTCGCACATTTGGTTTCCACATCATCACTGATTTGTCTGAGTCGCTCATTTTCTTTTCTCAAATTTTCATTCTCAATTCTCATTGTCTCAAGTTCATCACAGTGATCATCAACAAGCAATTCATGACATGACAAATAGATAGAATTCATTATCACAGATATCACATCATAACTGAGAACATTCATTAAGAGTCGATCAATATCTTTTTCTAAAGCTTTCTTTTGACCTTTTTGTTTTGCAATTTTGACATCTTTTGCATTGAAAATACTCATCATTGATACAACTTCTGACTGGAGATCCTGTTCCCATTGAGTTGCACAAAGTCGCAGGTGATTAACAAGTGGCAAGAATTGTTTTTGAAAAACTTCTCGCTTTTCTTTCTCATAAGGAGATAGAAAAGTGGAGACTTTGATTTCAGAATTTCTTTCAATAGCGTTTTTCAAAAGTTGAATGTCCTCCATAAATGTTTTGAAATATTTAAGAACGCGACATTCTTTTGGCATTTGTTCATTATCACCTTGACTTGGTAATGGACCATTGATTTGGGCAACAGTGGTAACTGGAGCAACTTCAGATGAAGTATTTATTTCATTTAAAGAGCACGGTTGTAATGATTTCTCTTTTTGAGGTACAAAAGATTCTTTAATATGAGGTGCTTTCAAATAATCATATGGTTTGTTATATTTTACATGACTCATCTTTGATCGACACTCGATATAATGTTCTTCTTCCTCTTCAGTACTATAAACAACCACACGTTGAAACGTATCATCAAACAACAATTCGGCACTATACAACTTAGGGTTTGACTCGAGTGATTTGTTTAAAAATCGAGGTTCATCACATCTGATTACAAATCCATACCCGCGAGGATTTGGTTTGACAGTTAGATTTTGAAGAGCTGTTACAGAATTACCCGCTTTATAAACCACGTTTTGAAAATCCTTAAGTTTGCCTTCCAATGTCACAATTTCTTTAAGATATGAATCGACACGTTTCCTTGAAGCTTCTTTGTGTTCAGAAAAATTTGTTTGACAAGTTGACAATTCTGTTTTGGTTTTAGAAATTTCCGATTGGAGAATGTCAACCTGTTTTTGAAAACAAAATATTTCTTGTTCCTTTTGTGAAATTGTTTCATTCTTGGAAACGGTCAGTTCACAAATTTGATGTTCCAAATTTTGTACTTTTACGTATGACACTTGGAATGCCGTCTCAAAACTTTTCTCATGTTTTTCTTGATTTTCATAATTTGAAAGTTGTTGCTTATAGAACTCAAGGTCCTTTGTTAACAGTGCAACTTTGGCTTTTAAGTTTTTGTTAATGTCATTGCATTTGTCCATCTGGGATTTATGTGCATTCAATTGTGATTGGGTGGCAAGCAATAAGGTCATGAGTTCTGAATCTGAATCTTGCATAAGATCATTTTTCTCAAGATGTTCAGAATTGTCATCGTCAAAAGAATTATCAAATGAAACTACGAGGTTAATTTGATCATCATCAATGGTAACCACTGTGTTTATTTGATCATTTTCTGAAGATGAGAATGATGATTCATGTTGAGCAAAATTATCTTGTGTAGATGTAGATACAGATGGTGATGCTATTTCATGAATTAGACAATCTGCTTCAGATACCTGAGATAAGCCATCGAAGTCGTATACCAGGCCTATCTCGGTCATGTTCATCTCCTGCATGTTGGCCATTAACATGACTGCAGCATAAGCCTCCAGATCCTCTATTTCATCATCGGAGTAGACATTTGCCATAAAACTCTGCTGTTTATCTGTCAACATTCCACTAGCCTTTTCATCCTTCAGTGCCATGAGAAGAGCTTCTTTATGGTATGCACTACCCATAGTCCTTGGTTTGGGGCATGCATTTTCCATGTGACCATTACCCCCACAATTGTAGCAAGTGATGGAAGTATTAGCAATCCCTTTCCCTTTGTCAGCAAACTGATTCCTTCTCTGAGAATTTCCCATACTGTTTCTACCACTTCCTAAGCTGAATCGTTGACCACCTGAATTCCCCATGTTTCCTGACCCAAACCTTCCTGAAGACCTATTCTGAATCTCTACTCTTCCATCATTGACGACTGCTTGATTTCTTGTATTCGATGAAGATCTCAAACGATTGTTTGTCTTGTTAGAGAATTTGCTGAATGCACGGGCGATTAATGCAAATCCTTCATTCAGAGATTGAAAGGCATCATCTTCATCAGTGTCAACATTTGAGTACATGTTGTAATCAGTGTTGTCATATTGGACGAGTTGATTCTCAGGATATGAAGAAGGTGCTTCATAAGGGACAATTTGGTTTGACGGTTGAGGTGCAAAACCCGAATAAGGTGATGGTGGTGAAACAAACTCCTGGTTTGGTGCAAAATGTGATTGAGCCATGAGAGCAAGTGAGTTTGGATTAGGTGCTGGTGAGAATCCGCCACGTGCAACTCGATCTTTATCAACTTCAGATTGGTGCTGTTTTAGATAATCATATAACAACCCATAAGATACGTCATTGATCTTCTTGGCTTGACGAACGAATGTGACGTACTTTTGCCAATTTGGCCCGAGGCATCCCAAAAACATGGAGTTGATAGCAATCTTTGGTAAAGTAATGTTGTGGCTATCCAAATCGTTAATGATGTTGGTGAAGCGATGATAGTATGATTCCAAGGTTTCCTCAGGTTCAATCATGAAGTGTGTGTATTCCATGTACAACTTTGATTCCAGATCCTCTTGATTCAGTTCAGTACCTTCCATAAGCAGATGTACGTGCTCCCACATAGCCTTGGCTGTCTTTTGGGAATCAATACTCCTGAAGATAGGATTGGTAATCCCTTGGAGTATATAAGACATGGCTAGCTCATTTGCCTCTTGTTGTAGGACTTGTTCTACAGTTAGTTGAGCTAGAGGAGTGGGGGTTGTTGTTGCTTCTCTTGGAGGAACTTGAGTTGGATCACCGGGAATGGTTGTTGTAGGTGTTGGATATGGTCCATCAATGATGACTTTCTTCATATATTTCCCGTGAGGTTTCCATAGTTCAATGAAAAGTAGAAAAAGACTGGACCACTGCATATAGTTTCCAGGTGTGAGCATGGGTGGTGTGTCTTGAGAACCTGCTTCATGCCTTGATTGCTGACTACTTATGGCTTCACACATTTTGGTAAACTAGTGTGGTTCTCTAGAAGATGGTTGGTAGTTCTGCATTGGTTGTGGAAGAAGTTGTTGCTGCTGAGGGAATTGATGTTGATGCATGAACATTTGATGTTGTTGATACTGTGGTTGGTATGATGGTTGATACTGTTGCAGAGGATATTGCTGCTGAAATGGTTGTTGACGGTACTGTGGCTGTTGTTGATTGTAGAAGTTGTAATTGTATGGTGGTTGAGACATTCTTGTGTTGTTGTTGATCATGTAGATAATTAAGATGTGTGTTATGAGTTATGAGATTTGGTTTTGGTTAAGTTAAGCTTTTGTTCAATTTCGATAATTACTGTTCACCACAATTTCGATAAACACTGTTCACGTTGCACAATTTCGATAAGAGTCCAATTTGCGATAAGAGTCCTGTTTGTGATAAGAGTCCTATTTGCGATAAGAAGACCAATTGCGATAAGAGTCAGAATTGCGATAATTCCTGCAATTGCGATAAAATTTATAATTGCAATAAACTTTCTGATTGCGATAAATCTTACAATTTCGATAAGTTATCTTAATTGCGATAGAAAAGGAAATTTTGATAAGTTAACATAATTGCGATAAGTTATCTTGATTGCGATTATTTTTAACTAAAAATGCAAACATGTTAAGTTGGAAGGTGGAAAATAAGATGGTGGAGCAGAAGGTGGCATGGTTGAAAGAGGAGTTGGTTGGACATTGGGTTGAGAAAAAAGATTCTCAATGTGGGCTAACATGTAGTGGAGTTCACCTCTTAGGGAAGAAATGAGGTTAAACTTATGAAAACAACATGCACAACCCATGGTGTGGTTGTTCACAAAGTTGTAGGGAATAGGAAACCCCATGATTGGAGATGGTGGTGGAGTAGAAGGAGTGTAGTCCAAAGGCCCATTTGGTGATAGAGACAAAGAGGTATTTTGTGAAATTGGAGAGTTAGGGATGGTAAAAGAAGGTGATAAGTTGCTCACAAATGGTTTATATGCGGCCGAGCTAGAGTGAGTAAGCAAGGGTGATAAGTTTTTGATGAATGATGATAATGGAGATGAGCTAGGCCTTGAAGAAGATGAGGATGTGCCTTTGGTTGAGGGTGTTTTGAGAGGTGCACTAGGAGCTTGAGGAGATGATGGTAGAGATTTTGAAGAGGGAGTAGTGTCTTCTTGAGTGAGGTCAATGAAGTTGGTTTGTGGTGGTATGATGGTGATTTTAGGTCTTTTGTTTGAAAGAAACAATGAGGTTGAATAAGACATTGTAGGAGATGAAGAAAAGATGAAGGATGGTGAAGATGAAGATGAAGAAGAAGAGAAGAGGAGTTTAAATAATCAAGGATGATTATAGTTTAGGCAAAGCAAGAATTAGGAAGATTATGACACATAAATTTGTTTAACTAAACATGGAAATGGTGGCGATAAACATGCAATAGGTTCACGGTTTGCAGAAAATGAAAGAACAGTGCAAAATCCGTGACCTACATTGGATGGTCCCTTAAACAAGAGACGGTCCTTTAAATGTTCGGGACCTTCGCCCCTTTATAGGACCGTCACCAGTAGGTAACCAGGTTTTGTAGGACCTTAGATTTAACTTATCACACTAAACAATAAGCTCGAATGGTGGTACAAGAGTAGAATGTATGGCGTTAAATCTAGAGAGAGAAACTAGAAAGAGAACTTTATTAATGAAACACACACGCTACACATTCAAGCACACCATACAAATGAGGTGTGTGGTGGCTTTTATACAAGAGATGAGATGCCACATGGGCTTTCTATGGGCCACGTTTGGTTTGTGGATTGGGCTTGAATTACAACAAGACTAAATAGACTAGCTTAGCTTAACTTCTAACATATTAGCTTAGACCAATCCACGAGCCCTTTGACTATTCTATTACATATACTACGACACGTTACAAAGTTATAAATATGTAAATGACCATCACTTTCTAGTAAAGCTAACAATCTCCCCCTAAGGGATGGTCATTCAAAAGATGCATCATGTGATTAGGTCTTTAGTCTTCTTGATCTTGTACTTTGTGTGTCGTTATAGAATAGTCTAAATTCATTTGTTCCTTAATGCTTTGTGATCTTCGTAGTAACTTTTTTTGATCTTTCTTGCCTTTGATCAACATCTTCACAGGTTTGCGGTGTCGTCTCTTCCAACATACTCATACTTCTTGATAATACTTTGAACTTCATACTTGTGTCTTCCTCAATTGATAGTTGAACTTTGTTCTTGACTTTCTTGATTAGCTATTGACTTTGACGTAACTCTTTATCTTTAACTTGATCTTTTTGTCTTGAACGTTCTTAACTTGAGCTTGTTGAGGATGAGCTTCATAAGTTTGAGTATGAGGAAATGTAGATGTTGAAATATGTGATGATGGTAAATGGTCTTTCCTCAGTACCTACATAAACATTGTTAGTAATAAAGCATCCAGCACTTACAGGTTCGGACTTCGAGATCGTTAATAGCATAGTGTGAAAACATTCTCTAATCCTTGCCAAGGCCGTTCCTGAACCGAATGCCCCCGAGAGAGCTAACTCAGATACATCGAAGTGTATCAACGATTCAGGTGAGCTGCTGAAGTATACCGGAGTATCACTTCACTACTGTAGACTGTTTGAAGCAAATAACCATCATGATAGATAAGGCAAGTTCCGTAGATCTTATAAAGACTCTTATACACCTTGTGTCCTTTTTGGCGAACGCAAGTGTATTATATTGGAAGTGTATCCTAAGAGATCTTTTAATGAATCTCATGGCTCTAGACTCGATTATGTGCGTTTTGGTCTAAGTCGATAGAGGCATAGAGTAGAGTGCCACCTTTTCAATATCAACACATCTCGGAGTGAGAGGTCGATAGATTATGTAAGGTTCTCCATGACAAATGAAACATATATCTTTTAAGAGATACCTGAGTGGCTAGGAGGGGTTGTGCAGCGCGTCACTGGGTCCATGACTTCTTGTCTTCAATACTGCTATCATCTTTGTGATAATCGATAGCAGATGTATTGACCCGGTTTCTGCCCTAAGTTTTCATGAAGGGCTATTTTTTTTCACCCTTTCATAAACTTTTCTTTTTAATTCTTCAACCTCTTCTTTCTCCTTTCTCATATAATCCTTTCTTCAAGCATACCTAAGGACTTCTAATTCTAATCTATTGGAATTGTCCTTTGGTAGATTCCTCTGGCTCTGGCGGATCATAGGACATAAACCTAACCATAATCACCTTATTACTCCATGATTATCCTAGATTTATTGATCACATGTCATAAAACCTTTTGTGAAAATCTCTCAAAGTGTTTATGAATAAAACACATTTTGTTAACACTTCGAGAGTTTTGTATTTTCAGAAATACTCCCCCTTCACATATGCTTATGCATTTTATGATAAGTGATGGTCCCTAACAATGACGTAACACTAGATCTAGTCTACTAATTAACCACAAACTCAATCACAACTATACTACGTATTAAACTAAATAGCGATAACAATGATTAACGAGAGATTAAGAGAAGAGAAGAGAATTAAGAGAAGAGAAGGATGATTATCATTATACTTAACAATTCGACAAAGTTTCCGCACGAGTAACAAAATAACCAACAAATAAAATGACCACCCTTTGCCTCTATTTATAGGCGTATGAAGGGTGGCATGTGCTTAGGATATTCCTAAGCATATTCTATTCTAAGAATATACTAGAATTATGCTAATTAGATACTAATTAGATTCCCTAAGGCACATGGGCTACTAATGTGCCTTGGGGTTTTCTTTCTAAACATATAGCCCAACATATTTAAGCAACCAACTAAAACAAATATGACTAAGACTTGAAATATAATTAAAACGTGTTCCCAACAATCTCCCCCTAAGTCTTGGTCATCATGGTTGCTTGACATCGTCTTTGCTTCTTGGCTTCTGGCGTCTTCATAGTCTTTGTTCTTTGTTCTTGATCTGATATGATGTGGTATGGTAAAGATCTGCCGTCCTCCAATGGTCTTTAGTACTGGTGTCTTCACGTCGTTTCCATCATGCTCATATCTTCCTTGACTTTTACTCTTCATACATCACGTAGTTCTCTCTTCATAAGCTTAATTTTAGACTTGTGAAAGATTAACATACTTGATCTTTGACGTTTCTTTAATAACTTTGAACTTTTGCTGTCTTTAGTCTTTGTGAGAACTGATCTTCAGGATATGAGAATGCTGGAGTCTTGATGGTGGTAGAACTCCAGGTCTTCACGATCCTCCATAGGTACATCATGAACAATCCGGCACTTACAGATTTGGACTTCGAGATCATCAACAGCATAGTGTGAAGACTTTCTCTAATCCAAACCCATGCCATTCTGAACCGGATACCCCCGAAAGGGCTTACACGGAAACACCAAAGTGCACCCACGATTCAGTGAGTCGCTGGAGATCACCCCATGACTGTAGACCATTTTGGAGCAAACACTAAGCGTAACCCACAAGGAGCTACTGAAGTGACCTACTGTCAGGGTTGTTTGATGTTGGCCCTGGCAGGATTTCCATTCTTTCACTGAGAATCACAATTGTGAATTCTCTCAAGAATGTTCTCGGCAGATTGCTATGATCTACGAAGGACTCTTCTTAATTTTACAACTGCTGCCCATGATGTATATCAATAGTGTAATACTAAGTGTTCCTAGGAGATCTTTGATGAATCTCATGGCTCTAAACTCGATTAGTGCACATTTGTTTGGTCATAGAAGGCGTGGAGCAGAGTGCCTCCTTTTCAATATCAACACATCTCGTACTGAGAGGTCGATAGATGATGAAGGGTTCTCCGTGTGAAATGAAACAAGTGTCTTTTGAGAGACACCTGAGTGGCTAGAAGGTTAGTGCAGTGCGTCACTGGGTCCATGACGACTTTTATCTTCAATACCGGTGATGCCCAATCAACCAGTAGATTATGTATTGAACCCGGTGTCTGCCCTAAGGTTGAACAAATGAAGGGCTATTTCTTTTCACCCTTTTCTTTACTTTTCTTTTTAATTCTTCAGCCCCTTCTTTCTCCTTTCACTTCATATCTCCTTTTTCAATCATACCTAGGACTTTCTAGTTCTAAACTATTGGTATTATCCTTGGGTAGATCCCTCTGGCTCTGGCGGATCATAGGACGGTTATTCCTAACCTTAGTCACCTTATAACTCCATGACTATCCTATTGATGCCATAAACCAAACCTTTTTGAAAATCTCTCAAAGTGTTTATGATTATGAAAAATATATTTTGTTAACACTTTGAGAGTTTTGTGATTTTCAGAAAGACTCCCCATTAACATGTGCTCATATATAGTTAAAGTAAATTTGCACATGCCGGGTAGAGTTGGCACTTTTGAATTGATTGATTTTCAATGAACATGATCATCGCGAGACACGCTTACATCACCAGACGAACTGGTTTGAAATTATTACCCGTCCAGATCACATTAAAGGAAAATCGCTCGAAATTGATACATTCTACTCAGACATATCCTTTGCGAGACACGCTTACATCACTAGTTAAACTGTCTTGAAATTATTACCCGTCCTGGATATGTCTTTTCGGCTACTGACTTTTATTATCGTCAATTCGAGGGTCAATTATGAGCCTAGCTCTAATGAGATTTCATCTTGCAGGATACCATATTTTGATCATATCGTTATTCTCCCCCTCAAAAATAGCATACTTATGATATTTTTGACAAACGTTTGATAAAAATATGCCATTTGAGTTTCGTGGGAAGAATATTCAAGAACTTTTTTTTGAGAACAAAGACTATTTTTTCAAATACTCCCCCTTAACGAGGGAATACTTGTCCTTATGAGCAGAATTTTGAAAAAAACTTAGAAAATTCTGGTTTAATTCTACTCATAAGAAAGAAGCTTTCGCTCCTTTTGAACAGGATTGAGGCACTGAAGCGTACCTCAGGGTCCTTTCTTTACAGGAACGGGTTATGCACTGTTATGTGTGCACAAGCCATCATATCACAATCATATTAGTAAGAATATCAAATAGGAATAATGAATTATGAAATCAAATTCTTACATCAACCTCCTTTTGCAAATGTTGTGAATACCGGATCCGTCCTTTGATATGTTCTGATCGGGAATGGTGGACGACCTCCAACATAGCATTCCAATCTCCGCATCTGATCTCTGTGGTATAGTCTTCTCTCGATCTTCCAGATGAACTACTTTACTTGTCTCAGCTGATCACTGTTCCATCTCCTTGTCTTTTCCAATTCTTGATCACGAAATCTATGAACCAACCCGTCACGGACATTTTTCAATGTATCGTCGCAAAACTTGTGAATCTCGTGATATGACATGAAGTAGTTTATTGTCTTTGCACTTCTGTAGACGAAACCAAAGATTGGATGGCTCTTCATGGTGTATTGAGCTTCATGATTGATGTTTTCAAGATGTAGTATAGGCTCAATGAGATTCAACTTCGTTTGATAACTCTCTACTCCTAGCTGGAGATCTTTTACTCGTTCTTTGATGATCGTTCTTCTGATGAAATGGCAGATAGCCGTACTGAAGGAGTATTGAAGATCGGTGGTGAGATGTTGCAGCTTCCCTTGTACTTTGATAAGATACATGTCTTCAATATCATTGAGATTTAAATCTGGGAAGTATGCTTCTGAGAACGAGTAGAGTTTGTTGTCATGTCTTCTGATGTTGATCTCAGATAGAATTGTGTAGTCATACTTCTTCACTCCCTTAACACTAACCACTGACACAATCCTGAAGACACTGTTTACTAAATTCGGAGATTTGTTAACTAGCTTACTTCGGAATCAAGTCCTTCGTTTCTCGAACCAGTGGTAGATTCCTAAATCAGCATCGCGATCATAATTCACTAGTTGTTTGATGAAAAGGTCTTGGTGAATGGCATTTTCCTCAATGGCTGGTTGTGGGTAACATGCTGCTGGGGTGAAGGTTATTGATGTTGCATACTTGATTTTGCTTTTGGCTCTGTGCTTAAGAAGTTCGAGATCATTGTTGAATAAGAATTGGTAAGGGATGATTTCTGAATGGTGTTTACGAATCACGGGAAGTGGCTTGGTCCAGTCTGTGATGTAAGAACGATTTTTACTATCTCTGCCATCAACCCTGAGTAAGTCTGGATTCATCCAGTCAAACTCACTTGACATTGCTTGGGCAATGTTTTCAAGGTGATATTCTAGCTCAGCTACGCTTGCAGATTTGTCTTTAAGAAGATTAAATGTATCATTCTTTATCCGACAAAGTTCCCTCTCGGTCATCTTCTTGATGTTCAGAGTATGTTTGACTTGTTGTGTGATTGCAATTGTACTGTCTTCTATCTTATAATCTTCGTCTTCATGAATTTGAGCACTTGCCAGTTGATCAAACCATTCATTGCCATTTGTGTCATCATCATTGTCCAACCACGAGACTATGTTTGTATTGCTAGAAGATTTCTTGCTTGTGGTTGTCTTGGTCTTTGGTGGAGACAGAGGTTGATCATCTTGCTGTTGAAAAACCATTTCATCGGTGGTGAAGTGCTCAAAATGATTCTCAGTAGCAGTTGGACCAGATTCTAGAGCTTTTGTTGGTTGAGATGTGGTCGTAGTTGACGGTCCAGTTGGGATTTTGAATTGAGAACCTGAACTGCCTGAATCCTTGTGTTTCTTTGATTGGGTTTCAAGGTCTTGGTCGTCATTTTCACGAGGACGTTTACCCATATCAGCTGCAACCTTGCATGATTCCATATTAGCCCGAATGGCATCAATGATAGGTATTTCTGTGTAGGTTAGGGAAGGTTTTGCAAGGAGTTTGGTGAGAAGGGCGTCCTGAAGTTCTTCAACGGCATATTCAAGAATATGCTTCAGTTGGTGTGTTGATGCAGCGATGTCTTGAACCTTTTCTTCGAGTTGTGAGTCAATGTGTTCTGTGATATTCTTCTCAAGCTCTTGCATGTACTTCTTGACATAGTGCTTTGTGTTGACCTTAGACTCCTTGAGGAGTCTTTTCTTGACATCGTCATCCAGGAATTCATCCATCAATTTCTTTGTTTTCAGCAATTCATCAACATGCTCAAATAGCCCTTTGACCATATTCTTCAAGTCTGCTACTTGGTCATTTACCTTGTTGTCTTTCTGAGCTTGAGCCAGTTTAACAGCTTTCTTCAACTTCATGGCTGTTGGTGAGATGACTTCAACTCTGGTTACTCTTGCGATTCTTCTCACACTTTTGCCCTTGATGATTGCTTTAAGAGTTTCCTCTGTTGTTGCTTTTCTCTTTGTTGTTGGTGATGATGAACGTGAAGAAGATTCATAATGAGTTGATGCATTAGGTGAGTCTGGAGGGGTAGGATCCTTAGGAGGAGTTGGTGATTTGGGAGGTGAAACCGGAGGAGTAGATTCCTTTGGTGGTGAATTAGGAGGACATAGTGGAGTTTTAGGTGGGGAGGTGGGAGGGGTTGTAGGTTTAGGAGAAGTTTGAGTCTTTGATTGTGACTCCTCATGAGAAGTGAGAGTAAGATGAAGTGGGGTTTTTGGAGGTGTATTAATGTAATTGTCTGCTTCCTTTTCCGCACTTTCAACTTCCTCTTCTCTCTCCTTTGCTAGCCTTTCTGCCTCCTCTTTCTTTTCTTGTTCTGCCTTGTGGTTAGTTTCCAGTTCTTTGGCAGCTTCAATAGATTTATCCCCAAGAATATCCCGTTCATCCTCAGATAACCAATCAATTGGGTCATCAAGTTTTACTCCTTCTTTCTCTTTATCACTTTCCAGCATATCATCAGGAATCTCCTCATCAGTTAGGACCTTTTTCTCTTTTTCATTGTCACTGCCGGGTTGATTAACCGGACATGGTGTTGGGGGAATAGCTGACTCAGCCCTCTCGGGTTGATAAACCGTATCAGGCTGAGCTGTGGTAGTAGCAGCTATGGACCCTCCGGGTTGATTAACTGGATCAATATGGGTCGGAGCTACTTCTTGAATAGTTCCAGATCCTCCAGCTCCCTTTGCCATTTCCATCTGTCTCATTACTTCAACCCTTAGATCAGCCCTTCTGGCGTCATCTTCTTTGATTTATTTCATGCTAGCTTCCATTGCTATTGTTGTAGCAATGTCAACTTCCATGTCAGCATCTTCCTCATTCATCTGAATACTTACTTCTTCTTCTGATTCTGTCTCATCTGATTCAGTTTCTTCTTTATCAAGAATTCCACCTTCTTCCATTTTTGGATTTGGATATGTCTTTTGTGGAAAACTAGAAGGGGGGGTTGAATAGTTTTACGTCTTTTTAATTTATTATAAAACCTTTGTTTACTTTTAAAAACTTAGATTCAAGTTTGTTATGAAAAATAAAACTTAAATCTTATTATTAGTTATATATGTATTCTTTTAAATTGATTGTAAAAGTTTTGGTTTCTTGAATGGATTTTCAAATTGATATTTATGTGAAGTTGACCTCTAATTAATACTAGCAATTATATAAGCCTATGTGTATGAAAGTAATGACGATGCAAGTAAAGAAATAAATAAGGTATGGAAAGATCTAACCGAGACACGAGAGATTTATAGTGGTTCGGCTACAAGGACACCTTCCTTGCCCTACTCCACTCCCCGAGCACACCTTGCTCGAGAGTTTTCTTCACAACTTCAATAAGCTCCCTTATGGCGGAGAAAACCTTACACGACTTTGGATTACACGGGTTTAACGACACAAAGCTAAATGTCGAGTTCTAATCGTAGCTAGAACCAATCTCACAACTTCACAACACAACTTGTACACAACTTATTCACGACGAATCACGACTTCAACACAACGGCTTCACGACTTCTACACAACGGCTTCACGACTTTTACACGACGACTTCACAACTCGTAAGCTACGGCTTCACGACCACGACTTCACACCTTCTAAGCTACGGCTTCACGACCACGACTTCACAACGTCTAAGCTACGGCTTCACGACCAAGACTTCACAACTTCAACACGACCGCTTCACAACTCCTATGCTACGGCTTCACGACTTCAACACTAGGACTTCATGACTAGGACTTCACAACTTCTAAGCTATGGCTTCACAACTTCTACATGACGACTTCATAACTTCTAAGCAACGGCTTCACGACTTCTACATGATGACTTCACAACTTCTAAGCAACGGCTTCACGACATTTGCACCACGGCTTCACAACTTCTACACCACGGCTTTACAACTTCTACATGACTTCTTTACACCACAACAACTTATACACCTTCTTCACTACTTACATACTATACATATCTAGTCACTTATGTTCACCCACACCTTATACACAAATGAATGAATGATATACAAGGTATACAAAACAAACAACTTGAATAACAAGATGCTACTAAGTTGTAATACTTCTAGTTTTGATTGATAGAAGTATTCTTCTTTTGCACTAGGATGGTGGAAGCTTGGATCACTTGGAAACCAATGCTTAAGATTACATGATCAAAGGTTTTTTGAAGATATGAAATGAGATCTATAACAGAAAGTTTTAGTGCAAAAGGGTGAGTAAAAATCCAGGGGAAGGCTTGTATTTATAGGGAAAAATCTGGACAGCTGGAGCCTACTGGAGCGGGGGCGGTCCCCTTAAATAGGGGGCGGTCCCCTTAATTATTAAGGGGGCCGCCTAGCAAAATTAAGGGGGCCGCCCCTACTGAACGTTGGCCAATTTTGTCCTTTTGTGGGGAAGGTTTTTCTGGGACATTTTAACTGATTTTGCTTAAAAATTTGAATTCATATTTTTATAAAAGATTAAACATTTTTATTTAATACCAAAAATGTTTTTCAAAAATATATAAAATGTTTTTGATGTTTTATAAAAAATCTAGTTATTAAGAAAATGTTCATTTGATCATATATTGCATTAAGCACTTGTTTATTCATACCTTAAGTGATTAAGTTGTAGAAATGAATATTTACAACTAAATACTTGTTTATTTGATAAGTTTATGTTTTAATGAGTTTACATTTTGTGATCATCAAAACATAGAGATATGAATAAATATTGATAATGTTTTTAGGCATTATTTATGTCAACAATCTCCTCCTTTTTGATGATTACAAAACCTAAACTCATTAAATCCAAAAAGTTATTTTTGGACAAGTATTTAGTGAGTTTATATTCACTTCTCCCCCTTTTTGTAGCATCAAAAAGGTTGAGCCGACAAGTTTTAGAGACAAAATTTGTCGGAACGAGAACTCCCCCTTGATATGTGCTCCCCCTCGTTTGAGGGCACCAAGGAATCGATATATGGAATACTTGCAAGAAAAATATTAGAAGCACAAGCATATATATAGCAAAAATAAGCATGCATATAAAGACATTCATTAAATGTTGTGTATCAATACACAACCATCCAAGATTATATTCAATCCTACATTAGCTAGTAAGTAATGCAATCTACATAATCATTCTAGGAGTACATGATATTCCATGGGGCTTGCACACAAAATGGTTTGAAAATTTATTTTTGATTAAGCATTGCATATGCTCAATTTGGTGAGAATGAAGGTGGTGGTGGTGTAGTGGGTGAAAATGGTGGAGGTTGGTTGTTAAGCATGTGTTCAAGGGATGAAAACATGTAGTGTATCTCATCTCTAAGACCAAAGATGATGGTTCGGTTGTGGATGTGGTGGTATTGGTGATGATGAGAAATGAGCATCAAGAGGTGTTATTGGTGATATGGAAATGACAAGTTGGGTGAATGGAGGTTCTTGAGTAGGAGGTGGAGTTGATGCTCTTGATGGTGGTGATGAAAGGTGTGAGTTGATGTAGTTATTGATGGATGAAGTGGAAGATATGGATGAAGATGTTGTGTCATGAGTGAAGGGTGTTTTTGATGGTGTATTTGGTGCACTTGGGGATTAACATTGAGGTGGTGGTGATGGAGTTTTGGTGTCTTAGAGATGATTTTGGTGATAGCATGGTGAATGAAAATGGGTGTATGATGGAGGTGATGGTTGATTTAATTAAGGTTTGGGCTAGATAAAAGGGGTCGCAAGATGCAAAAGAAAACAGTAAATTTTACTGCCCAGATGGCCGGTCCCCTTAATTGTAGGCTGGCCCCCTTAAAATTAAGGGGACCGCCTAGGGAATTAAGGGGGCCGCCCATCTGGTGTTTTCCCAGGCGACCAAATTTGAAAAATTTCCAGAAAAGGGTAATTTTTAGGGTGTTTTTGCAGCAAGCTCCATTTGAATCATGTACATCAAGAATGATTAAATAGTGACATAAACATGTTGATTACGCATGCATACATTTAAAACATATTACGGAATAAGCATTTTATTAATCATCAAGCATGTATATATATCATGATATCAAGTATACAAGCAATAAGCATAACAATCATATATTAAAGACAAGAAATAAAGCATTCACTAGTTGAAAATAATTATGTTAAAAACATAATTATTGATACAACACATATTTTGCTTATAGCATGCAATAAGTAGAAAATTTTAAATTGCCTAAGAGATCCATTGGACTTGCTTGAGACATGAAAATTTGGATTATTTTGGATGGATGATGGTAAAGAGGGGGTAAAAAAAATGTTGGATTAATGGGGTTGTAAGTTTGGGTGTATGGATGTTGGAGAGAGTGTTGATAGAGGAATTGGAGGTGGAGAGCTTGGACTTGACCATGTTGAATGAGGGTTTTGATGTTGTTTCAAGTGGTGGTGTTGGATTAGATCTAGTGAGAAGATACTCAATCCAAGTGAGACGCTCATTTAAGGTGATGGTTTGATTTTGGAGAAAGATGCAACAAGGACTATTGTTGACATGTTTCTCAATTTGACTCAAGTGATGTGGTGATGATGGTAATGATGGTGAGATGGATGGTGATGATGGTAATGATGGTTTGATTTTGGAGAAAGATGCAACAAGGACAATTGTTGACATGTTTCTCAATTTGACTCAAGTGATGTGGTGATGATGGTAATGATGGTGATATGGATGGTGATGGGTTTAAGTTGCTTTGAGCAAGGTGCAAAGCAAGGAGAGCATTAAGCTCATGGGCTTCCTTGAGTTCTTCAATGAACTTCAAGTGTTGAGTGGAAGGTGATGATGATGGAGAGTGGTTGTTATTTGGTGGAAGTGGTGGTGGAGACATTTGTGAACTTGGGTAATTATGAGTGAATGAAGGTGGACATATGGATGATTGGTTATGTGTGTGAAAGGGTTCATTAGGATGAGGTTTAGGTGTTGGTTGAGTTTGAACAACATCATTTGTTGGGTTATGGCAAATGTCAAGCTTCCTCCTCCAAAAGAGTATTTATGGTGTAGTGATGATGTGATTGTGGAAGGTAAATTTTGGAGGGTGGTTTGTGACAAAATGTGTTTGTGAATTTTGGGAAGTATAGGATAAAATGGGCTTAAAAATAGAAAAAGGGAGCAGCACCTTCGACCATCAGATGGCCGGTCCCCTTAATTAAGGGGCCGGTCCCCTTAAATATTAAGGGGGCCGCCTAATGAATTAAGGGGGCCGCCTATCTGCTGATTTCCAGGTTACTGGAAATGGGTTTTTGGCAGAAAATTTTGAAAGGGTTGTGTTTTTGGGTTTAGTTTCAAGCAAGTCCAACTTCTTTTGAGGCAATTTAGGATTTAATAACTTATGTATGCTAAGCATATTCATTAGACATTATTATCTAGCATGCAAGCAACTCATTTAGCATGTAACATATATATGTTAGACAAGAAAACACTACATAGCACCAAGTAATTCATAGTATCATGTTTAGGAAGATTAATAAGCTAGTTAAATAATCCTAATGAATATCTATGTGCATGGGAATGTAGAGTTGTGATAGCATGGACTTCTAGACTTGTACCAAGTGAGGTCTTAGTGAATAAATTATGGTTATTTTCAAATTTAGTTCACTTATAAATGTCACATACGTAAATATAGATGACAGATATGAGATCACCATGCATGATTTAAAGAAATGTTTTTGGCATTATTCAACAATGTTTGAAAGTGGGTTTTTATGTGGATGTGAAAAATATTTTAATGAAATAGTTTTGGTTTTATTTCAAAATGTTTTTATGAGGAAAGAAAACATATTTTTCCAATATTTGGTTTTGATAAACACGTAATTATGGACACAAGTTTGGAAGAAAGGTAGGATGGTGAAAAATGTAAAATAGAAATGTGTCATAATCTTTTGAAAAGTTATTTTTCCAAAATGTGAAGTTTTTGCAAATTTAAAAATAAGTCCCGTTAATTATAGGTTTAAAAAATAATGGTTTATAAAAGATCTCATGCTCAAGTCTATTGTCACATGCTACCTCTTTCTACATATCCTATGACATTTACGCATGTATTATGACTAAATACAAAAATACATCATGCCAGAGTAGTTAGAGAAAAACAAAAGCTATTATAATGACAATGCATTCAACTAAACAAATAATTACGAAGGCATGCAGTCAAATCACATAGGAGCAAGAAAACATCTAGAAATTTTATATATGCAGGATGACATACATCTAGGAATGAAAAGCTCTAGTGAAAAGCAAAGTTCATAACAGTAAACTATCGTTAGGTATATTTAGGAAGAATAATGTATTCAAGTTGGAGAATGAGTATGAGACTATTACTAGTGGTGCTCAATTCAGGCTAAACACGACCATTTTTACGGGTTACACACACCCAACTTCTCACATAGAAGCAATTCAACCGTTAGGTCAAATTGAGTTTCTAGTCAATAGATTCTCCTGTAGTCATTCTCTTTTTAGAAGAAATTAAGTTCCTAAATTTACCTATCGAAGAGTACCAAATATGAAGATTGCTTGGTTTACTAATACTTAGGGGGGCTAACTAAAGAGTTTCTAGTTCATTAAGCCACAGAACGAATATAACTAAAGTGTAAAGGCAAAGCAACCTATCAGACTAAGCGTATCCTAAGGCATTAATAAGATTATATGCATGAAGTAGTTACTTATGAAATTTAAAAAGAGAACTTACCTCACGTCCTAGCTTTTCTTCGTAATGTCTCAGATGATGATCGACGTGTGAATGATAGGTGAGTCGGATGATGATCTTCTCCTTCGTCTGTGTCACTCCATGATCTTGGATTGAGTTCACTTTTGAGTTGATTCATGTAGTCTTCGTCGCTAACACCTTCATTAACAGCATTTGAACTAGTAGCACATGTATCTATTTTATCTAAATGTTTATCTATTAGATTTTCCAAGATAACTAATTCATGTACAAGATCAAAATCCTCATCTTTGGCTTGACATTTTTCTTGATGAAAGTTTAAGAAATTTTTCCAAATATCATTTGCCGTTTTACAAAAGAATATTCTTTCATATTCAATTTTCGGCAAGGTTTTATAAATAATAATTTTAGCTTTATTATTTATTTCATTCTTTGTTTACAAATAATCAATTTGACTTTAAAAATCCGTTTTTGTTTGTCTTTCAAAATCCGTTTTTGTTTGATTTTCAAAATCAGTTTTTGTTTGACTTTCAAAATATGTTTTTGTTTAACTTTCAAAATAGGTTTTTGTTTGACTTTCAAAATAACCAATAGAAATGACATGCCAAAGATCTAGATCAATTGATTTCACATAAGTTACAAATTTATTTTTCTATTCAAGTATAGTTTTCAAATAGTGGTGGTTTTAGCAAAGATTCCCCTTCTAGATATTTTTCGAATTCCATAGATCGATTCAAGTTTTAAAATACAGTATATTTTAAAGATCTTGATTGACGTGGCTCTTGATACCAATTGTGGAAAACTAGAAGGGGGGGGGGTTGAATAGTTTTACGTCTTTTTAATTTATTATAATACCTTTGTTTACTTTTAAAAACTTAGATTCAAGTTTGTTATGAAAAATAAAACTTAAATCTTATTATTAGTTATATATGTATTCTTTTAAATTGATTGTAAAAGTTTTGGTTTCTTGAATGGATTTTCAAATTGATATTTATGTGAAGTTGACCTCTAATTAATACTAGCAATTATATAAGCCTATGTGTATGAAAGTAATGACGATGCAAGTAAAGAAATAAATAAGGTATGGAAAGATCTAACCGAGACACGAGAGATTTATAGTGGTTCGGCTACAAGGACACCTTCCTTGCCCTACTCCACTCCCCGAGCACACCTTGCTCGAGAGTTTTCTTCACAACTTCAATAAGCTCCCTTATGGCGGAGAAAACCTTACACGACTTTGGCTTACACGGGTTTAACGACACAAAGCTAAATGTCGAGTTCTAATCGTAGCTAGAACCAATCTCACAACTTCACAACACAACTTGTACACAACTTATTCATGAAAAATTCACGACTTCAACACAACGGCTTCACGGCTTCTACACAACGGCTTCATGACTTTTACACGACGACTTCACAACTCCTAAGCTACGGCTTCACGACCACGACTTCACACCTTCTAAGCTACGGCTTCACGACCACGACTTCACAACATCTAAGCTACGGCTTCACGACCAAGACTTCACAACTTCAACACGACCGCTTCACAACTCCTATGCTACGACTTCACGACTTCAACACTAGGACTTCATGACTAGGACTTCAAAACTTCTAAGCTATGGCTTCACAACTTCTACATGACGACTTCAAAACTTCTAAGCAATGGCTTCATGACTTCTACATGATGACTTCACAACTTCTAAGCAACGGCTTCACGACATTTGCACCACGGCTTCACAACTTCTACACCACGGCTTTACAACTTCTACATGACTTCTTTACACCACAACAACTTATACACCTTCTTCACTACTTACACACTATACATATCTAGTCACTTATGTTCACCCACACCTTATACACAAATGAATGAATGATATACAAGGTATACAAAACAAACAACTTGAATAACAAGATGCTACTAAGTTGTAATACTTCTAGTTTTGATTGATAGAAGTATTCTTCTTTTGCACTAGGATGGTGGAAGCTTGGATCACTTGGAAACCAATGCTTAAGATTACATGATCAAAGGTTTTTTGAAGATATGAAATGAGATCTATAACAGAAAGTTTTAGTGCAAAAGGGTGAGTAAAAATCCAGGGGAAGGCTGGTATTTATAGGGAAAAATCTAGACAGCTGGAGCCTACTGGAGTGGGGGCGGTCCCCTTAATTATTAAGGGGGCCGCCTAGCAAAATTAAGGGGGCCGCCCCTACTGAACGTTGGCCAATTTTGTCCTTTTGTGGGGAAGGTTTTTCTGGAACATTTTAACTGATTTTGCTTAAAAATTTGAATTCATATTTTTATAAAAGATTAAACATTTTTATTTAATACCAAAAATGTTTTTCAAAAATATATAAAATGTTTTTGATGTTTTATAAAAAATCTAGTTATTAAGAAAATGTTCATTTGATCATATAATGCATTAAGCACTTGTTTATTCATACCTTAAGGGATTAAGTTGTAGAAATGAATATTTACAACTAAATACTTGTTTATTTGATAAGTTTATGTTTTAATGAGTTTACATTTTGTGATCATCAAAACATAGAGATATGAATAAATATTGATAATGTTTTTAGGCATTATTTATGTCAACATCTTTACTCGTCTTTTTAGGGTTCTCGGGTGTGGTTTTCTTGGTTGCTTTGAAGCACTTGAAGCACTCCCAGCCTTACTGCTTTTAGAACGAGTTTTCGAAGAACCCGTTCCTTCACCATGCTTAGAGAACCCGACCTAACTTATGCTGTATGCATAGTCATAGTCTCTAAAAGCCTTTGTCTCCTTTACTGAGTCGGTCAACAATTCATTTGGCAGTCTCAACCCTTGTTTGTGTGTACTGTCTTTAGGGAAGTAAACAGAGTTGACAGTCTTATCCATTCTCATCACATGTAGTTCCCTGTCTTCGGGTCGTGGAGAAATGTTGAGGTTCTCATCAATGAGTAAACTGATCAACATTTTGGTGTAACGGACGAATGGGATTCTTGTTAATGGTTTCTTACATTGGGCTCTTATCTGAAACACAAGATCTTCCCAGATGAGTGCAGCATAGTCAATAGTTCTCTGATTAACTATGCCCCAGAAGAGTTGAGCGTGTGAGAATCTTGGATGCTCATGTCCACTGTCTCTTCCTGAAACTGACCGAATCAATATGTAGTAAATGGTTCTCCATGGTTGTGGAATGGATTTTGCATTTATGCTTGAGATTGTTGTGAGTGGAAGGTTGGGTTGTTCATCATAACCAATGTCGAGGAGAAATTTGAGGATATCATGTTCTGATGGTGCAGGCCAATATCTGTTAGATAGTTCAGGTGGTTCGGGTAGGGATAAGGCTTTACGT
Organism: Artemisia tridentata subsp. tridentata; assembly: GCA_021014915.2. NCBI lineage: Eukaryota > Viridiplantae > Streptophyta > Magnoliopsida > Asterales > Asteraceae > Artemisia > Artemisia tridentata. Next base: position 475,105,121 of record CP139509.1, read on the forward strand.
AGGTGTGTAGGTGTGACTTTGACTTGTTTTCTGTCCAGGGTGCACGTGAAGTATCTGTCATAGTCATCGAGCTGAATGGTACTCCACATTTGATGAATGCACAACTCTGGGAAATTTTCTGAATTCTCCAAGATACTCTTGCATTCGTGTCTTCTGAGAATTTCAATGGCTATTTGACAACTTGGCTCAGCACATTTGATGTTATCAAAGACAACCCTTGCATTGTTTTTTCCATACTTAGCCTTGTACCCTTGAGGGAACAGTTCTTCTTTGGTGAGCATAGGTAGTGGTTGTTGTGATTATGCAGTCATTTCTGAGATTCCTGAAACATCATTCAGACACCAATTTGCAGGATACATGAAAGTTAGCATTAGATAAACTTTATTTTCACATGTGATCCTTTAAATTGCTTAGCATGACATTACAAGTTGATTTATAATTTCGAAAGAAATTACAATTGCGAAAGCTTTTGACAATTGCGAAAACTTTTGACAATTGCGAAAACTTTTGCCAATTGCGAAAAAACTTTTGACAATTGCGAAAACTTTTGACAATTGCGAAAACTTTTGTCAATTGCGAAAAACTTCTGACAATTACGAAAAACTTTTGACAATTGCGAAAACTTTTGACAATTGCGAAAGCTTTTGTCAATTGCGAAGAACTTTTGACAATTGCGAAAACTTTGACAATTGCGAAAGCTTTAGACAATTGCGAAAGCAATTTCAATTTCGAAAACTTCTTATACAATAAATTTCGATAACTTTGAAGACGTACTATTCACCAGATTTTTCGCAAATCATTAACACATGTGATTATGTTTTCATGCTTTTTCCAATGGAATCCTATGATGTTTCTAAGTTATCTGACCAAGTTTTAACAACTTTCAACCACAAAATCCTAAGAATCAAACTGAACGTGCTCAAGTGTTCTTCATAAACCCTACAGATCAATTATACGCATTTGATGTTTCCGGGTTCAATCCAAGGTTACAGATACTCAATTCAAGGCATAAAAACAACATTTCAACACATTAATTACACTTAAACACATGCAATTGATTTTCCCCAATTCGTACGCTTAAACCCTAAATCAAGAACATTCACAATACGAGTTTCTGGGTCTAATTCAAGTTAGGCATTACGTTTATGGGATCATTTTAACCAATATTCATCAACAATAATCATTATAAACACACAGAATCTATATGCACGATTTACGCAAAACCCTAGATCTAAAACAATTATTTCAGACAAATTCAATCGTTGGATCTTGAAATCCTTAAGAACCGTTGTTCACAAACACATGTTAAGCACTTAAACACTCACAGATTTAACAGATCTTGAACGGATTGGTCTGATCAATTAGGGCCGTTGATGAAGTGGTTGAGGTTATTGAATGTGTTTTGTCAGTGAAATAAATGTACCGCCGTAAATTTGCCAACTGTTTTAATTACTTTTGTATTTTACTTTTCTAATTTTGCATATTTAGTCCTTAGGCTTGGTATCTTTTGCTATTATTCACCTATCATAGCACCATGCTAACTTAAAGTATACAACTTAGCAAATTTGACACATAACTCTTAATCCTAGATTATCACCAAACTTTAGAAGCATCAACGTTGAAGAAACAATGCAAGTACAAATTTTGAAATTTTTTAAAAAAACTTGTGTCTCCCCCTCAACACTTGTTCTAAAATAATTGATGACAGTAAAAAAATGAACAAAGTGTTGATTAAGGTTTGTACTTGCATTTTTTTTAATGTAATAAATGGAAAATCTTTTTGTGTTTTTCAATAATTATATCTATTACACATTTATGGCGCGACCCGGCCAAAATGTTTTGCAACCCGCCTTTTTCAAGGATCCAGTTTATTATTGGTGCCCCGCCCTATTCATCCTCCCTCACATCTTCTTCTTTCCTTTGAGATTCGACAGCTGCGAATCCGGTATCACAGCTCGAATTTTTCCGATCCGAGTTTACGGGTTTTCTTGTAACTACAGTGCTCTGTGAGGGGGACTACAGTAGTATGAATAGTTAAGTTAATATTATTTTTTGTTATGGCTCTTTTTATGCCACCTGTTGTGTATACAGTTTCTCAGTCGGTTATATCCACACTTTTAGATCTCAGTTAGGTTTAGTTATCACTGCCTTTTGTCATGAAGGGAAAAATAAAAAATGCCGTTCTTTTTGGTAATTTAGGTTTTTCATATTGAGGTTTGATTCAGATTTCTCATGTTGTTATTTGTTTTTTTTAGGTTTTTGTTAATTTTTAGGCTTTGCTTTTGCTAAAGGAACTTCTGAGGTATGTTTTAATAAAATTATTTAAGTATTTTTTTTTTATTTTTTTTTAAATTAGGGTTGTGTTAATTTGGGGGTTTGTTAGGGCTTTTAAATTTTATGGTTTTTAATTTTCTGTTATGGTTTAGTTTTGCCTAATTCATGACCTAATTTGGATATTAGGGTTCCGTTAATTTTGGGGGTTTTAATTTTGGGGTTTTTTGGGATCCTACACGTATGAATTATGTTTTTGATTTTCCTGGGGTTGTGCTTGAGCCATTTGTTATACCACAGCTATAACATCAATTGCATCCACATATTGTTTGTTCGTTCCTTAGATGATTATAAAAGTTAGGTGTTGCATTATTATCTGATGAGAAAGCATTGTTCACAGTGTCGAACAATTGATTTTACGCCTGAAATTTTTACTTGGTTTTCCACTGTTTTTTGTTATTATTGCTAGGTTTCTGATATCGATGCTTTTGCCCTGTTCTTTGTTATGTGACCATCAATGCATTTATGAATTTATTCTGTGTTTATTATAGGCAATGAAGATTGTCCTATACTTGGTTGCTGGAACATGATAGGTGAAATCAACCCGTATCTTGGCGGGGAATCACTATAAGAAAAGTGTTTGCAGCCATGGCGGGTAACTATGAAACAACGGACATTGTGAAGTTATTTGAGGCAGACGTTCGAACATTGTGACGAAGTGTCAGCCTATTTTTTTCTTATGAAGTTATTTGAAGTTTGGTGTTGGCGATGAAGATACTTTGCTTTTGTGCGTTTATTCTTTTGCAACTACAATAGGTTGCTGGATTGTGATGGGTGAAAGCGTCTTGTATCTTGGCGAGGCAGCATGATGTCGTGTTTGCAGCCACGACGGGTCGAATACCCTTTTATCCGGTCTCGCACTTGCAAATCTGAGCCAAACGGTTTTACCTTGTATCAAATGGTCAAACTGTATGTTACATTAACAGAATGGTGGTTGGTCATGTATATGAAATCGGTAAACACTTAGTTGTCTGCCATTGACTAGGCACGCGTTTTACTGTTTAGTAAAATCGTCCTCGGTATTGCTGCTATTTTAAGCTATAGTTCTATTTCATTTTTGTCACAATACTCCTACTGCACCGGATAATATCATCCGAGTGATGTTCTAATCGCAGTGGAGATGAGGCTATTGAAATCCCTTACAGTTTCTGGGATGCAGCAGGACATCGTCGGGTGATGCAGGTATTTCTTATGTTTAATCTTAGATTCTATATAATTTAATTTTGCCGTCAACCATTATAAAACTTTTGTTTGATGTAAAAGCAATGAATTTGGTTATTGGTTTTTTATTTTTAAGCTTTTGTAATATGGGTTTTCGGTATAAAAAACTGAATCTTGATACTTAAATTTGTTATTTTTATCTTATAAAAAAAAATGGAACGCTGGAATCGGTATAATTTTTGGTTTTGGTTTGTTATCATGAGTTACATATGCGTTTATGTTATTAAGTGACAAGATTTTAATTTTTTTAGTTGCTGAAAATAGTAAAACATTTAGATATGTTGCTTTATGATTAGACGAGTTTTGGGTATCGTTCATGTCATATGTTTTTGTTTTGTCGTTGTTTGGGTGACTGTCCTTGCAACCCCTTCGTATTCATTTCGTAATCATTAATTGCTATGTTTGGAGAGGTGCTTTAATGATAGTCATCAACTGTTGGTTATTGTAAAAATTGCTTATTTTATGTTGTTATCGTATTTCAGAATATTGCTTCTTTGAAAACAGGGGCATGCTTGCTGAAATATGGACATAGAGGGAAGGCCAACTTCTGTCCCTTCTACTTTTTCAATGTAAGTTATATTGTGACATCTGTGCTGATTGGATATGTTTTCATAATGAGTATAATGTTGTATACCAACGGTGCCTATTGTTTCAATGTAGGTGGAGGGAGGGAGATGAAGGGCTTGGGGACACCCGCAAGGTAGACCGTTGGCGATGCACCATCTGAAAGATTGGCTGATTCCGGGAATAAGGTGCAAGTCATGATCCGCGTCGTGAGGGCAGATGGAACCCTAGGTAGGGTCCGAATGGTGAGGAGACAGATGGTTCGCATGAGAAGTGGACTAATTCAGGGGAGGATAGTCCGCTTGAGGAGTGGACTGATAGAAAAACCTCATTTCGTTACAATTTTCTCTCAGGTAGTGCCGACACATACACGAATAAAAATTTGAATCCTTTATTTATTAAAAAGTTATGCAATCTTATTGATTCGCGCATCTGATGATGTGGTTGAGATACATTAATATGTGTGTGGGTAACCATTAACTACATGAATTGTTTAATCAGTGGCCATATATCTGTTACTCATATCTTTAACTACATGGATCGTAAGTTTATCATGAGCACTTTTCGTATGCAATACGGTAGGTGCTTATTAGTTTTTTTTGCATACGTTCTTAGGTCACCTTTCTAATTCCAGTCGTAGGCAGGAAAAAGATTATCCCAGCCCAACCGAGTAGAATCAAAAGCATGTGTACAAGATGCCAGGCACAATGTTCGAAGGCGTGTTGCCATAGATGTTTCACAAACTGATGATGATCAATGTGTCGAACCTACTGAAGATGGTTTAGCTTCTGTTGGCAGTGAAGGTATTAATCATCTTTTTCTGTTGGTGCTTCTAGATTTGAATTTAATGAGTTACTTCTTACTGTAACGTTGTTGATAGCCATTTGGATTACAGCTTATTAATTGTTATTGGTGGGTTTCTTTGTTTGTTTGTTTTTTTTATTTTAATCAGCGATGCACATTGACGAATCCATTGAGCCAGGTTCTAGGTTGCGCAAAAGGCCAGCCAAGCCAAGGCAATACAGCATGCCAACCTGTGTTCAAGATCGTGCACGGAATGTGAGGAGACATGTTAACAAAGATGGTGATGACCCGCCAGTATTATCATTTGCAGACTATTACAACGGATAATGGAGCACAACACGTTATGGGCCGCTCAAGAAGTAAGTTCCTAAAACTATACAACAATCTTATGAGTAACACAGTTGCTAGAAAAATAATTTGCAGTGTCTTGTTGTCTTTTAGTTTGTTACTTAATGGTTTTTTCATCATTTGAGAATAAGTTATGTAACATAGATTTTATTAACAAGAAATTGCATATACCTCCATTGTGCCGTTTCATGTACAACGAAGACTTAATGAGCCAAATTTCTATGTAAATTTAGGTGAACAGAAAGGAGTTGAGGATAGAGTTGGCTGCTAAAGGACAATAAACAATGAAACCTTCTTACGGATGACTTCAGAGGAGTAGGTGAGCAATTTGATTTACTTTGTTGGCTGTCAAATGTGTCGAAATTCGCATGAAAAATCCAAAATGTTTGTTAATCATTAATAAGGAAATTACAAGTTTTGTGCGACAAGTGTTTTAGTTCAAAACAATTCGGCCCATGCCAAAAAACTACTTATTTGACCCAGTTTCACCCATTACCCAACCTGACTGCCCTTGGTGTCAACCAAATGATTTGCTGTTTTAACAAGCTGAGATTATGCATAGCCAGTATGAATGCTTCATATATATATATATATATATATATATATATATATATATATATATATATATATATATAATTATATATATATATATTATATGTAGTGTGTTGTGTGTGTGTGTGTGTGTGTGTGTGTGTGTGTGTGTTCTCAGCGTTCCTGTGTTTATTTTCTTTTCTCATTTGAGTTTTGTGGCGCAAAGTGGAATAAGTTTTCCACGGTTTGTGTTGAAGGCATAAATTTCTAAAACTACAATTTCTAAAAGTACAATTTTTATAAAAGGGTTAGGTGATATAGACCTTTAGGATGCATCAGGATAAGGGAAATGTACACTCGATAATGTACACTGTGTGCATGCTTCATTCTTTTGTATCAGCATTTGACGTAATATTACTTTGATAGGCACAAATAAACGATTCTGGAACATGCGTCATGACTCGCGTTGAATTGGTGAACAGACATGTTCATTTGTCGAAGGTCAATTGCACTATACATCAATCAGTGTTTGAATTTATGTAACATAAAAATTTGCCACTTTTCTTTTATTTTGAATAGCGTATCAGTTGTGGGTTATGTTATTTCAGGTACAAATGAATGCCTACACACAGGTTGTAGATACGTGTGAACATGGTATGTTGGAATAGTGTGTTATTTTTGTTTACAGTTTCGATGGCATTAGTAATATATTTGCCTTTGATTTGTTTTAATTCGGTTAAAATGATAATTTTCGTTTTTAATTATGCAGGTTAAATGGAATCACCGCATCTATACCTCCAACTCCGCCGGTTATCCAGGTAATCATCCCCGTAATTGTGCCACCACTTCCGTAATAGAACCTGCTGCCAAGTCTCCTGCCTACCCGCCAATGACTTCTGGTAATTTACCAACTAATTATAATCAATATTATGAAGCGTATGCAGAAAGACAGGTACAAACGAATGCCTACACACAGGTTGTAGATACGTGTGAGCATGGTATGTTGGATTTGTAGGATTTTAGAATTGACTCTTTCAATGGTGACAAGCAGTGTGTTATTTTTGTTTACGGTTTCGATGCCATTAGTGATATAAATGCCTTTGATTAGTTTTAATTCAATTAAAATGATAATTTTCGTTTTTGATTATGCAGGTTAAATAGAATCACCACATCTATACCTCCAACTCCGCCGATGACTTCTGGTATCCGAGGTTTGTTGCATTTGTAGGATTTTTGAATTGACTCTTTCAATGGTAATAAGCAGTGTGTTATAGTTTTTTTATCATTCATTTTTGCAATGAAGTATGATGCGTCAGGCAAAGACGAGGAAGCATTGATTTCTGTTTTCTGCAGGGTTTATGACTGGTAAATAATTTTTTTGCAAATAAATTTTATTTATGTTAAAGCATATTTACCGATTTTAACCTATACTTGACAGTCAAACCTTTCATCCCATACCAGTTTTGACCCGTTTAATAACCAATTAGATTTTTATTTTTAAAAAACAAATAAAAGAAAGAGAAAAAACAACAAGCCTTTTATTATGCCGAGAATTGTGTTGTTGACTAGCCACGAACAACTCATGATGATCCTATTGATCACAATCTGCATTCATAGTAAATTGTAGAACACGTAATATATATGGCAACAAGCAGATGCATATTTATTCCTTTTAAAATCATATGATGCCCAGGTGGACCCTCAGTTACTCTAATCGGGGTGTTTAATGGCATAATCAACGTCCTGAATATCTATTACAGTAATACATAGTATTACAGAAGTCCTATCTTATATTGTTTATGGGATATTCAAACAAAACTCATTTGTCTAAATATGTACATGTTCTGTAAGCGTAGAAATTTATATAACAGTTGCATGTTTGGCTGCAGGAGATGAGTTGACAGAAAACCCTTAAACATCAATGCACAATCAAAGGCAGAGTGCACCGACAACCAATTCCCATGGGAACAGTGTCGACCAGCACCACCGCTGTAAAGGTAAGGCCAACCATCCATGTATTATTAGAATTTTTAAATTCCTTAAATTTGTTGGGATTCTGCTATGCGTCACTCACTTTGTGAAAACATTGCATATTATTACTTGGGAATGTTCATGCTTAATATTCATGCAATACAAAATGAATTTGTTATAAAAATAAGCGGAAAGAGTGGTTAAAAGTTTGTGAAACATATTGAGTTGGCTGCAAATAATTGCAACTGATATATTCCTATATAAGATATTTGCTTGAAAATTTAAACAAACGCGTTTTCATTTGGTTTTAGCTGTCAATTCATGGTAAGAAATTGCGTTACTGATTGGAACCGTACTGATAGTAGCAACAGCTATGTTAATAAGTAATGACACTTTACAACAGAAACATAGTCAAGTCAGTTTCAACCAACCATGGACTCATTCTTCATTCTGATTGTACTCTACATTCTGGAATCCTTGTTAGAACAACTCTTATTTATTTTGTTCTCTTCCTTCTTTACTGCTTTTGTTCAGTTGGGCCACCAGATAAGTTTGTACAGTAATTGTGTAGTTTTGCATCTACATTTCTGCTCAAGGCTCCACGAGGAGCTTCTTCCTCAGCGATTGATTGTTCCTCAAGTAAATACCTTTCTTTTTTTTATTGAACATAAATATGAATTTCTTATTTTTGTTGTTTAAACACCATTTTTTGTGTGCTTTTCAGCTGAGTGAGACGTTACAAGTTGCCCAAAAGAAAAACAGCCTATGATTACTTAAACTGGATCAGATGGGGTTTACGTCAACTGAAGCATCATAGGGAGATTGACGCTGAATTGACGGCTAAAGCGAATTTTGCTGACCTCTACAGAGTTGCTATTTTGGTCAACTCTGGAATGGTTGTACTTATGTAAATTTCAATTACTAATTTTGTTACACTTCTAAATAATAAAAAACACTGCTATTTATAGTTTTAACATATATCAACCATGAGTGTATTTTATTGGTGCTTTCTTTGTTCAACAATGTTTTCATGAAATTCATTTATAGTTTCGGCCCTCTTTTTTCCCCGTCTGACTTACATATACAAACAACCCGCGGCAACACATCACCATAAATTTGAATATATTATTTTACAGCTACCTTACATATACAAATGCTCCGCAGCAACGCGCGGGTTACTCACCTCGTTATTTACAAAGATAGTTTGATGTATGACATCTTTTAATTTTGAGTAAGAAAGTTATTTAAGTCTTCTTGAGTCAAACATCTCATGCCAATCTGGTGAACCAGTTCCACAAATCTTACATGGGGCAAAGCTTTGGTGAACAAGTCCACCAGTTGGTGTTCAGTACCCACAAAGTATAATTCAACAGTACCCATTTCCACATGCTCCTTGATGAAATGATAGCGTAGAGCAATGTGCTTGGACTTGGAATGTTGGACCGTGTTGCAGGAAATAGCGATGGCACTCTTGGAATCACAGTACATAGGAATCTTGTTGAAGACGTATCCATAGTCCATTAGCTGAGATCACATCCAAATGACTTGAGCGCAGCATGCTGACATGGCGACGTATTCCGATTCTGTAGAAGACAGTGATATGCAGTCTTGTTTCTTGGATTGCCAAGAGACGAGCTTGTCACCCAAAAACTGTACTCCCCCAGATGTACTTTTGCGTGTGTCTAAGCACCCTGCATGGTCAGCGTCTGAAAATGTAACAAGTTCAAACCAAGAATCCTTTGGATACCAGATTCCCAAATTAATGGTTCCCTTTATGTATCTAAGGATTCTTTTAACGACTGACAAATGCCGCTCAGTTGGTCGTGACTGATATCGGGAGCAAAGGTACGTGGCAAATACAACATCCGGTCTGCTAGCTGTGAGATACGTGATCGACCCAATCATACTATGATATTTGGTAGGATCAATGGGTGTCCCATGTATGTCTGCATCTAGCTTCGGGGATGAGGAGGACATAGGGGTGTTATAGGTGTCACAGCTGGTCATACCATACTTTTTCAGGATTTCCTGAGCATATTTGGACTGACTAAGGAGTATACCACGGGGTGATTGATGAACTTGCAGTCCTAAGAAGAACTTCAGTTTACCCATCATGGACATCTCAAAGTTATTTTTCATTAGTTTTTCGAAAGCATTTGAGTACTTTTTATGTGTTGATCCAAAAATGATATCATCTACATAAATTTGTACGATGAGAATGTCCTCCCCTTGTTTTTTGTATAAACAAAGTCGGGTCCACAGTTTCTTTAGTAAAATGGTTTGCAAGTAAGAAAGTAGATAATTTGTCGTACCAGGCTTTTGGGGCTTGTTTAAGGCCGTAAAGGGCTTTCCTTAGCCTATATAAGTGATTCAGATGTTCTTGGTCCACGAAGCTTTCTGGTTGGGAAACGTACACTTCTTTCCGAAGTTGGCCATTGAGAAATGCAGTCTTCACATCCATTTGGTAAACAGTTATGTTCTTATGAGCCGCGTAAGCCAGAAACATGCGAACAACCTCGAGCCTTGCAACTGGAGCAAATGATTCTTCGAAGTCGATTCCTTCTTCTTGGCTGAATCCTTTTGCGACCAGGTGGGACTTGTTACGAATGACAGTACCATCTGCATCTAACTTGTTTTTCCAGATCCATTTCAATCCAACAACATAAACCCCATTTGGTCTCTCTACTGGTTCCCAAACTTCTAACCGCTTGAATTGTTCCAATTCTTCTTGCATGGATTCAATCCAGTTGTCATAGGCAAGGGCTTCCTTAATGTTTTTGGGTTCGGCTTGACAAACGGTAAGCGCATAAATGCAGGTTTCACCGTCTGTATGGAGTCTTTGTCTTGTCATGACTGGGTTTTCTGGATTACCAATGATGTTTACTAAGGGGTGGTCCTTTGTCCATTTATGAGTGGATGGATAGTGTTGATAATTATTGTGCAGGTTTGACGGTTGCAAATTGCATGTAGAAGATTCTGCAATATCTGGGAAGATTGGTGCAGGTGCAAATGGATTAAAGAATGCATCTCTGTCATAACCTGTTGGTATGGGTACTTCAGCAGAATTGGGGGTGGGGGAATCTTCAGCTGAGGGTGTAGAAGTGGAAGGTGTTTGATCGACTGACAATGATGGTTCTGGTTGAGGTGCATCGTCAGCAACTGCTGTGGAAGTAGTTGCTGGTGTATCAGGTGCTTGATTTGCTACGGTTTAAGCAGCGGAATTGGTGGATACATCAGAGGCACGATTAACTAGAGTGTCATCGAACAGAGGAGCAAACAAATCTTCTAAATCCTTTCTGTTGAACGGTAAAGATGTAGTTGAAGATTCAGGAAAGTTGAGACGGTTGTGTGCGGGTTCTAAGCTGTTTTGCTCAGAAGCCATCTCTGTAAGCTCATTGAAATTAGCATGGATAGTCTCCTGAATCTCCCTGGTGCGACGATTCCAAATTCTGAATCCTTTCGAATTTTCACAATACCCAACAAAAATTCCTATGTCCGCTTTGGCTTTGAGTTTACCAAGGTCATCACGATCATTCTTTGGATAACAGAGAGCTCCAAAGACATGAAAGTAATTGATATTCGGTTTTCTGCGGTAAACAAGTTCATATTGTGTCTTGGTGTGCCTTTTGGTGATCATGCATCTATTTTGGGTGTAGCAGGCAGTTGAAACGGCTTCGGCCCATAGGTAATCTGGTAACTGAGCATTGATTAACATTGTTCTTGCTGCTTCCACCAATGTTCGGTTTCGTCTTTCAACGACGCCATTTTATTCGGGGCTGCGAGCAATGGATGTTTGATGTTCAATACCCACTTTCTCATAATACTCCCGAAGAGTCTAATTCTTGAATTCAGTGCCATTGTCTTTGCAAATTTTCCTGACGGTGTTCCGGAGCTGAACTTGAATCTTTGTGAGAAGGGTGATGATCATTGACGGTGCTTGAACTTTACTGCGGAGAAAATAAGTCCAAGTCCATCTTGAATAATCATCGACTATTACCAGTATGTACCACTTCCCATTAATAGTTTGAACACGCATAGGACCACACAAATCCATATGCAACAATTAAAGTACGTGATCAGTACTGTGCTCAGGTTTAGGTGGAAAATGAGCATGAGTACTTTTTCCTTGCTCACAAGCGGGACACAGATGATCTTTGGCATATCTGAATTTTGGAAGCCCGTCTACCAACTTTTTGCGAGCAAGCTCGGTCATAGTTTTGAAGTTCAGGTGAGACATCCGTTTATGCCATAGCCAAGCTTTTGTAGGATGTGCCTTACATAGTAAACATATTGGAGAGAAAGTTGTGATGCCTTCGAAGGAAATGATATATAGACTGGTGCCACGTTTCCCTTTCATGAGGTCATTCCCTTCAAGATCTCGAATGAAACAAGTTTTCTCCCTAAATGCCACTTTTAGATCACCATCACAAAATTGTCCGACTGAGAACAAATTATGACCTAGGCCCTCAACGTAATATATCCTGCTAATCTTGATATTCCCATTGACATAATCTACGTAACCCATGATAGCTGCGTAATGATCATTCCCGAACCTGACAGTGCCTATGAACTTCGCAACGAAGTTTACTAGAAGCTTTAAATTCCCTGTCATGTGCCGGGAACACCCGCTATCAACAATCCATAGCACAATTTGAATTACCTGCATCACAAGGAGAAGACACAGGAGGGTTGGAACCAGTGGATCTAGTTAGGTAAGTAATACAAGTATTCAATATCTTTGGAACCCATGTAAAACTAGGTTTGTATTGCAACCAACGCTGCCACGCCCAACTATTTTGTGCTTTCTTCTTAGTGAATTTGCTAGGTGAATGGATTTTCCTAGGGGCAACTACGGGCTTGTCAATGGTGGTCTCAGAAACTACTTGAGGCAGCTTTCCTAAAATGGACTTAGCAACTGTTTTGTGCCTATGAGAAATGATAGAAGTATGTTTCTTTTTCCGTGACAAAAGGGTCTTAGTAATGTATTTCTGCTGATTTCCAGATAACATACTAGTGTGACAGACTACACAAGAAGCATCAACCATAATATCAGTAGTAATATTCAAAGATTCAACATGCATTACATCAGATTCAGAATGAGATTTAGACAAGCTAGATTCCAAACTAGACGTAACATGTGTCTTATTCAAACTACTATCATTAACTTCTACTTCTGCATTCTTAGATAATCCACTCTTAGGTTGCCAAACTCTAATCTTCTTTTGTCTTTTCTTTTGACTCTTGGTGGTCTTTGAGCTGCTAGCCTTAGATGTGGTGCCTAGTCCTGTGGACGTTGAAGTATTCACATTAGTAGGTTGAGATGATGCTTTCTTAGGTGCCTTGTCTACTTTGTACATTCCTGGTGCTATCACATTGTTTGGTACAGCTTTCCCTTTGTCAAGAGTTCTGAGTTTCTCTTTTAATTCGATGATGATGTGGTTATGTTCTTGAATTTTTGATTCCAACCGTCTATTTAAATTAACAGTGTCATTTCTATTATCACAAACTTCAGCAATATCTTTTTCATACTCTAAAATTTGATGTTTTAATACCTCATTTTCTTTTTCAAGTTTTTGAAGTATTGAAACACAAACATTTTGAGAAGACAAAGATTCTTTTTGACTTTGTAATGCTAACTCAAACTGAATACTTTGAGCCTGACACTTATCCAGTGTTCGACGAATTTTGAAAATTTCTTTCGCACATTTGGTTTCCACATCATCACTGATTTGTCCGAGTCGCTCATTTTCTTTTCTCAAATTTTCATTCTCAATTCTCATTGTCTCAAGTTCATCACAATGATCATCAACAAGCAATTCATGACATGACAAATAGATAGAATTCATTATCACAGATATCACATCTTAACTGAGAACATTCATTAAGAGTCGATCAACATCTTTTTCTAAAGCTTTCTTTTGACCTTTTTGTTTTGCAATTTTGACATCTTTTGCATTGAAAATACTCATCATTGATACAACTTCTGACTGGAGATCCTGTTCCCATTGAGTTGCACAAAGTCGCAGGTGATTAACAAGTGGCAAGAATTGTTTTTGAAAAACTTCTCGCTTTTCTTTCTCATACGGAGATAGAAAAGTGGAGACTTTGATTTCAGAATTTCTTTCAATAGCGTTTTTCAAAAGTTGAATGTCCTCCATAAATGTTTTGAAATATTGAAGAACGCGACATTCTTTTGGCATTTGTTCATTATCACCTTGACTTGGTAATGGACCATTGATTTGGGCAACAGTGGTAACTGGAGCAACTTCAGATGAAGTATTTATTTCATTTAAAGAGAACGGTTGTAATGATTTCTCTTTTTGAGGTACAAAAGATTCTTTAATATGAGGTGCTTTCGAATAATCATATGGTTTGTTATATTTTACATGACTCATCTTTGATCGACACTCGATATAATGTTCTTCTTCCTCTTCAGTACTATAAACAACCACACGTTGAAACGTATCATCAAACAACAATTCGGCACTATACAACTTAGGGTTTGACTCGAGTGATTTGTTTAAAAAACGAGGTTGATCACATCCGATTGCAAATCCATATCCGCGAGGATTTGGTTTGACAGTTAGATTTCGCAGAGCTGTTACAGAATTACTCGCTTTATAAACCACGTTTTAAAAATCCTTAAGTTTTCCTTCCAATGTCACAATTTCTTCAAGATATGAATTGACACGTTTCCTTGAAGCTTCTTTGTTTTCAGAAAAATTTGTTTGACAAGTTGACAATTCTGTTTTGGTTTTAGAAATTTCCGATTGGAGAATGTCAACCTGTTTTTGAAAATCAAATATTTCTTGTTCCTTTTGTGAAATTGTTTCATTCTTGGAAACGGTCAGTTCACGAATTTGGTGTTCCACATTTTTCACTTTTATGTATGACTCTTGGAATGCAGTCTCAAAACTTTTCTCATGTTTTTCGTGATTTTCATAATTTGAAAGTTGTTGCTTATAGAACTCAAGGTCCTTTGTTAACAGTGCAACTTTGGCTTTTAAGTTTTTGTTAATGTCATTGCATTTGTCCATCTGGGATTTATGTGCATTCAATTGTGATTGTGTGACAAGCAATAAGGTCATGAGTTCTGAATCTGAATCTTGCATAAGATCATTTTTCTCAAGATGTTCAGAATTGTCATCGTCAAAAGAATTATCAAATGAAAGTACGGGGTTAATTTGATCATCATCAATGGTAACCACTGTGTTTATTTGATCATTGTCTGAAGATGAGAATGATGATTTATGTTGAGCAAAATTATCTTGTTTAGATGTAGATACAGATGGTGATGCTATTTCATGAATTAGATAATCTGCTTCAGATACCTGAGATAAGCCATCGGAGTCGTATACCGGGCCTGTCTCGGTCATGTTCATCTCCTGCATGTTGGCCATTAACATGACTGCAGCATTAGCCTCTAGATCCTTCATTTCATCATCGGAGTAGACATTTTCCATAAAACTCTGCTCTTTATCTGTCAACATTCCACTAGCCTTTTCATCCTTCAGTGCCATGAGAAGAGCTTCTTTATGGTATGCACAACCCATAGTCCTTGGTTTGGGGCATGCATTTGCCATGTGACCATTACCCTCACAATTGTAGCAAGTGATGGATGTATTAGCAATCCCTTTCCCTTTGTCAGCAAACTGATTCCTTCTCTGAGAATTTCCCATACTGTTTCTACCACTTCCTAAGCTGAATCATTGACCACCTGAATTCTCCATGTTTCCTGACCCAAACCTTCCTGAAGACCTATTCTGAATCTCTACTCTTCCATCATTGACGAGTGCTTGATTTCTTGTATTCGATGAAGATCTCAAACGATTGTTTGTCTTGTTAGAGAATTTGCTGAATGTACGGGCGATCAATGCAAATCCTTCATTCAGAGATTGAAAGGCATCATCTTCATCAGTGTCAACATTTGAGTACATGTTGTAATCAGTGTTGTCATATTTGACGAGTTGATTCTCAGGATATGAAGAAGGTGCTTCATAAGGGACAATTTGGTTTGACGGTTGAGGTGCAAAACCCGAATAAGGTGATGGTGGTGAAACAAACTCCTGGTTTGGTGCAAAATGTGATTGAGCCATGAGAGCAAGTGAGTTTGGATTAGGTGCTGGTGAGAATCCGCCACGTGCAACTCGATCTTTATCAACTTCAGATTGGTGCTGTTTTAGATAATCATATAACAACCCATAAGATACGTCATTGATCTTCTTGGCTTGACGAACGAATGTGACGTACTTTTGCCAATCTGGCCCGAGGCATCCCAAAAACTTGGAGTTGATAGCAATCTTTGGTAAAGTAATGTTGTGGCGATCCAGATCGTTAATGATGTTGGTGAAGCGATGATAGTATGATTCCAAGGTTTCCTAAGGTTCAATCATGAAGTGTGTGTATTCCATGTACAACTTTGATTCCAGATCCTCTTGATTCAGTTCAGTACCTTCCATAAGCAGATGTACGTGCTCCCACATAGCCTTGGCTGTCTTTTGGGCATCAATACTCCTGAAGATAGGATTGGGAATCCCTTGGAGTATATAAGACACGGCTAGCTCATTTGCCTCTTGTTGTAGGACTTGTTCTACAGTTAGTTGAGCTAGAGGAGTGGGGGTTGTTGTCGCTTCTCTTGGAGGAACTTGAGTTGGATCACCGGGAATGGTTGTTGTAGGTGTTGGATATGGTCCATCAATGATGACTTTCTTCATATATTTCCCGTGAGGTTTCCTTAGTTCAATGAAACGTAGAAAACCACTGGACCACTGCATATAGTTTCCAAGTGTGAGCATGGGTGGTGTGTCTTGAGAACCTGCTTCATGCCTTGATTGCTGACTACTTATGGCTTCACACATTTTGGTAAACCAGTGTGGTTCTCTGGAAGATGGTTGGTAGTTCTGCATTGGTTATGGAAGAAGTTGTTACTGCTGAGGGAATTGATGTTGATGCATGAACATTTGATGTTGTTGATACTGTGGTTGGTATGATGGTTGATACTGTTGCTGAGGATATTGTTGCTGAAATGGTTGTTGACGGTACTGTGGCTGTTGTTGATTGTAGAAGTTGAAATTGTATGGTGGTTGAGACATTCTTGTGTTGTTGTTGATCATGTAGATAATTAAGATGTGTGTTATGAGTTATGAGATTTGGTTTTGGTTAAGTTAAGCTTTTGTTCAATTTCGATAATTACTGTTCACCACAATTTTGATAAACAGTGTTCACGTTGCACAATTTCGATAAGAGTCTAATTTACGATAAGAGTCCTGTTTGCGATAAGAGTCCTGTTTGTGATAAAAAGACTAATTGCGATAAGAGTCAGAATTGCGATAATTCCTGCAATTGCGATAAAATTTATAATTGCAATAAACTTTCTGATTGCGATAAATCTTAGAATTTCGATAAGTTATCTTAATTGCGATAGAAAAGGAAATTTCGATAAGTTAACAGAATTGCGATAGAGTTTGAAATTTCGATAGATTTATCTAAATTAAAATTTTAATCACTTTCTCAAAATCTTATACAAGATATGAGAATAACCGCCAAGTCGAAGTATTTTCACAAACTTATACAAGTAAGGAAAACACTGAGTTCCAATTTTGATAAATCCAGAGGCTGCTGGAGTTGCGATAAACCCTTGAAGACAATTTCGATAAACCCTCTTTTTCACAATTTTGATAAGCCCTCTTTTTCACAAATTCGATAAACGCTCTTTTTCACAAATTCAATAAACCCTCTTTTCCACAAACTTTTCCAAATTACGTCAATACTTAACAAACAGTAATTAGCCCGATTGTTGTTGGTTTTAAACGTTAAACAAAGCATAAATTATGAAGAAATTTAAGACTCGCAACGTGAAAAACCAAAAGTTTGGTGAAAGTTTACAATTAGAAACGATCTAAACAAGTGAATATACGGAATTAATCTAGAACAAACTCGCAAATATTAACGATAAATCTAACATCAATCCACTATTTTATCTTTTCACTTAATCAAGCTTAACGATAAGGTATTGAAATGAAGTTATCGAATGTTTTTACCACAAAAACCACGTAAAACACTTAAACCAAAAACGAAGATCTGATTAAATAAAGATGTAATCTACTCGATAACACAATCCTAATAATCCTTAGGCGAATGATACCACTTGATGGTCCCTAACAACGACGTAACACTAGATCTAGTCTACTAATTAACCACCAACTCAATCACAACTATACTACGTATTAAACTAAATGGCGATAACAATGATTAACAAGAGATTAAGAGAAGAGAAGAGAATTAAGAGAAGAGAAGGATGATTATCATTATACTTAACAATTCGACAAAGCTTCCGCACGAGTAAAAAAAATAACCAACAAATAAAATATCCACCCTTTGCCTCTATATATAGGCGTATGAAGGGTGGCATGTGCTTAGGATATTCCTAAGCATATTCTATTCTAAGAATATACTAGAATTATGCTAATTAGATTTCCTAAGGCACATGGGCTACTAATGTACCTTGGGCTTTTCTTTCTAAACATATACCCCAACATATTTAAGCAACCAAATAATACAAATATGACTAAGACTTGAAATATAATTAAAACGTGTTCCCAACAATAAGTTTGCACACGTTGGGTAGAGTTCGCACATTTGAATTGATCGATTTTCAGTGAATATGACCGTTGCGAGACACGTTTACATCACTAGTTAGACTAGCTTGAAATTATTACCCGTCCTGGTCATATTCAGAAGGAATCTCTCGAGATGGTACACTCTACTCAGACAAGTCCTTTGCGAGACACGTTTACATCACTGGATGAACCAGCTTGAAATTATTACCTGTCCAGGACAAGTCTTTTCGATTATTGACATTTAAGCTTCGTCAATTCGTTGGTACTATTTGAATCGAGCTCTTTTGTGATTCAACTATGATCTTTAAACTTTTTGATCACATTTTAATCACGTCTTCTCACCCTTAAAAATAGCATGTCGTGATATTTTTGGTATCAACTGATTAAAAGAAAAGCTTTTTGGAGAGATAGACGGATTTGGTGTTGCATGAAATTGGAACATTTTTGTTTTTATACTCGCCCTTAATTAAAAGTATATTTTATACATAAATTTTTAAATCAGTTAAGGGTTTGGAGGGAGTTATCTTGAGCATAGAATAATTTGAAAGATTTTGAAAAATCTTGATCATGTGCTCAAGGATTCGTTATTTCGTCTTTGAAATTACGAGTCCTGGTCTGAAATAATCAGAAGTCATCATGTAAGGCCGGTTTTCGTACTGAAGTATACGAAAGCTATTGTGAAGAATTTGAGAAACGACCTGTTTTAGAAAACGTTTTAGAGAACTCTCGCTCAAGCATCTGTACATATCCGTATCATTGTTGAATGACATTTCTAGAAACGTACAGAATATCAATTATACGAGAGACATGTCGTGAGAAGAATATTTTTGTTTTTTGATTTTATATTGTTATTGTATTTTTGAATGTTTTCAATTTTTATATTTTGTTTTTGTTGGTTTTTTAGATTTTGTATTTTGTTTTTTCAAAAAATATTTACAGTGAAGCTATTTTGAAAAGTAATTTCAAGAAGATTCGAGAAGTTGTTCTAGCTCCTCAGGAGTTAGGCTTCGCATGCCAATTCGTCGAACTAAATCGTCAAACCTTTCTTTTGGAAGGGCTTTAGTAAATAGATCGGCGAGTTGGTAATCTGTCTTCACGAAAAATAATTCATCAGTACCATTTTCTACATGCTCTTTGATGAATTGATAGCGGACTCTAATATGCTTGGTCTACGAGTGTTGAACGAGATTGCACGAGATGGCTATGATGCTTTTCGAGTCACAATACAAAGGTATTCTGTCAAAAGTAAAGCCATAATCTGTGAGTTGTGTCTTCATCCATAGAACTTGGGCATAACATGCAGATAGAGACACATACTCGGCTTCTGCGATTGATAACGCAGTACAATCTTGTTTCCTTGATGACCAGCCTACTAGCTTTTCACCCAAAATTTTTGCTCCACCTGATGTACTTTTTGCTGTAACTTGACAACCTGCATGGTCGGCATCTGAAAATGCTATTAGTTTAAATTCGGAATCCTTTTAATACCAAAGTCCCATGTTAATGGTTCTTCGTAGGTACCGAAAGATGCGTTTGACCTCTTGGAGGTGAAGTTCGGTTGGCCTTGCCTGAAACCGTGCTAATAAGCAAACAGCAAAGTGAATATCAGGTCGACTAGTAGTAAGGTACATGAGAGAACCAATCATGCTCCGATATTTCTTCGCATCGATGGTTTTCCCAAATAAATTAGCATCGATTTTTGGTGAGGTGACCATTGGTGTACCAACAGAGTCACAATTATCCATACCATGTTTTTCAAAATCTCAATAGTATATTTAGCTTGATTAATAAAAATACCACGAGGGGGTTTGTGTATTTGTAAACCAAGAAAGAATTTTAGTTCCCCCATCATGGACATTTCAAATTTGCTTTTCGTGAGATTTTCAAAATGTTTTGAATGATTCGGATTAGTAGACCCAAAAATAATGTCGTCCACATAAATCTGAACAATCAAAATGTCATCTTTGTATTTTCTTGTAAACAAGGTAGAATCAACAGTTCCTTTGGTGAAATTATTTTTGATCAGGAAAGATGATATTTCATCATACCACGCTCTTGGAGTTTGTTTTAAACTGTAAATGGCTTTCTTTAGCTTGTAGACATAGTATGTATATTCCTTGTCAATGAATCCTTCTGGCTGACTCACATACACTTTTTCTTTCAAAGTTCCATTCAAGAATGCAGTTTTGATGTCCATCTGATATACAGTGATGTTTTTGTGAGCTGCATAGGCCAAGAAACTCCGGACTGCTTCAAGTCTTGCTACTAGCGCGAATGATTCTTTGAAATCTATCCCTTCTTCTTGTTTGAATCCTTTAGCCATGAGATGAGCTTTGTTGTGAATCACAGACATTTCTTCATCCTTTTTGTTCTAACATAACCATTTGAGATCAATGTCAAGTTTGTCAATTGGTCTTGAAACTAATTCCCAACTATCATGTAGCTGATATTGAAGGATTTCTTCCTGCATCGCTTCAATCCATGCATTGTCTGCCATCGCCTCCCAAATGTTCTTTGGTTCTTTTAGATTTATAGAGCAAATGTAGATGCACATGTCGGGGTCGAAGGCGAGTTGTCTTCTCGTCTGAACTGGCCTTAAAGGTTCACCAATAACTTGTTCTATTGGATGGTCTTTTGTCCATTGGAATGTAGAAGGGTACCTTGGGTTTAACGTATGTGTGTTAGATGGTTCTTGTAACCTTGGAGATGATTCAGCCGAATCCGTAGCAAATGGGTTTTCGAATACTTCTTCTTCTAACGAAGCATTGTTTTGATTATGTGTTGTTTCTTCTTGAAATGGTGTGTTTTGATGTTGCACATCAACTCTTGGTAGAACAATTTCAAGTACTGGAGTTGCTGGAGTAGATGTTGATGATGTGGAGGGAGTTAGTGCGTCAGCTTCGTTTGTTGTTTATGCATCTTGTGGTGGTAGTGGTGGTTGATGGTTTTGAGCAGGTGCAGCGGAATGTTGTTGTGATGCATTTGTCGAAGTTCCACCATAGCATTCATAAAAAATTAACTCGAATAAATTTTCCAGTTCTTGTTCTAAAGGTTTGTCAGTGGTTTTTGATTGAGCTCCTTGAGGTACGAGTCTTAAACTAATGTGTCCAGAAGTCTGCGGGTTTGGTGCGGGTCCTAATCTGTTTTGATTAGAAGCCATCGGGTTAAGCGCGGGTTCTAGAGCGAGTCTCTCAGAAGCCATTTGTGAAATTTTGTCAAAGTTCACATTCATCGTCTCCATTATTCTTTTAGTCCTTCTATTATATTGTGGGGATGCGATACACTTGGTAGGATGTTAGTCCTTTATAACGTGTGTATATGATACTTTGAGTTAATATGATTAAGTATGCGGAATCTACTTAACCACACTTAGAAGGATATTGGTTATGGAAATGGAACAGTGATGCTTGTGGTTGGATAATGAACACAGAAAGTATAACATCAAATGATTCAATATTATTATGAATAATACAAGTGATCTTCACTATCACTAGGGTTACAAACCTTGAATCTCTATTGCAAAGAAAAACTATTTTCTATTGTGTTCTATCAACTCTGTTAGTTTTTCTAATAGTTACACATTAAGCACACTTGCTAACTAATGTCTAACTCTCTATATCTGCAAATATCTAAGCACATGCACACTTGAATATTCGACTACTTGCTAGCCTGTGTGTGTCAGTAGATAAGATACAACATGTATCTGTGTACACAACTTGTTGACTGATCACTTATCAAAGATATTGTCTACCGTATATATTTGACTTTTATACACAAATATCTTTCTCATACTTATCCAGTCAGCAGTAGAATACGCGACACTTATCCACTCAGCAGTAGGATCTTTTACTCTAGCAGCAGTATCTTCCAGCAGTAGTATCTCCAACACTAGCAGTAGAATCAAATACACTAGCAGTAGAATCAACACTTAGTGAATTTCCTTGAGCAGTACTAGCCTTGTGAACATTTAATTCCCAATACTAATCTTCAGAACATTTAATTCCCAACAATCCTCCCCTAAACATGTGATTTATCCCAAATCATCATGTTTCTTTTTAATTAAATGAGGATTGTGAAGATCTTTCAAACACTTCATAGTCAGACTCTAGATCTGAGCTTTCCTTTGTTCTGTAAGATTAAGTATCTTTCTGACTAACTCAACTGCTATCATTTTGGTCTTCTAGAGAACTTTGCTCTTTCTTTAGCTTCAAGAAGTCAAGTCATCTCTCAGCAAGCCATGCAAGTTATGAACAGGCGTAGTGAACTGAAATTGAAACTGAAAGAACTTTCTTCATTTGAACTTTCTCCATTTGTATTGCTTCATCCCTTCTGAATATATATAATACTCCAGAATCTTGTCCAAATTTCTAATGTGATCTTGAGACAAAGCTTTATCATTTTAAGTCAAAGATGTTCGAACATGAAGAAGAGATATGAAAGAGCTTATTCCCAGCATCCATCAACTGAAACTTGAGCTTGTTCTTATTATTGGTTGAATAATAAGACATGTTGGTGATGACACTGAAGGTGAAGCTTCCATTGTAGGAGATACAACAACTGCTGATGAGCCAGGTGTGGGAAAAGAAAAGAGCATACAAGATGATGATGCTTTTAGTAGACTCATGCACTTCTTGAATAATTTTCTCCCCAACACTTTCTTCCCTGATTGTGAGCATACACATTCACAATCTTTCATCCTTCCTTGATTCTGTTAATCTTCCTCCTCTAACCTTGGTTTATCTTCCTCCCCTTAATCCATGCTTGGAAGATCTCTCACTATGTACCAAAATATAACCTCCCCTGTTTGGAAGATCTCTCACCATCATCTGAACTTGACTATATTATTAGACAATGTTGTACATGAAGCCATTAATTTCTTAAGAGTTTATTTGCTGCCCTCATCACTTCTAGGTGTGTTAACTCCTGTGAGAGGTGACTCATGGGGTATTGACTCATAATCCATCATTTGATGGTTTTCTGAGCCACTTTGAAAATGCTTGTTATGAAAATTTTAACTTAGCAGTATGTACATGATTTTACTATGAAAAATCATACTGCTTACAACCATTTTGAAGGGATTAAGTGTAGTAACAAACACTTAATCAAGATTTTGGTTTAAGATAACCTCTGGTTGCATGAGAATCAATGTTTTCAGTTATAAATAACTGCCTGTGTATAGAGAAACCCATTCAAAGGGCTTTCTTGACAGGTTTTCCAGCTCGTGGCAATTGTTGCCTCTAACACAAGTGTTAGATTCACTTTTGCTCGCTGTTCTTTCTATCAGATGTCCTTAGACTTGCTCATTATACTAATTAAAGTATAAAATGATAGAAAGTGAGTTGTATCAGTTACTATCTGACCAACTGAGCCATCAAGTCAATGTGAAACATCATAATCAGGTTTCAAGAAAGAAGTTTTATAGAATCAATTAACTTAGGTGTAAACCTTTGTTAATGAATTCCCAAACTCTGTCCATCATGAACCTATTATATTAGCAACTTGTATTATCATTCTACTGCTCATACATTTCACTTGAAACTTCCTTTGTGCTCAAATGTTCATACCTGAAAATGTTAGTCCAAAATGAAGAAAACAAAATGAAAATCATTTGTCTTATAGCAGTAGTATTATCATATGACTAACAATATGAACAAAACAATCAAAATTTGTACTAGCAGTACAAACTTTTCAATAACAGTACCAATTTACAAAGCTAGTAGTACAAACTGAATTTATATACAAAAAACACAGAGTTTTAAATCATTGAGGATTAAGCATCCCAATACTTGCTACCAAGTATTGAAATCTTCCAACATCAAAAGCTTTTGTTAGAAGATATGCAAAGTTTAATAACTTGAATCAACTTTTTCTCATTGCAGTCTTTAATAAAATGATGTCTAATTTCAATGTGTTTTGTTTTAGAGTGTTGCACTGGGTTTTTAATTTTGCAAATTGTACTACTATTATCAATATATATGAGATTGTTCATGAAATTGTACCCATAGTCAAGAAGTTGATTTTGAAGCCAAAGTATTTGACCATAACAACTTGCAGCAGCTACATATTCAGCTTCAGTTGTTGAAGTAGCCACAATTGTTTGCTTCTTACACTGCCATGAAATAAGTCTACATCCAAGGAATTGACATCCTCCAGTTGTTGACTTTCTGTCCAAGCTTGCACCAGCATAATCACTGTCTGAATATGCTACTAAGTCAAAAGGTGATTCTCTAGAATACCATAGACCCAACCTAGATTGACCCTTGAGATACCTAAAAATCCTCTTGACTGTTGTTAAATGAGAAACCTTAGGAGTTACTTGAAATCTTGCACAAGCATAAACAGAGAACATGATATCAGGTCTTGATGATGTGAGATACATCAAAGAACCTATCATAGATCTGTATGTGTGTACATCCACATTTTCTCCATCTACATCTTTAAGAAGAGGCTTCTCAGAGTCCATTGGTGTGCTTGCTACTTTTGAATCAGCAAATTGAAATTTCCTTAGAATCTCTGCAACATATTTATCTTGACTGATAAATATGCCTTCACTTGATTGCTTAACTTGTAGACCCAAAAAGAATGTAAGTTCCCTCATGGAACTCATTTGAAACTTATCATGCATAAGTTTCTCAAACTCTAAACACATCTCCTTCCTTGTAGATCCAAAGATGATATCATCCACATACACCTGAACTAGCAAAAGATCCTTCTTGTGCTTCTTGATGAATAATGTCTGATCTATCTTGCCTCTTTGAAATCCATTTTCAATTAAGTAGGAAGCCAGTGTTTCATACCATGCCCTTGGAGCCTGATGAAGGCCATAAAGAGCCTTGACAACCTTGTAAACATTGTCTGGATGTTCTGAGTCAATAAAACCTATAGGTTGTGAGACATACACCTCCTCTTCAATAGTACCATATAAGAAAGCACTCTTGACATCCATTTGATACACTGTGAAGCCCATAAATGAAGTATAAGCCAAAAATAGTCTAATGGCTTCAATCCTTGCTACTAGAGCAAAAACCTCTTCATAGTCTATCCCTTCCTCTTTTGTGTACCCTTGGGCTACAAGTCTAGCCTTGTTTCTTATCACTATGCCCCTTTCATCCCTTTTGTTTCTAAAAACCCATTTAGTGCCAATTACCCTTACACCTTTGGGTAAATCTACAAGCACCAAAACCTTCTGAATTTTAAATTGGAGAAGCTCCTCTTGCATAGCTTCTACCCAGCTTGAATCATCTAAGGCTTTAAGAACATTCTTGGGTTCTGCTTTCGAGAGAAAATATACAAATAAGCAAGAGTTTGCATACTCATGCTGCTTTAATGCATAAAGAGCATCAAGAAGCCTTTGTTGGTCTTAAGACATCAGTTGATTCCTTGTATTCACTCCTGATTGTACATCTCCAATCACATTGTCCAGGGAGTGGACTTTGTGAATCCTTGTGTGTGGTGTAGAAGGAACTTGATAATAAGGTGAAAGATTGTTGAAATCCACTTCATCTTCTTAGAAATTTGCTTCATGTGTTTATGATGGGCCAGCAGTAGAAACATTTGGCCTATCAGTAGAAAATTTTGGCCTAGCAGTAGCTTGCTCTGTCTCAGCAGTAGAAACATCATTTGTACTGCTACCTTGATTTCCTTGTTCCTCGGTCTCATCTTCCCTGTTTTCACCTTCAATCCCTTCTTTAGCTTCATCAGAAAAAGGTTCATCATTCATTGAAGTTGAAGGCACACTTGTCCATATTGGCATCATCACATAATCTTGATCTTTCTCCTTTTCTAACCTTGCCTCATTTGTTGCATCATGTGCTTCTGAACTTGAAAATTCATTAGTTTCTGCAACAACAGGCACATAATTCGTTGATTTAGTTAGTGACACAAGATCAAATAGCCATTTAGGACCTTCACCTGCTACATTGGATTTATTCTTAAAAATTCCACATGCAGGTTTTCCTCTACTCTCCTAGTTCTTGAGTTGTATACTCTAAATGCTTTGCTATTAAGAGAATATCCAACTAAGAATCCTTCATCTGCTTTACCATCAAATTTTCCTAGATGGTCTAAGGTATTCAGAATTGTCACATGACATCCAAAAGGTCTAAGAAATCCTATTACAGGAGTTCTACCTTTAAAAAGCTCATATGATGTCTTATTGAGAAACTTAACTACTAAAACTCTGTTATGGACATAGCAAGCAGTATTAACTGCTTCAGACCAAAAAGTGATAGGTAACTTAGAGTCAGCTAACATGGTTCTAGCAGCTTCTATGAGTGTCCTATTTCTCCTCTCTGCAACTCCATTCTGCTGAGGAGTTCTAGCAACACTAAATTCTATTCTAAT
>CP139509.1:475131952-475195130 GCA_021014915.2 Artemisia tridentata subsp. tridentata
GAGTCGATATGTTATGGTTACACATTAGACGTTCAACGAATGAGCCGAGATGGTAAGGTTCTACACGAGATGTTATATCACACCATCTGTCAACAAAACATTTCCCACCAAAAATCTCCCACCAAAAATTTCCCCCCAAAAATTTCCCACCAAGATCTGCTCTTATATAATAACATCTTATCCACACAACTTCACAGCCTCTTATACTCAAAACCACTTAACCTCACAACCACAAACACACACTGTTATCATGGTGAAGATGGCGGAATTTGAAGCTTTTGCTTGTCCTTGTAAACGAGGAGACGTAATTCTGCGAGAATCGCATAAACCTTACTCCCGTGGTAAACAATACTATGCGTGTCCTTTATCAAAGGTGAACACCTACATACTTTTTTGTGTGTTATATAAATAATTTGGTTAGTTGTTAAAAATAATAATTTTTACTCTTTAACAGGGTGGGACAAAGGAGTATGGTTGCGATTTTTTTTATGGAAGGAAGAACGACTAGCCAAAATGACCGGTTCTCTTGGAGCTTCAACGCCTCCAACTCATTCCGCAGGACCATCCATAACTCCACCTCGTTACACCGCAGGACCTTCAACATCGAGTCCTGGAAATACAGAGTGCTCAAACTGCATCAAACTGAATCACCAGATAATGATACTCAATAAAATGCTAGAAGTGTACATGCATCCAAACAAACACACAATTGATTCAGCTGCCTTATTTCACGACCTTTATAATGACATGGTAGGTGATATGGGAAATCTTCGTATGTAGGTTGTTGTTGTTGCTGTTATTGTTGTTGTTGCTTGCTGTTATTGTCGTTGTTGTTGTTTGTTGTGTTATTGTTGTTGTTTAATAAAATGTTGTTGTTGTGAAAACTGATGTCGAACGTGCTTTATATTTTTAATTCGTACGCTTTAAAATGTTCCAACAGATGAGTCGATATGTTATGATTACACATTAGACGTTCAACGGATGAGTCGATATGTTAGGGTTACACATTAGACGTTCAACGGATGAGTCGATATGTTTATGTATAACGATATTATTGTGTTTATGTATAACGATATCACCTTAAAAACGTATATATATTTTTTGTTAAAATATACGGAATATCGGACCGAAACAAACCTAAAAAACGTAGTTTCATTAAAAGTCGACGAAGTCAAAAAGAATCCCCGGCGACATCTCGCTGGGGAAAATGTACTTACTTAATACGAAAGCCCAAAACTTAAGCCCAATTGCGAAACTTAAAGCCCAAAAAAATGTATCCCCAGCGACATGTCGCTGGGGAAACTATTGTCCACGTCACCATAAGAGTTATTAACACTAATTACAATTCCGTAATTAAACAAATGAACACTAATTACAATTCCGTAATTAAACAAATGAATCCCCAGCGACATGTCGCTGGGGAAACATGAGCGGGAAAATTTCCCGCTGCGTTTTGCAAAGAAATATTTGGTCAAAATGTAACGGCATTATCCCCGGCGACATGTCGCCGGGGAAAAGTACGCAATAATTTATTTGACTTTTCTACGAGAATTTGTGCCACGTAGGATCTATTTTTGTCGTTTAGTGCAGATACCCCAGCGACAAATGTCGCCGGGGAAAATGTCGATGGGGAAACTGGTATTTGTTGTAGTGTAAGCATCCATATGTTTACAAGTCACCCCCACCGCCACCACAAAAGGAATCTCCACCACCACCTAAGCATCCATATGTTTACAAGTCACCCCCACCGCCATCACCAAAGGAATCTCCACCACCACCTAAGAAATCTCATCCGTATGTTTACAAGTCACCACCACCTCCACCACCTAAGAAATCTTCACCACCACCACCTAAACATCATTATGTGTACAAATCACCACCACCACCTCCACCAGTCTATAAGTCCCCACCACCCCCAAAGCAACCATATGTGTACAAGTCACCCCCACCACCACCCTATAAACATTACTTATACAGTTCCCCTCCCCCGCCTCACTATTAATGAGCTATCGTCGTGTCAAAGGTAAGAAATTTCATGCATGCAAACTTGCGAGTTAGTTGATGGAACCTTTAAAACTTTTATTAATATCGTATTGATTAACTTTACATTTTTCTTAAATTTTTCCAGGACTAAATAAATAAATGAGTCGTATTAATAAGGACTATATATTGTGGACCTTGAAGGCTGTGGTTATTATATACCTAGAGGATCAAATAAGCGTTCAAAGACGTTCCAAAAGTTCATGTATTTAGCTTACATTCTTTACTATACTCGTTTTCCGTGCGTGCTTCTTCTTTCAGTACGTTGTTCATTCCTCTATGTATTCGATAATACAGAAATAAGTTGTAGTGTTTCCATTTGAAATTGCAAGGTGTGATTTTCTTTTTTATATTCAAAGTTGCAAACAATAAGATTGAAGAAATGAAAGACATGTAATGCCATTAGTTTAATTGTATTTAATATATTTGAACAAATAGCTTAACTAATTAACTAAATTTAAAACCTAGATTGAAGGAATGCTACGTATATATTAAATACAATTAGGCATATAAAACTAAATTTAAAACATTGAACTAATTTTATATAACAAGCCACTCGCAAAACTTCAGTTAATTCATTCATCTTTATGTTTTAATTATTTCAATTAAGTTTTTTTTTTTAGTGGAGTAGTACTGCTTTTTTTTTTTTTTTTTTTTTTTAGTGGAGTAGTACTGCTAATGTTCTCATATATCTCTTTTCCCTTATGAACCGGCCAGACAAATCTATAAATGGTCATATTTGGCTTAAATAATTGACACTTATAACAATGGCACAATTAATTAGTTTATCACTCACAGCAAATGTGTTGTTCTTTGTTTTGTGACTCTGTTTCATCTCTGTTTTGTTTTTGCTTTTGTGTGTGCTTGTTTTTCCCTGCTCGTTTGCCTGCTTGTTGACTGCTATGTTTTCTCGGTTGCCTCCTGCCTGCACCCTCTCTCTCACACGCACACATGCACTTGCCGGAGGTCTCTTTGGAAGCAGCCTCTTTACTCCCGGGTTTTCCCGTGGGGTAGGGGTAGGGTCTGTCTACATCCCACCTCCCCATACCCTGCCCCGACGTGATTGGGTTTGTTGTTGTTGTTGTTGTGCAGAAATGCGTGGTTAAACGACAACATTGTCAAGGCTAAGTGGTTTAAATTTTATCGGACCTAAAGGATTATAGATTGCAGAAGTACATAATAACCCTCTACGAATTTCGTCATTTATACATAATGTCAACCTGAGATGGATATATTATGAAAAGTAATGGTTGTGCATATAGATATTTCACCGTTTAATTGGCACAAGTTGTTACAAAATCATACATCTCAAATACATCATAGTTTCGACCGCTCAACACAGATTGTTTATATTTAATTTGCCTTTTAGGGAAATTTGGAAAACACAATTGCTTCAATGCATAGTCGTCGTGTATGTCTAGTGATTTCAACAATAATTGTTCGATTATTGAACATAAATAAATATGATACTATCTACCAAATATACTTTTTCTTTTGAACGGATGTGAATTGTATAAAACAAGTAGCAAGTGTACACGTACGCCTCAATGGTTAATACACCATTCTATCTAAAAGGCATTATCTTTATGTCTACTCAAATCGAAAGAAACGATAGTAGCATAAATCTCACGTCTACGACTTCAGATCAAAGCACTGGGTTGAAAGATTAACACGCCTGGATCAGTTTTTCCATATTAGTCAAATGGCACATACATATAGGATTGTAGCATCAAGCCATCAACGAGCACCATGGTTTATCTCAATTTCGATGCTTCTACCTTAGACATTCCAATAGTTTTATTGAATTCTAAAATGTCATAAGAACAAAAAAATTGCAATACTCCATCCGTTCCAAAATTATTGTCCCCTATTAACTTTTTCTTGTTAGTGGACTATTATTTAGTGTTACCATTAATTGTATTGGGCCAAGCCCGTTTGATCATTTAACATTATTTATATTGTACTCAGACGGCCAGACTTATTATTCATTCAATGAGAATCACAGTTTTACATGGTATCAGAGTAACATGTATTATCCCAAAAACCCTAATTCCCAAAAGTGGTGCCATCACTCTAAATCACTCTCCATAAACTTCTTACCGTCACTTTCAGTTATTAACTTTCTTATTTTATAGTAAATTCCCTACAACATTCACTTTTAGTCAATTTCATATTGAATTCCTTAACGTCACTACCCAATATTTAATTCCACCAATCCACTTTTAGTCAATTTCATACTGAATTCCTTAACGTCACTACCCAATATTTAATTCCACCAATCCGGTTTGCCGTATCTCAATACTTTATTATTGCATAAAACAATCACAACCAACACATATATACATATTTTATAGTTTACGATCTTTATCAGGAAGCATGCTCCGACTTTATGAATTGAGCGACACCCATTCTCAAATGTAAATAAAGATCATAATGTGAAGCGGAAAACCAAGAAAGGAAAACAAGAACAAATTATTGCCATTGGTTCATTATTATCAAACACAAAGTCAAAAAACAAGTATCATAATGATTACAATTCAACCCTTTTCCGTACAACTTTCTACCCTTCTTTGTCTTGCATGTTTATTGTTCATCTAAGAAGCTCGAAATATAATCTTATTAATGCGTCTGTCTTTAAATCTGAAAGAATAGAATAATTAGTAACACAGAATTTAGTAGTGTGTCTACAGTTACATAATTGATACTCCCTCTGTCTCAAAATATAAGTCTATTTTTGAATTTTCAAAGTCTTTTCTTTCCCACTTTGACCTTAATTATTTTTTTTCGTGTTATATAATACTTGATAAAAATTATACTAATGAAAATGCATTTAAAACACAAGTCTATTTATATATTTTGCATCAAGTATTATATAACACGAAAAAAAATAATTAAGATCAAAGTTAGAATAAAAAAACTTTGAAAAAGTCAATATGGACTTATATTTTGAGACGGAGGGAGTATAATGTACTCAATAAAATAAGGTCTCGTACATGAAACAAGCAATTACCATGATCGCATACGATAGTCCCTCTTTAATTAATGGTGAGGAGGTGGTGGAGACGCGTAAACCGGGGGAGGTGGGGGAGACGCGTAAACCGGGGGAGGTGGCGGAGACGCGTAAACCGGGGGAGGTGGCGGAGACGCGTAAACCGGGGGAGGTGGGGGAGATGCGTAAACTGGGGGAGGTGGGGGAGACGCGTAAACTGGGGGAGGTGGCGGAGACGCATAAACTCGGGCAGCACTCGTCAATGAAGGCAAGCTTAAAGAGATAATAACAAGTGTTACAACAAAAGTGGCCATCGTTCCCATTTCTACTACAAGAAGTGGGATTTGAGTTGTGGTTTTTGAAGAGACATCCAATCCCTTATATAGCTAAAATTCTTGCATTATTTTATTATATATTAAATTGTAGCTGTATAAAATTAAGATTTAGATCAAAATTATTCTACCAAGTACATGCATGTAAACAAATTGAGAATCCATGCATGGCAAACTGTCGTATTCCCACCGTTGAATAATTCAACGTTTGAGACTTTTGAGAACTTTGTTAGTCGACGAAATTTATAAATAATAAAAATGTTATTTTGAAAAAATATCAAAATATAATCTGAAGCTAATCTTACTAATCTTTTATATAATAAAACAAAGGGGCAATTAATTTTTTAACTCAGTCGCTAAAGGTGTTGGGTTTTTGAGGACCCAAATTAGTGACTTTCCGGAAATAGCCCTAGCGACCGGCGACCTCACATGAAGGTGACATGTGGCAAAAAATAAGTGGCGCCCAATCATTAAAGTTGTACTTTGTATCATAGCCCACTATGTGTACTTTTTAAGTGACTTTTTTACAGCGACTTTTCATACATTAAGCAACCTTCTATTTTGTCTTTTTACAGCCAAAAAGTCAAACTTTGAAAATCTTTATTTTATTCTTTTTGCCCCTTCCCAATGTTGAGCGACTTTTTTTACTTTGAGCGACTGACGGCATGTACTTTTAGCGTCTTTTTTTACCTGCCACCTTTTTTTACTTGTGTCATTAATTTTGTACTTTTCAACTTTTTTTACTTTTAACGTTTCTGTATTTTTAACCTTTTTGTATTATTTTTTAAATACTTTTTAAAATACTTTTTAAAATACTTTATAAACACATTTTTATTTCAAAATCTTGAGTGACTTAAAAAAAATTTAAGCGACTATATTTTATTTAAGCGATTTTTTTTAAACACATTCTTTTCTCATTTTATAATCAATTAATACACACATTTACAAATCTTATCTTCTTCATCAAAAATCCTCATAAAAACCCAGATCCACTCAAATCTCACACTCTTCTTTTCTAGAAACATTAAAATTATCCTTGGCTCTGTTTCTTCTTTATTGCAATGCACCACCACAACTCAAGGAGAGATAAATGATGATATTGTGTTTTCAACATAATCTCTTTTTTCTCTTTACAATTTTAGTAGTATATATATATATATATATATATATATATATATATATATATATATATATATATATATATATATATATATATATATATATATTGTTAGCATTTAGTTTATTAAATGAAAGTGATGGTCATTTGTATTTTATGTTTAGTGTGTGTCGTGTAGTTTAGTATGTCAAGAAAGTGGGCTTTTGGTAAGAAGTATTGTAAAAGAAGTCCATGAGCCAAAGCCCACACAAAGCCCATAAAAAAGCCTCCTAGGGCGCCGGCCTTAGGGGTATTTAAACACACACTCTCACCCATTTTAGTGTGTCTCAAGTGTGCCTCATTGTAGTAAAAGGTGAGAGTGTGTGTGTTCTCTTATTGTGTGTTTGTATTATTTCTCTTTCAAGGTTAATAATCATTCGACCCATGTTATATCATACGATCCATTTCACTCTCATCTTCTCTAGCATCTTTTGAGTACCATTTGATCTTGTGTTTGTTTGTATGATAAAGATAGATTTCGAGCTATAAC
The DNA here is from genome assembly GCA_021014915.2 of Artemisia tridentata subsp. tridentata. Lineage (NCBI taxonomy): Eukaryota > Viridiplantae > Streptophyta > Magnoliopsida > Asterales > Asteraceae > Artemisia > Artemisia tridentata. The sequence goes on from CP139509.1 coordinate 475,138,960, forward strand.
AAGTGGTATCCACACGCCATCCAACAAGGTAGGAGGTTAGTTGTGTTCTGTTTGTGATCAAAGAAACCAACAGTCGCGTTTTTGTTTCATAAAAACGTGACCTTTGTTGTTTTTCTTGGAATCGTACGCACAAATCAAGGTTCAAGGTTGTGTTTTTTAGTGTTTTAACGAGTTGGTTTGTGAAGATTTGCTAGTTCTTCACTCGAATCTTGTGTTTAAAGGTTGGATTTTTGGTGTTCTAAGTTAATAGATCGACACAAATTTAAGAAGATTGTGTAAGATTTGTTTTTGGATATTCATTGATCTTTCTTGTGTATAATTCTTGCACAAGAATTATTGATAAGAGTTGGTGAAGAGTTGTTAGATCTATCAGTGGCTAAGTCAGTGGATAAGGTGAAATAAGTCAAGAGTTGGTAAGAGTTGGTAGCCTTTCGAAATTGGTACCTTTCGCAATTCAAGGCTTTCGGAATTGGTAGGATTTCGCAATTGGTGGAGTCCTATCACAATTGGCAGGTTTTCGCAATTGCAACAATCTTTCGCAATTGATTGCTTTCGCAATTGGTCCTATCTTTCGCATTTGGTTCCTATCGCAATTGCTCTTGATCTTTCGCAATTCACCTGCTTTCGAAATTGGTCTTCATTTCGCAATTGGGCACTTTTCGCAATTGGTCATCAGACTTTTCGGAATTGGCAGTTTCAGTCCCTTTCGCAATTGAGACAGTTTTAGGCAGTTTTCGCAATTGCCAACTTTGGTCCTCGCAATTCATTTAAACGTGTTTCAACTTCAATATTTTTTATAAATTTGATTCAAACTTGTAATTTCAACAACTTCAAGGATTACGAACTCGGTATTTTCTCACTTGTATAAGTGTGCAAAATAATTCGACAATCGGATATCTACTATTTTGTATAAAATAGTTAGATTTTTATATAAATTACCAATTGTTATAAACTAGATAAATTCTATCTAAATTGAAATTTTGCCATAATTTGTATAAATTTTGGTATAAATTAAAATTTCTATAGAAATTGTCACTTTATCTAAATTGTAATTTACATAAACGTTGTCGAATTTGTGATCTTTTGACCTTGTCTAAATTATTGTTTAGTCAAATTTAGTAACTTTATTTAATTTGTTTCGTTTATCTAAATTGTGACTTCACCGATCATCAACACAGAACCAAGTTTAACCTTCAACAACAACAACTCCTATTTCGTTGCAACGATCCTACATCAAATTTATCATACGTAGCATCAACAATGACTACTCAACAAGACATTCACGCAGCTGGTGCAGAAAACCGTCCTCCAATGCTAGAAAAAGGTGGTTATCTTCCATGGACGAGTCGTATGCTCCGATACATGAAAACCAAGCCTCAAGGTCAAGGTAGACTCCTGATCAACTCAATCGAGAATGGACCATTCAAGCCTCGTCAGATTCAAGTAGCTGGTGACCCAACTGCAACACCTCCCGCTCCACCATCCTTTCGTGATCAAACAGAAGCGGAATACACACCAGAGGACTGGAAACAAGTTGAAGCAGATGACTTAGCAATGCACTTAATTCAACTTGGTTTACCACGGGAAATATTTGCTGCTGTAGATAGTTGTGGTTTAGCTTATGCTATGTGGGAAAGAGTTAGAAGACTCTGTAATGGCACAGAAATTGGGCAACAGGATGTTGAAAACAAGCTACTCACTGAATGAGAGAAGTTCACATCCACTCCAGCTGAACTAATTGAATCTCACTATACCAGGTTTTGCACGTTAATGAATGAGCTCATCAGAAACAAGTTAACACCAAAACCCATTGCTCAAAACATCAAATTCATCAACAATTTACCTGAAGAATGGGGAAGGTACGTCACAGTTGTTAACCAAACAAAGAACCTTCATGAGGTGAATTATGATCAGCTATATGATTTCCTCAAGCAAAACCAAGCAGAGGCGAATGAATTCAGGAAAGAAAAGTTAGCAAAGCAACATGATCCTCTAGCACTCATTGCTCAAACACCTACACCTGCAACAGTGAATACACATCCCTCTTCATCCTCAACACAGCAATTCATGCAACAACAATATATTTCACAATCACCATTCTATCCACAACAACAACAACAAGTCATCCCATAACAACAATACCCGCTACCCCCAGAACAAGATTTTAATGACAAGGATGAGTCCACTGCTACATTAACTCAGGCATTTGCTTACCTAACCAAGGCATTCCAAGGACGCTACTCCACACCCACCAACAACAATCAAAGAATCTCATCGAACACTCGGAACAAGCAGATTGCACAACCGAGTTTCAACATGGGACAACAAGGGCAGATGGTTGGAGGATATGGAAATCAGCAGGAATATGCTCCTAGATATCAGATGGGTAATCAGAATGCAGGGCAGTTTGTTGGAAATCAGATGGGTCCGTATGCAGGGAATCAGATGGGTCCAGTTGTTGGAAATCAGAGGGGTCAGAATGCCGGAAATCAGTTTGGGAATGTTGCTGCTCAAGGGGCTGGGAATATGAATCAGGGTAATTTGATAAAGTGTTTCAACTATCAGGGTGTCGGTCATATGGCCAGGAACTGTCCCGACAAGCCAAAAAAGAGGGATCCAGCTTATCTGCAGAAAGCATTAATGTTGGCAAATAAGGAAACAGCTGGGTTACAGTTGAGTGCAAAAGAGAATGAATTCATGGCTTTGATGGATGATATGGAAGACCTGGAGGATATCGATGCAAACTGCATCTTCATGGCCAACCTTCAGGAAGCAAAGTATGACACGGATTCTGAAGCACCACCTGCTTATGATGTCAATGGAATCTCAGAGGTACCACCATTCACTACATGTCATAATAATGAAATGTTTGATATGTTGACTCATGATGAACGGCATCCTGCGACTTTAACATCCAATTATGATACATATATGGACACGCCAAGTTGTAGCAATATTAATTTGGCAACTCCAGATATTGATTCTAATGGAGACTACGAGTCCCAGCATGTTGAGAATGATGAGGAAACACATGCGTTTTTTGAATCATTATTCCATAATTGTAGTGTTGAAATTGAGAACGTTAAAAAGGTCAATCGCGATGTTAAGGCTGCAAATGAAAAATTGACCACTGAGCTTGAGAGATATAAGGTGAATCAACAAGCTTTTGAATTTAATAACAAACGCCAGTCAGAACTTGAAATTGGTTATAGAGACTCTGTGTTAAGAGAAAAACACTTGCAAATCAAATTTGACACACTTGATGTTAATTTGAACATGACAATAAAATCCTTAAACACGGAAATTTCTGAATTAACCAACCAACTTTCTAAACAAAAATCAACTTGTTCTGATCTTGAAAAAGAAAAGAAAGAGTTGCATGCAAGGTTTTCAAAACGTGAAAATGATCTTCTTGATGAAATCATTGACCAACAAGAAACCATCAAAAAGTTGGAAAATTTGCTTATAAAAACGTTTCATTCTACTCAAACCATTAACATGCTAATTAACGATCCTAACCCGATTTTACATACAATGAAGAAAATGGCTATCGGTTGTGAAAACCCTTATATTCTCAAGCAAGCTCAGCAACATTAGAATGTGTTATATAATGGTAGTATACTAAATGATATACATGATCCTCCCGAGGTTCGTAATTCTTATGAAACGATTGAGCTTACTGAAGAGAGTCATGTTAAAATGAGACAAATGAATCCAGAAATTAAACCAATTGATTATAACAAGCTTAACACAGATTCTGGCGTTCATCTGGTTCAAAAAGAGTCACCAATGTTTTTCAAAAAACCAGTGGCTGTCACAAAACGAAAAGTTGTTTCGAAACATCTTTCTAATATTGAACAAATGTCCTCTAGTAACATTTCTAACACAAGTAACGCTAGACGATACTTGGATGATCTTAAAAAGAGAGTTGAAACACTTCAAATGGTTGTGGCATCCAAAACAAATAAAAATCGCATTAATGATTAGGACTCCAGTTTTCATAATGAAATGAAAAAGGTGTATGAAACAGAAATTAGTACTCCTCTCATGGCAATTCATGCGAGAGTACTTAATGTTGAAAATGCACTTTTAAAAGAATCAGCCAACTTTGTCAAGGACCACAAATTCCTGGTAAAGGAAGCAAATGAAAACATTGAACATATCAAAGTTTTGGAAAGACACAATGACATTCTCTCTGAAGTAGCTCTCTCGACCGAAATCATGTCCATTATTTATCAAACATATTATGTCGAAGATGATGAAAGACTCCGAGCTGAGACCTCTGCAATTGTTGTAAAATATGAAAATTCTCTTGCTAAGATTGAACAAGAAAATGTCACATATTTTAAACAACTTGATTAGAAAAAGGAAGAATTCAAGTATGAAAAATTGTCGTATGAGCGTGCTTACAAGAATTTGGAAGAACAAAATGATCGTTTGAAGTCTCAGCTGGACAGTCTAAAAAGGAAGGGTGAGGAAACTAAGTTTGCAAAACCATCAACTTCGAAAAAACCAAAAATGCAAATTTCTCAAACGGTTCCAAAGGCTGATGTGACAAATAATTTGATAAAACCAGTCACTCCAACACCCTTACCTACCCAAGGTGCTAATAAAGGGAAAGCTGTTGTTAAAACATCGAATGTGATAGCGCCTGGCCTTTATAGGATTAGTCCCACTACTGCGTCTGCCTCTACATCTAAAACATATAGGGCAATAGACAAACGTATTAAAGATAATCCAAACGAGTTTAGGAATGCTACAACAACATCTCAGGACAACAACATAAATTCTAATGAGTTGCCTTACCTTCTACAGGATTAAAAAGCACCTCTAGGAGCAGACGAAAGCCTAGGAGCAATACCAAGAACACTAGAGTATCGCCTGTCTCTGAGAGTGAATGCAAGAAAGTAGAAGACCACCCTAGGAATTTAAAGCTTTCGAATAAGATACATATGTCATCTAGATGTAATGTTAAGACTTTTGTTTCTAGTTCTTGTAACGACTCTGTTTGTTTAATGTACAAGAAATCTTTGTCTGAAAATGCTTGTGATGATATTATTTCTAATAATGTGAATGTGAATGATATGCCTGAACAGAAAGAGGTTCCTTTAGTAACTAGGGCTAAGTCTAGATATATTCGAAGACTTATTGCAAAAGCTAGGAAAACCACTAGTAGCCTATTGCCTAAGGACCATCTTAAGTTTTGTGCATGGAAACCAACGGGTAGAATGTTTACAATTAAGAATGGCAAATTAGAAATTGTTCCCAATGAAAATATGGAAACCTTCTCTAATTGTGATTCACATGTTACCTCTAACCCCATGGAACCAAATGTTAAACGACTTCCATATACAGAATCATCTGTTCTTTGCAGGTCATTGAAATTTGTCTTTAGATCGTCGACTCGGGTTGTTCCAAGCACATGACCAGGAATTTGAAGCTGCTGATCAACTTTGTATGGTAGTTCATGGGGACTGTACGGTTTGGGAATGATCATGTTGCAGCTATTCTGGGTTATGGAGATCTTCAGTTTGGGAACTACTTGATCACTCGGGTTTACTATGTCGAAGGGTTGGGACACAACTTATTTTCAGTCGGGCAGTTTTGTGATGCAGATTTAGAGGTTGCATTTAGGAGAAACACTTGCTTCATTAGGAATTTGATTAGGGATGATCTCTTAATTGGGAATCATGGCACCAATCTCTATGCTATCGACATAAACCAAATGGCCTCTTCATCACCAATTTGTCACATGACAAGAGCATGCGAAACAAAGTCCTGGTTGTGGCATAGATGGTTGTCCCATCTTAACTTTGACACCATCAACAAGCTTGCCAAAGACAACATTGTCAACGGTCTCCCAAAGTTCAGATACACCAAAGAACACTTATGTCCATCCTGTGAGCAAGGCAAGAGCAAAAGGGCAACATATAAACCTAAAGCCGTACCCAGTTCGGTTGATAAGTTACATTTGTTGCATATGGACTTATGTGGCCCAATGAGAGTTCAAAGCATAAATGGGAAGAAGTATATTCTTGTAATCGTCGATGACTACTCAAGATATACATGGGTAAAGTTTTTGAGGTCAAAAGACGAAGCACTAGGCATCATCATCACCTTTCTGAAGCGAATTCAAGTCTTACTTCAAGCTCCAGTTAGGATAGTTAGAACTGACAATGGCACGGAATTCACAAATCAGGAGTTAAGAACATACTTTGAGGATGCTGGAATCACACATCAGACATCCGCTGTTAGAACTCCACAGCAGAATGGGGTAGTTGAAAGAAGAAATCGAACTCTTGTGGAAGCTGCTCGCACAATGCTTATTTATTCTAGTGCACTGTTATTCTTATGGGCTGATGCTGTTGCCACTGCTTGTTTCACTCAGAACCGATCCCTAGTTCATCGAAGATTCAATAAAACCCCATATGAACTAGTGAACAACAGAAAACCAGATATCTCTTACCTTCATGTATTTGGTGCTTTGTGCTATCCAACGAACGACAGAGAAGATCTGGGGAAGTTGAAAGCTAAGGGTGATATTGGAATCTTCATCGGTTATTCAGATAACTCGAGGGCATTCAGGGTGTATAACAGAAGGTCTAAAAGGATTATGGAGACAATGAATGTGAAATTTGATGAGATTTCACAAATGGCTTCTGAGAGACTCGCTCTAGAACCCGCGCTTAACCCGATGGCTTCTAATCATACCGGATTAGGACCCGCTCCAAACAGTCAAACTTCTGGACATATCAGTTCAGGACTCGTTCCCCAAGGAACTCCATCAACTCACACCGAAAAAGCAACAAATCAGGAACTGCATAATTTCTTCGAGTTTATGTATGATGAGTACTATGGTGGCGCTTCGATAAATGCATCTCAACAACGTTCCGCCGCACCCGCTCAAAATCAACAACCACCACCACCACTACCTCAAGATGCATCAACAACATTCGAAGCTGGCGCACCAACTCCCTCCACATCATCAACATCTACTCCACTAACTCCAGTAATTGAGATTGTTCTACCAAGAGTTGATAAGCAAGACCACAACGATGCTGTGTTAGACGAAGAACCATTCAAAAACCCATTTGGAATGGAATCTGCTGAATCATCTTCCAGATTACATGAACCGTCTAACACGCATTCGTCAAATCCAAGGTACCCTTCTACGTTACAATGGACAAAAGACCATCCAATAGAACAAGTTATTGGTGAACCTTCAAGGCCAATTCAGACGAGAAAACAACTCCACACCGATTGCGACATATGTATCTACGCCTGCTCTGTCAGTCTAATAGAGCCAAAGAACATTTGGGAAGCAATGGCAGATAATGCTTGGATTAAAGCGATGCAGGAAGAAATTCTCCAATATCAATTACATGACACATGTGATTTAGTTCCAAGACAAATTGAAAAACTTGTCATTGATCTTAAGTGGTTATGGAAAGATAGAAAGGATGAAGAGATCACTGTAATTCGCAACAAAGCTCGTCTAGTGGCAAAGGGATTCAAACAGGAAGAGGGGATAGATTTTGAAGAGTCATTCGCGCCAGTAGCAAGGCGTGAAGCAGTCAGGATTTTCTTAGCATATGCAGCTCACAAGAACATCACGGTCTATCAGATGGATATCAAGACGGCATTCTTGAATAAGACTCTGAAAGAAGAAGTGTACGTGAGTCAGCCAGACGGATTCGTTGACAAAGATCATCCAGAATACGTCTACAAGCTAAAGAAAGCTATATATGGTTTGAAACAAGCCCCACGGGCGTGGTATGACGAATTATCATCTTTCCTACTTGATAATAATTTCACCAAAGGAACAATTGATCCGACCTTGTTTACAAGAAAATTCAAAAATGACATTTTGATTGTTTAGATTTACGTGGACGACATAATTTTTGGGTCCACTAATCCGACACATTCAAAACATTTTGCAAATCTCATGAAAAGCAAATTTGAAATGTCCATGATGGGAGAATTAAAATTCTTTCTGGGTTTACAAATTCATCAATCCCCATGTAGTATTTTTCTTAATCAGGCTAAATATACAATTGAGATTTTGAAAAAACATGGAATGGAAAATTGTGACTCTGTTGGTACACCAACGGTCACCTCACCAAAAATAGGAGCTGATTTATATGGGAAACCCATGGATCCGAAGAAATATCGGAGCATGATTGGTTCTCTCATGTACTTAACTGCTAGTCGACCCGATATACATTTTGCGGTTTGTTTGTTAGCACGGTTTCAGGCAAGGCCTACAGAACTTCACCTCTAAGAGGTTAAATGGATCTTTCGGTACCTACAAAGAACCATTAACATGGGACTTTGGTATCCGAAGGATTCGGAGTTTACACTAATAGCATTTTCAGATGCAGACCATGCCGGTTGCCAAGTTACAGCAAAGAGTACATCAGGCGGAGCACAATTTTTGGGAGAAAAACTAGTTGGCTGGTCATCAAGGAAACAAGACTGCACTGCGCTATCAACCGCAGAAGCCGAGTATGTGTCTCTATCTGCGTGTTGTGCCCCAGTTCTATGGATGAGGACACAACTCACAGATTATGGTTTCTCTTTCCACCGCATACCTTTGTATTGTGACTCGAAAAGTGCCATAGCCATCTCGTGCAATCAAGTTCAACACTCGAAGACCAAGCATATTAGAGTCCGCTATCACTTCATAAAGGAACACATAGAAGAGGGTACTGTTGAATTATTTTTCGTGAAGACTGAATACCAACTTGCCGATCTATTTACTAAAGCCCTCCCAAAAGATCGGTTTGATAACTTAGTTCGTCGAATTGGAATGCGAAGCCTAACTCCTGAAGAGTTAGAAAGTCTTCTCGAATCTTATTGAGTTATCTCAAAAAGCTTCGCTGTAAATATTTTTGAAAAACAAAATACAAAATTTGAAAAATCAACAAAAACCAAATATAAAAATAGAAAATTTTCAAAAATACAAAAACAATAGAAAATCAAAAAACCATAAATATTCTTCTCACGACATGTCTCTCGTATAATCGATATTTTGTACGTATCTAGAAATGTCATTCAACAATGATACGGGCATGTACAGATGCTTGAGCGAGAGTTCACTTAAAATTTTTCTAAAACATGTCGTTTCTCAAAATTTTCTTCAGTACGAAACCCGGGCTACATTGATGACTTCTGATTATTTCCGATCAGAAATCGTAATGTTAATGGCAAAAATAAAATCCTTGAGCACAAGATTCAGATTTTTCAAAAAGATTTTTCCAAATCTTTCTCAAACTTCTGTGCTCAAGACAACTCCCTCCTAAACCCTTAAACCGATTTTAAACTCAAAATGTTTAAAAATATGCTTTGTTTATGGGGGAGTATAAAATGAAAAACAAAAAGTTACAACTTTCATTCTCAAATCCGTCCTCCTCTCCAACAAGTTTTCAATTTAATCACTCGATATCAAAATGATCACTACGTGCTATTTTTGAGGGGGAGATTAAGTATAAGGGGGATAAGACATGATTAAATGTGATCAAAAAGTAATGTCAGTAAGTCGAGCTCTTCAAAAGACTCAGCATGAACACTTGAATTGACGAAAAATAAATGTCCGTTGTCGAAAAGACTTGTCCGGGACGGGTAATAATTTCAAGCTAGTCCAACTAGTAATGTAAACGTGTCTCGCAAAGGACTTGTCCGAGTAGAATGTACCAATTCGAGAGATGATCTTTTAATATGACCGGGACGGGTAAAAACTTCAAGCTAGTCTAACTAGTGATGTAAACGTGTCTGGCAATGGTCATATTAATTGAAAATCGATCAATTCAAAATGCGCGAACTCTACCCAACATGTGCATTTTATTTCAAAAATGCATGAGCACATGTGAAGGGGGAGTATTTCAAAAATGCAAAACTCTCAATGTGTTATCTAAATGTGTTTACTCATAAACACTTTGAGAGATTTTCAAAAGGTTTTATGGCAAGTGATCAATAAATCTAGGATAATCATGGAGTAATAAGGTGATTATGGTTAGGTTTATGTCCAATGATCCGCTAGAGCCAGAGGGATCTACCCAAGGAATTTTCCAATAGATTAGAATTAGAAGTCCTTAGGTATGATTGAAAAAAGGAGTAAATGAGAAAGGAGAAAGAAGGGGTTGAAGAATTAAAAAGAAAAGTTTAATGAAAGGGTGAAAAGAAATAGCCCTCCATGAAAACTTAGGACAGAAACCGGGTCAATACATCTGCTATCAGTATTCACTAAGGTGATACTGATATTGAAGACAAGATGTCATGGACCCAGTGACGCGTTGCACCACCCCTCCTAGCCACTCCGATATCTCTTAAAAGATATTTGTTTCATTTCTCACGGAGAACACTGCATAATCTATCGGCCTTTCATTCTGAGATGTGTTGATATTGAAAAGGTGGCACTCTGCTCCATGCCTCCGACGACTAAAAACCAAAACGCACATTATCGAGTCTAGAGCCATGAGATTCATTAAAAGATCTCTTAGGAACACTTCCATAAGAATACCCTTGTGTTCACCAAAAGGACACAAGGTGTACAAGAGTCTTAATGAGATATTCGGATCTTGCCATTTATGTCATGATGGTTACGTGCTTCAAACGGTCGACAGTCTTGAAGTGATACTCCGGTATACTTCAGAGGCTCTCAACGGCCTTGGAAAAGATTAGAGAAAGTGTTCACACTATGCTGATAACGATCTCGAAATCTGAACCTATAAGCGCTGGACGATTTATTGCTAACTGTCTTATGCCGGTACTGACGAAAGTCCATTCACCATCATCAACTACAACGACGACGCAACTGGACAGAAGAAGTAGATCAAGGCAAGAACGACCAAAAGACGATTCTTTGAAGATCACAGTGCATGAAGGAACAATGAATGAAGACTATTCTACATCGACACATAAAGTTCAAGACATTGAAGACAAAAGACCTATCACCAGGTGCATCATTGAAATGACCATCCCTTAGGGGGGGGGGGATTGTTAGCATTTAATTTATTAAATGAAAGTGATGGTCATTTGTATTTTAAGTTTAGTGTGTGTCGTGTAGTTTAGTATGTCAAGAAAGTGGGCTTTTGGTAAGAAGTATTGTAAAAGAAGTCCATGAGACAAAGCCCACACAAAGCCCATAAAAAAGCCTCCTAGGGCGCCGGCCTTAGGGGTATTTAAACACACACTCTCACCCATTTTAGTATGTCTCAAATGTGCCTCATTGTAGTAAAAGGTGAGAGTGTGTGTGTTCTCTTATTATGTGTTTGTATTATTTCTCTTTCAAGGTTTAATAATCATTCGACCCATGTTATATCATACGATCCATTTCACTCTTATCTTCTCTAGCTTATTTGTTGAGTACCATTCGATCTTGTGTTTGTTTGTATGATAAAGATAAATGTCTTAAATTTGTATGTCAGCTAAAAAATACCACTCGTATTGTTTAACATTATGGTGCAATTATTACTCGAGAGTGATATTGCACCAACTCTTATACACTTGGTCTATATAGTATCTAGCTAGTCATATTCTGACAATAATACAAAGAAAGAGCGCAGTCATGGAGGATGGGTTGTTGATCAAGGCAGATCAGCCACAGAGATGGCAGGTTGTACTGCAGGAGGTGAAGAAAAATTTGAGTGGATCTGGGTTTTTATGAGGATTTTTGATGAAGAAGATAAGATTTGTAAATGTGTGTGTATTAATTGATAATAAAAAGAGAAGAGAATGTGTTTTGAAAAAAAGTCGCTAAAAAAAATATAGTCATATATATATATATATATATATATATCATATCTTATCTCGATCTTAGAAACAATAAATGTCTTAAATTTGTATGTCAGCTAAAAAATACCACTCGTATTGTATAACATTATGGTGCAATTATTACTCGAGAGTGATATTGCACCAACTCTTATACACTTGGTCTATATAGTATCTAGCTAGTCATATTCTGACAATAATACAAAGAAAGAGTGCAGTCATGGAGGATGGGTTGTTGATAAAGGCTGATTAGCCACAGAGATGGCAGGTTGTACTGCAGGAGGTGAAGAAAAATTTGAGTGGATCTGGGTTTTTACTAGTATTTTTGATGAAGAAGATAAGATTTGTAAATGTGTGTGTATTAATTGATAATAAAAAGAGAAGAGAATGTGTTTTAAAAAAAAGTCGCTAAAAAAAATATAGTCGCTTAAATTTTTTTTAAGTCGCTAAATATTTTGAAATAAAAAAGTGTTTATAAAGTATTTTAAAAAGTATTTAAAAAATAATACAAAAAGGTTAAAAATACAAAAAGGTTAAAAGTAAAAAAAGTTGAAAAGTACAAAATTAATGACACAAGTACAAAAATGTGGCAGGTAAAAAAAGTCGCTCAACATTGGGAAGGGGCAAAAAGAATAAAATAAAGATTTTGGAAGTTTGACTTTTTGGCTGGAAAAAGACAAAATAGAAGGTTGCTTAATGTATGAAAAGTCACTGTAAAAAGATTGCTTAAAAAGTACACATAGTGGGCTATGACACATGTATCACTTTAATGATTGGGCGCCATTTTTTTTGTGCCACATGTCACCTTCCTATAAAAGTCGCCGGTCGCTAAGGCTATTTTTAGAAAGTTACTAAATTGAGTCCTCAAAAACCAAACACCTTTAGCGACCGGGCCCCAAAATTATTTGCCCCAAAAACAAAACCACAAGTGGGGACTTTTGTATTTCAAAAAAATCAAATCATTCCTTATTTAGTAATATTTTTTTATTTAGATTTTTCTTATTAGATGTAGAAAAATATTAAAAGCTAATTATTTCTTAATTTGCCCCAAAAAATTTAAAAAACGTTTTTTTATTAAAAAAGAAAAAGAAAAAGAAAATACACAAGGATCTCACTGCTATATTTTCATAATTATGGACCAAAATGTAATTTAGAAAAAAAAAAAAAAAAAAAAAAAAAAAAAAAAAAAAGCGGAGTCCATTACATAGATCTTATTCTTCACAATTTAAACTCTTTCAAATCATAAATATTATTCTTCTTTTACACTCAGTTCTCGAGTAGAAATGCAAAAGGAAAGAAAATGAAATGGATAGTTTTTTGTGTTCTTGAGTTTTTTTTAAAGGAGGAAAGCGAAGTGGAAAGAAAATAGGGTGGAAGTTTTGTTAAGTAAATATTCCTTTCAATTTTGGGAGGAAAGGGAGACTAATATCAATATTGCAAAAATCGGCCGAATAGGCCGATTAATCGGTAATCGGCCTTATACCTTGTTGATTTATGAAAATCGGTGGAAAAAATCGGCCACTAATCAGTCAAAAATTGGCCGAATCGGCCTAATCGTCAACTAAAAAAAAATTAGGCATTCTACATAATTTGGGGATCATTTATTTCACTTATAACGCACAATGAGCATCATAATCAGAATTGGAGCCTTTTATTGAGGTTTGGAAACATAGTAGGCTTGGAATCAGTTAAGATCTTTAGTTTGATATCTAGAAATACACAAAACTTGCAGGAAATGCCAATCCGATTAATCACCGATTAATCCCGCCTTGACCGATTAATCGCTGCAGGGTGGTCGACCGCCCGACTACCGATTCACGATTTTTGCAACCTTGACTAATATACCATTTTTAAAAGATTTGACATTAACAACTAAAGGGAATATATGTAATTTGACCAAGTTATTTTCCTTTTCCTCCTACTAAAGAACATGGTTATGATTAATTTTCTTTTTCTTTCTTTTATCTCAAGAACATAACAATTAACACTTACCTTTTTTTCTCTTACTTTTCCTTTTCCTATTATTTTCCACTTCCCTTCCGGATCACAAATCTATTTAGTCGTTGTTGCATCTGATTAAGTGTTTTCATGTGGCAATACTTTCGACCACATGAGAAAAACATCCATCACGGTGACAGAACTAATTACATTTGAACAATCAAGCGAATCAATCCGACTACATTTTAATAATTAGGATTTTCATGGTAATTGAATTACAGTTTCCATAATTATGTACATGCGTTACATCAAACAATAAACATGATAACCAGAATCTATTCGCAAATTCCAATTCGATTTTTTTTATTTACTTTTAGATAATCTTAATAATATTAGGTTCATTTTGTAGTTGTTGCATCTGATTTGGGAAATTTGTATGTATGGATTGTTTTATTTATTTATTTGGTAATTTTAGTAGTTTTTGTATTTGTTGAATCTAATTTGTGGATTGTGATTATATACAATGTTCACTAAAACTTTTGCTGCTAAATGACCTTTGTCAGGTAATGAATGACCTTTGCTTTTTTTTGATGTTCCAAGTGTCTTTAAGGTTGTTAATGTAAAATTGAAACCGATGGTGTTGAACCATGGTATGGACTATTTTTTATTAGAGAAAATTCCAACATTAGATCAGCCGCTCAACTTTTATACCTTTTCTAGACAAAAAAAGTGCTATTTCCCAACTAGACCGAGCGACTTGTGTTTTTATTACTTTTAATAAGAAGTCGCCAAGTGGCATGTACCTTTTCTGCATGTGTAAGCTATAAAGGCATGTACTTTTCGAGCGACCTACTTTAAGCGACTTGTTTGTACTTTGAGCGACTTTTTTTTTTTGTCAGTTTCGAGTACAAAAGTCAAACATCAAATATTAATATTTTATTCTTTAAAAAGGTTAAAAGACAAGAATACCCTCATCTTAAACATCATCTATCTTCCATTTCCTGTTTTTTCAGTAACCTCCCAATAATTCCGGCCACCTTAAATTTTGCAACCACCATTTTTTTTTCTTTTCCGACAACCATTCTAATAACTTTCATCACAACCAATAATTCATAAACAACAAAAATACCATAATCTATATAAAAACCCAACATTAATTGATAGCGATTTTAACTATAACAGAATGTTAGGAATATAAATATTCACATGAAAGACTCGGTCACCCCGAGTATGGATTAGCATTAAGTAGCTCGTAGGTTTAATCATATTAGTTTAGATATCGTTTCACCATGGAGTTGGGTCGGGTCTTTACCCACTGTCAGCTCGGTCCATAGCCTACTAGAGGCGTTTTTATGTCTTGTATAAATAGCCCTTCCCACCCATGGGAAGGGTTGGACCTTTCATTAGTTCAATCTAATATTATCTCACTTTCTCTCACTAAGGTTCCATATTCTCTCTTTTCTTCTCTCTAGAATCGGCCAAACCACTAAGAACCATACGTGTTTGATTAATGAGTGACTTACAATTGGAATCAAGAGCCTTGGTTTGATCATTTAGATTGTGGATGCTCGGATTTTTAGATTTGTTTTGTGGTTTTTCTTTTGGTTCGACTAGCTTTTATTGAAAACACCTTGGTTTGATCTTGTTTGTGGCTAGACCTGTGATATGTTTGTACTTTCATGATTAGGGTTGTTGTATGAGCTTAGTTTAGTGTTTGGATAGATTGTTTCATCCGTTTATTGGTGTGTTTGAGTCAATTCGAGTGGTGTTTTGAAGTTGTTCTAGGTTGCGATTTGAGTCTCGACATAAGTTTTTTAGTTGCGATTTGAGTTAGTTTTGGATTGTTAGTGTTGCGATTTGGCAGGTTTTAGTACAGCGATTTGGTATTTAGTTTAAAAGGGGAAATAAGACAAATCGCAAGAAAGGGTCATTTTTGTCTGGTTGTGAGTTGCGATTTGATATTGTGATTTGAGCCTGCGATTTGAGCTTGCGACTTGAGCCTGCGATTTAAGCCTACGATTTGAATCAGTTGCGAGTTGAGTCTCTGTGATTTGAAGTGTCTGCGATTTGCTCAAGTCTTGCGGTTTGATGATTGTTGCGAGTTGAGGAGTTGTGAGTTGAATCTCTGCGATTTGAGGTGTCTGCGATTTGCTCATTGAGATTTGCTCAAACCAATACGTTAACTCAATCACAACTTAACTAAACAACAATACATCTAATTTAACCAACCTTCATCCCTACCATACAATCACTAATTCTTTAACTGATCCAACAACTTTCATCATAACACATTCAAGTAATCAAATCACGGTTTATTCTTGATTTTTGTAAAATTCCGCGAAAGAATCTATTTCTCGGTTTAAATCGTAGAATTGTAAAATCCCGTGCAAGTTTACATCATGGCAAGCACTCCTTCTGATGACATTCAAGCTTCCAGGTCCGATACCCGCCCTCCTATGCTTGATAAGACGGATTATGAATCATGGGCACAAAGAATACGACTTTATTGCTTGGGAAAAGAGAATGGTGTTAACATTCTTAAATCCATTGATGAAGGACCTTTCCAATTGGGCACCACTAGAGATGCTGTCACTACCGCTGAGGATGGAACTGTCACTCTTGGAATCGACAGGCCACGTAATTACAACGATCTTAATGAGGAGGAGAAGAAGCGTTATGATGCAGACATTAGAACTTCTAACATTGTGATTCAAGGACTTCCCAAAGACGTTTACAAGTATATAAACTTCAACACTAAAGCCAAAGATGTTTGGGACAATGTTAAAATGATTCTGCCTGGATCTTAACTGACCAAAGAAGATCGTGAATCTCAGTTGTATGATGAGTTTGAGCACTTCAAGATGAATCCTGGAGAAAGCATCACTGACTATTATGTGAGATTTCACAAGCTTGTGAATGACATGAGGATCATCAGGATGACAATGCCAAACATCCAACTCAACTCTAAGTTTGTAAACAACATGTCATCCGAGTGGGACAGATTTGTCACTGCCGTGAAGCTCAACAAAGGATTGAGAGAGACTAATTATGAACAGCTGTATGCCTACTTACAACTACATGAAAAGCATGCTGTCTATGATCGTCAATTGAGGGAAAAACTCAATCCAACAACTTCTAATGATCCACTTGCATTTGTCTCAAATGTTCAGCCGTTCAATCAATCCTCACTTGATCAAGTTTATGACCATCCTTCTTCATCACAGAATCATACATCATTTGTCTAATCATCTTTGCACCCACCATCTGCTGTGAACACCCAACTGGACTCAGGATACTCTCATACGGACAAGATGATTGATAATATCTCCAACCAAGTTTCTTTACATGTCCAACAGTTCTGAGCAACACTCCCTCAAACCAACAACCAACTTCTAACTTCATCAAATCCACGTAATCAAGCAACAGTGGAAGATGGTAGGGTTGTAGTTCAGAATATTCAGGGAAGGCAGGATGTGAATCAAAGGAACATTGGTCAGGGTAACATACATAACAGAGTTGTGAATGCTAATCAGGGACAGGAAAGAAAATTAAATGTTACCACTGTGGTGGACTTGGACACATAGCAAGGAACTGCACTCAACCAAAGCGTCCACAGAACTCTGACTACTTCAAAGATAAGATGTTGTTGATGCAAGCTCAAGAGAATGGAGCAGCTTTAGACGAAGAGGAGTTATTGTTTCTTGCTGCTGATGAGGGGAACACGTTTGATGCTGATGTGGATGATCAACCAGTTCAGGACTTGGCACTAAATGATCCCAACATCTTCCAAGCTGATGACTGTGATGCTTTTGACTCAGACATTGATGATGAACCCACTGCTCAAACCATCTTCATGGCTAATCTGTCTTCTACAGTCTCATCACCACAACAATCTGGTCCTTCCAATGCATCTGTCATATCTGAGGTACTAAAGCTGCATGACATGTATAACATGGTCGATGAACAGAAGATTCCCAAAAAAGTACAACAGACAGATGTTGTTGAATCAGATACTGCTGATATGGGAAATAGTAATGCTATCCCATATGAACAATATGTGAATCACAATGACGTGTCTGTTGTACCAAGTAGTGCATCTTCTGTTGTTCATAATACTTGTGAGTTGCATAAGGACACCGTGTTTATCCCTGATGACACTTTGACCACTAGATTTAACATATATAAAGATCAGGTGGTCATATATGAACAACATGCAAAATTTGAGCTAACTGAACGTGAGCTGAAAATGGATAGTCAAATGCGTACATTCATAACAGAACGTAATTTAAGGGAAGAAACATTGAAAAAGGAGTTATATTCTTTACGAAAACAACTTGATCAAACTGTAAAACAAAAACAGGAGATCCAAGAAAGTGTAATTACACTAAAACATGATTTCAAAGAAAAAGAAACAAAACTCTTACATGATTTTTCCAGACTTAAAACGTTAAAGAATAAGATTGAAAACAAGTTGTACGCATAAGACCAGACCATACAAACTGCTCAAATGATTCAAAAACATAAAAAGTTGTGTGATGAACATAGTGAAAAGAATGTAGGTGAACCTAAATCAGCTTTCCTTAGGAGTGCTAAAGTAGCCCAACCTTCCTTATATGATGGAAATGAACTGCTTAAGCCTGGTCATGCCCCTCCCGATGTGTCATCATTTGAAGAGACTAATGAGATAGAAGTAATGAATAGAGAAAAATTGGCTGAAAAAATGAAGGATCCCAAATGTATAGCAAATCGAGTCATAATCAAACCCCATGATTACTATGAGGAGAACCGATTAGCTATTTTTGTGCCTCAAACTAAGTTGACTCTAGAACAAATATTTTGGTCCTTAGACTTAGAAAATAGGAAAGCCGAAGAACTTCAAGCCAAAACTCTACCCTTTAGAAAGATAGCTGCAGCAACAGTGTACCCACCCAATACACCCATGTACTTAGTTCCTTTAACTCTTCCCACAAAATGTAAAACTCTAATTAGCATATATGTTCTTTGTCAACTATTTGCTGATTTCGATAAAACATGTAAGAAGAGAATTACGCCAACGGGAATTACTGAAGGGGAAAGGGGCTTTGAACAGACAAAAAGGTGCTACTTAACTGAGGTTATTCCATTTTTTTAAACTTCTCAAAGAACATTTTGAGGGCATGCAAAAAACCCTTGAAACTGAATTAAAAGAGATGAAAGAAGTGTTTAAAGATATGGAAAACATAGGGAAACAAAATGCTATTGATCTTAAATGCTGTGAGATTGAAAGAAAGAAAATTCTCATCACCAATGAGAATTTGATTGCTAGATGTATTGCACAGGATGTGTTTTATACTGCTACTGATTCTGCATTAACTTCTTATCAATTTCATGAGTTGTCTATTGCATTGAATGTTACCCAGAATCATGTTGTTGAGCTTGAGGGGGAGAATTTATAATTGCATGAGAAAATCCAAAATGATGACCATGATAACATGGTCAGACATTTTTTAAAACTAGAGGTTGATAATCTTAATTTGCAATTAAAATATCAACATTTAGAAGAAATAATTAAAATCTCAAATGCCAAGACATCTTTGGATGCTCCTGAATTTGATGCATATTTTGAATTAAGCAAACGAGATGAAAAAATTCAAGCTCACACTAACACGATTCGAAAATTGAGGGCCCAAATTGCCCAATTAAAATCGAATAAGAGTGATGTGATTGACACCCATAAACCATCCTCTTTAGATTCTCAGAATTTTCACTATCAAGACACCATTAATAAATTACAACATGAAAATGATTGTTTTCAAGCTGAAAATTCAAAAATCAAACAGCATTACAAAGAGTTATATGATTCGATTAAGATCACGCGTGATAATAACAATGAAATGATAACTTCTTTGCTTTATGAGATCAAAAATCTAAAGACTCAGGTGAAAGGGAAAATGCCAATTATAACTAGTGATAATGTTGTTCCAAAGGTTTCTGCTTGTAGTAAGTATGCAATTAATGTTGTGCCTATTCCGCTGCCACTTAGGAACAATAGGTCTGCTCATCAAGTATATCTCACTCACCTTAAGGATAGCCTTGATACCCTTCGTGAGATCGTAGAAGAGGATATGATAGATAAACCACTTGATAGTGGAGTTGTAGATGCCTGCTTCCTCACTAAACGATCTCAGGAACTCTTAGAATACGTCATTGGCACAGGTCCTAAGATTGATAACAAGCGAGATAGGTTTATTGCAACTTCCTCAATGACTAAGAACAAGCATGTTACCTTTGATGTACCATTAACGACATCTGAACCTAGCACAACAAAACTAGAAAAACAAATGGCAGTGAAACAAGCTATTGTTCCCATCATCACTTCTACAGGAGTAAACACTGACACTAAAGGCAGTGGGTCAAAGCCTAGTCGCAATACAAAGAAAGATAGGACTGCGCCAGCTAAGAGTGCTCATCAGGAGAAAGTAGAAGACCATCTTAGGAACAATAAACTTGATTTGATAAAAAAGAATCGTGTTGATTCTAGTATTAGCTATAAGCGTACTGTAATTAATTCGAATTCTAATGCTATTTGTAAGACATGTAATGAATGCTTAATTTCTGGTAATCATGATGAATGTAAGACATGTAATGAATGCTTAATTTCTGGTAATCATATGAATCCTGTAGTTCCAGAGTTTGTTTGTGCTAACCAAACGGACCCCAGTTGTACGTGGGGATCCACCTTTCTTATTCTTCCTGTGGAAGTGCAGTCTTGGGATGTTGGTAGAGATATTCGGGACTTTAACCTGTCGATAACAGGCAGGAACCAAACTCACAGTATGGTAGAGGACAAGCGGCTAACCAAGGGGTGAGTTCTTCAGTAACATAATTTATACGTAATTTATACAAGCCTTTCTCCTAACTGTTTATGAATTGTGATTGAATATGCTTCTTTTATATTCCCAATTTACTGAAACAGATTGGTGGGCTGGCTCCCGCTCTTGTGAAAGTTGAGGTGCCATGGTCAGTTCGAAGAGGGACTCTCTCTGACAAGGATCATGTCTTGAAGAGAGTTAGGGTAAACTTCTAAAACACTAACTAAAGATTGAATTTTGTTTATAGCTTGGCTTAAAATGCTTCAATGGTAGAGCTGTTTGACATGGGTTAGCCTAAAAATTTGACTTTTTCATATTAATAAATTTGCATTAACTTTTCAAAACCTATATCATTACAATGAAACTGAACTTTTTTAGTAAAAAGGTTTGTGAAGCTGTATACATTTGAAGTACATTTTGTGGATTCTTTTTTGGACGTGTTTGAAAGAAAAAAATGAACTAAATCGACCTATCTCGAGTAAAGAGGTTTATGTCTCTGGATGTAAAAAATAATGGATCGATTTAATCAGGAATATAGCATAAACAAACTGAAAACTCAAAGTTATTTCCTTTTTGGCTTTCAGTATCCTGAACAAGTTGACTCCGGAAAAGTTTGACCTTTTCAAGGGTCAACTTATCAAGTCAGGGATCACAACACCTGATATCCAAAGGTTTGTAATTTTTTCTACTACATTCTATGCTTCATTGGTTTTACCTTTATAATGTAAATTGGAATAACTAATACGGTTGCATACTCAATTCAGGGTGTCATTTCATTGATATTTGACAAAGATGTTATTGAGCCAACATTTTTCCCATTTGTTGAGGCTGGGTCCACAGGAACTATTAGACACCGACGGTAAAGTTTGTCCAAAGGAACAAAATATGGAGGCGATTTGCCATTCTTTAACATCATTAGGAAACAACTCGATGAGGGGCCAAAGGCAAAGTGAATTAATGACCTTTACTTTAGCAGACTCAAGGAGCTATCAAACAACCAACAGTTGGCCCCACATACGAGGTTTATGGTTCGTGTTGTTATCGATTTGAGATCAAACAACTAGATTCGAAGGCTGGAGGAGGTAATATTATAAAGGAAATTTAGTAATTTAGTCTAATCATATATTTCCGCAACTTATGAGTACTAAGTTTTGTGGGATAATCTTTTTATATGCATATTTTGCGAAATTAGTTTTCTTATATATATATTAAGGCAACACTTTAGTTCATTATGTTTAAAACGCATATGTAGTGTTTGTATTTAATTTGTGGATTTTAGTGTAGGAATATATATCCTAGTTATCTGATTTGATCGAATTATTGTATTAGGTTTCTCACCATGTCCAATTTGTGCTTCTAAACCAAATTGTTGCTGTTTCGGTCGATATTGTTTGTCTTTGCTATGTTCTTTGGTTTAGAGATGTTAGATTGTTATCGAATTTGATCTGCTTGCTGTTAGTATAGTTTGCTGCTTGTCTTCTTATCGTGTTTCAATAATTATCGGCGTCCTATTCCTGTCTTCATTATTAATGTTATACTAGGTTTTTATCTACGTACCCATAGGCGTCATTTCCATAGGCGTCACTAAATGTGGGTCTGCTGATTGTATTAGGTTTCTAATTGCAGAGAATAGGAAGAAAGTCACAGGAATACAGTTTAGAGTCTGAAGTAGGATATAAGAAGGTATAATCGTTTTATATGTGTAGCTTTTTATATAGGTTTTCAGCTACTATATTTACAATGTTCGTTAGCAATAACTATAATATGAGAAGGATATCCATGGACAATATAATGGAAACTTGAATTGCCTTTTTATTTGGACAACATAGTAAAGATCATAGTTCTTGCGTATGATGGATCATGGTAGGATAATTTAGGATATGCCTGTGACTACAGCCTTTCAACTATTGAGGACCATGCACTTAAGTCTTGCTACTATTATTTATTTCTAATAATCCATCATGCCCTTTTGCTTAATACTTAGGACGTTTTCAACATTGAACTGTTTCTTGATTAAAATGACATAATACTTAGGAGGTTTTCTACATTCAACTGTTATGTGAATTACATAAATTGGAATTTATGTGTTGTTTTACAATGCAGCTGCTAAGATTTATTAAGAATTTATGTGTTCATTTGACTCAATGGAATAGCTACCTGTTATCCCAAGGTGATGACATCAGATGACTATCTTAATTAAAAAAAAAAATGATTTCATAAGAAAATGATCTATATCAATGAAATTCGTTGCTACAAATAGCTAGGGACCAAGAACAGAACCTTATTTTATTTGGAAATAGGTGATACTTATGGCTTATAACATGTTAATGATAATGTTTATATAATTACTGCAGTTGTGGATGGTTAAAATGTGAAAAATCAATCATTTGACAACTCCCAAAATAGACCATATCCTTTCACTACTTATTATACATTTCTTTTCATGTTCTTTCAAATTAAACTTTGTTTGTTTGGGTTATTCTACTGGTGGTGTGGTTTTTTCCTAGATATGATGTTTTTTTTTTTTTTTTTTTTTTTTTTTTTTTTTTTTTTTTTTTTTTTTTAACAGCAAGTTCGTTGCTCACATGGTTGTAAGTTGCAAGTCATTCTTGCAAATGTTATGCTGCTCTGTGGTAATTTTGGAATAATGGGTGGGTTGGTAGCCGGTCAAAATGGGTACATTTGGTATGGCTCAAGTTGACCCAAACACTATTAGTCAAGCGTTTTTAACTTTTTACCATTTTAGACATGATTACAAATATATAACTTTTGGAGTAAACTTGGGGTATGATAATAGAACAGTAGGGGTGGATTGTTTGAGGGGTGGTATGGTAATTATTTTTACTTGAGTGTTTCTTTACCAACTTAGTCATGAAACTATATTGCTATTTATCAACTTTATTATTGAAAATATTTATTCTGTATTGTTATGTTATATAGGACCTAGATAGTGAGTGGATTGTTTCAAACGACAATGATCATGAGCCTTTTTGTTTCATGGATGAATGATGAATTCGGTTGCCCGTCGAGATGTAAGCTTCAGTTCTAATTGATTTGTGTCTGCAATTGGCGACTGCTTTTATGCAAAATTTATTCGGCAGTGGAAACATATTATCTATGTTTTTGCTAATTTTAGTGTTTCTTTTGTAGGCACGGTATAATAGTCGGAAAGTTCATTAAAAGAAGTTATGTGGCACGTGGTATCAATATAACATGATTATCAAGATGAATTTCACGGCGGGGTAAACCTGCATAATTAATAAAAAGGTCTTTGAGAAGCATCGCTAAATTAACTGTCGTGCTTTAGGCATTGCTATCGAACTTTGTAGGATGATCATCAAGATCATGTAGGTATTAGTATGTTGATGCCCTATCACATTGTTCCAAGACTTAAAAGACGACTCAAAGTGTAGAATTTCAATTATTTCCGGTGTAGCATATTGAGATTTGTTATACAAGCTTAAAATAATCTTCGGGTGTGCTTGATGGAACTTCAATTCCTTATGCAACTTTTGCCCAAAATTTTGTTGTAAAAAATACCGTCACCATGAAGGTTAACATAATTGATCTCGACATGGATTCTCATTCACTTTATTAGACAAACTGGTAGTTTAGGGCTTGAGTTTTTAAAATAAGCTAGCTTTTAAATAAGCTTTGTTTACAACCTGATGTATTCATTTTCATAAGAACAACATCGACAGACGGGACTTGTAACTATGTAAACCCATCTTTTTGAAAGAGAAAAGAGTTAATCTTTAAAAAGCAATTACCACATGTTAGGTTGTTTTTAATTGATAATAATATGTAAGTAACATTTAGAAAAAACCCGGTGCGTGCACGGGTATTATAACTAGTGTTACGTACGTAAGTAAACAATATAATACACGGAGTATGTTTTTCTACATTGCTATCCATTCTTAAATCAGCTCGTCTTAATAAATCTATAAAACTATAAGATTCAGTCCTCTAATTTATGGTGCAGTAACGAAGACAGAGGTTATTAGAGTTAAAGTCCTGTTTAAGAATCATTTATTCTTCCAAAGGATTAATTGCAGGTATACAAAGAGCCATGGAGTTACAACATTCGTTTATGATTAATTAGATGTATGGATACAAACTATCTTGCATTTACAACCAAAAAGAAAACAAACCATCCTAAGTAGTTACAAATTCTTCTTCCCGAATCTTCTTTCATTAAACCCGTCACACACATAATTCACATCAAGTTTTAATAAAAAGTTTTTATTTTTATAAAAACATGATTTGATTGGTTTTATTTTTTTTGGTTTATGTCTTTTGATTGCAGTGGCGATTGATTTGGTTTATGGGTTTTGATTGTAGCGCCGATTAAGAACAACACAATATCTCATCACCAACAAAAATTAGCATGGTTTTGAGTTCAATCTCCATTGGCGAGTTATTTAACTTTTTTTAGAAATTTTTGATTGAATTGGTATTTTTTTTTGGACTTTGATGATTAAATTTAAATTGGTTTGTGGGTTTTGTTTATGTTTGTTGCAAATTTTTGTGATTTATAAGTTGTTTGAATAAGCATATGTATGAATATAAGTAGTTTTATCTCGCATTTTTCCATTTGTCCCAAGCTTCATGCTTGGCAACAGACTGTTACTAGGATGATCAAAACTTTCCCAAAAAATTGATCCTGACCTGGTGTCATTTAGACAAAAGTCTCCCAAGTCTGTTAGTTTTGCAATTGTTTCATTGAACTAGAGCCTAACTTTTGTCGACCCGACACTTTAATGCTCACCGTTTAGGATTCTCATATCCCCGTCAATGTCAATTATTAGGCTAGAATTGGTGTCAGAAACCAAAAGTGGATTGTCCTTGTTTGCAACCCATAAAAATTCCCTCAAAATATTATTTCTGTATCATATACCAATTTATCGGTTAGTGAAATTACCTGGACTGAAGAATCCTAGCTAGAAAACTTCATAGGCAGAGACGAGTTTGTCCCAAGGATATAGGTCTATCTTTAGTCAATATATCAGTTCCCGTGCAGTGCTGTAATGAAATAATCAGGATATACAAGCATTTCAAGCAAAAGTGGTGTTTGGATGTGAATCTTCTGATAACCATGCCCATTAGTTTCTATACACCCTTTTGCAGATTAAGTTAGAATTTTGAAAATGAACTTAAAGATTATGTATATCTTGACTTTTCTGATTAAACTTCCAAGAACTTAAACAGTGAGAATTTGATAATAGATCCTCTACTATTATGTCAAGTTGTCAACCATGATATAAAGACTCTGTCAATGGTTAGTTCTACAATTATTGTTAACTAGTGTATGTGATTTTGCAGGTATCCAGATCTTTGGCCCTTTAAGTTTCTGTCGTAAATGTCTCAGTATGATACATATGTTTGTATTGATTGATTTCAGTTTTGTCCCACAAGAGCTGCTGTTATATACAATAAGCATTTACAAACACCCCCAAAGTGAAGGTTTTATTGAGTATATTTGTTTTGTTGATTGATATTGTTTAGTTTTAGTATGCTGACTAAATTTAAATGTTTATGAAGCCAGAAAGTATGACCACATGGAGCTGGGAAAGAAGGTTGTTTGGACATTTTTATATGCATATGGGAGCTGGGGGGACATGGTATAGTGCTGAGAGATATGGCTGTGGCATTTGAGGATGTGGTGAGATTTCATGGGTATGGTTTCGTTACTTTTGTCTCTTCTATATATATAGTTTTTATGAAGTGTTGACGGTTAATATTGCTAACTAATTTGCAGATACAGTGATGGATGCAGCTTAAGCTGCTCAAAAGCAAGCACTACTGGCCACATCAGCTTCTGCAACTATGATGGTCAGTAAAACCTAAAATCCCTTTTCTACACTTATTAGTTCTTTGGCATTGTGTCTTTCTGTTCCTGTGTCCTCTTACGTGTACTCATATATAGACGTTTTGCCATATGTTGTGACAGCTTAATGAATGTAGTAGAAGGGTGATGTCCTGTATTTCACTGCTGCAAGGTATGAGCTACTTATACCCTTCTCGAATCTGATCTCCCAAACACACCCTAAAATTGCAGCCCCGAACGTAACTATATTGTATATACATGTTGATGAAATGCTTGAATGATTTTTTTTTTCAAAATGATTGCTATGATAATGTAAAGCCTTAATCCGATGATGATATTAAGTCTGATGCAAATGTTGATGTTTATAAGTATGATGAACAAATTCCTCAAGAAGAGCTGAAGAAAAATCATAGGTATGGTACTTTCGATAATATCGAGCATTAGCTTCCTAAAATTTATGAGGTTATTAAAATCATATACGTTAATCAGTTTTGGTACATTTTGCAGTTCTTTTAATTTCAAGTACATTATTTTTGAATTTGAACTTGATAGAGGGGTGAACTTAGGAGGTGTTTGTGATGCATATTTTAAAGTCCTTATGTGCGTCTGCTTATTTTTAATAAAGGGTTATGTTAGTGTAAAGTAATCAAATAAACAATGACTTTCCCAATAACATGAACTGCATATTTATAAGCAAATAAACACATAAAATATGCAATCTGAAATACCCTTTTTATACTAGTTGGGCTTTTTAAGGAGATTAATAACTAATTCCTTATTGTGTTTTAGAAAAGCTACTAAGCTATTTATGGGTGTTTAGATTTGGTTATCTTAAGGAGCTTAATAGCTTATGCCTTATTGTGTTTTAGGAAAGCTCATATTTTATTCCAAATCGCTCTTACTTTATGGAGTTACAATCATTGGAAGGAAAAGGACAATATCACTTTCCAATTTATAGGTACATTTTTGTTGGGCTATAAAGTTAAAGTACTGTTGAAATATCAAAGTACTGCTGGAAGTCAAAGTACTGCTAAATTAAGTCAAAGTACTGCTGCTTGTTGAAGGACTGCTATGCAAATTATTCTAGAATGTTCGTATTAGATTAGAGTTATAATTAGAATTACTTGTTGTTCAAGTATTGTAAACCGACTAGGGTTTTCCTTGTGCCTATAAAAGGATCCCTAGGTTGGCATTAGAGATATACGATTAGATACGATTAGATAAGATTTTAGAGAGACAAGTTTACACGAAGAAGCTTGTTAGAAGTATTAGTGATTAGAGTTTGTTAGTGAATCTGTGTAAGAGAGCAGGTTCAAGGTTTTAATAATATTCGAAGTTGTTTATTAATTCTTCTTAGCTTTGTTGAAGTAGATTCTGCATACTTAGCAAAGTATATCAGTGTTTCATTATTAATAGTTTTGAATTTATTCAAAGTTGTTAAACCGTAGACAAGCTACAAGTTAGTTTGGTCAGAGTATATCGATCCAACAAGTGGTATCAGAGCTTGTGTGGAGACTCTGATTAAGAAGAAACCCTTAAAACTAATTTATCAACAAACCCTAAACAATTTCGACTGAAGCTGTACCTATCCCATCCATCACCTCACTCAGAATTCCTATCATCAAGAAGGGAGAATATGATCTCTGGAGCATGAAGATGAGGCAGTACCTTGCTATTACTGACCATGCTTTATGGGATGTGATTGTCAATGGTAATGTTGTTCTTGACGAACCTTTACAAGTTGAAGGACAACCCAAACCACCTCAACCAACCTTGCCAGCAGCTACAAAGAGAAATCAAGATAAGGCTCTCAACATACTGTTGTCTGCTATTCCTGATGGTCACCTACTAAAGTTTCATGATGCTAAGGATGCAAAGCAATTGTGGGCTGCGATCAAGACAAGATTTGGAGGTAATGATGCTTCAAAGAAGATGCATAGAAACTTATTGAAGCAGCAGTTTGAAACTTTCACTGTTGGTGAAAGAGAAGGTCTTGATGCTGCCTATGACAGATTCCAAAATCTACTTAGTATGCTAGAACTGTATGGAGCAGAGGTATCTGTTGAAGATGCAAATTTGAAGTTCTTAAGGAGTTTGCCATCTGTCTGGCATGTGGTTGCTACTATGATTAGAGGACAACCTGGATTGGAGTCTATGGACTTTGATGATCTCTACAACAATTTGAAAGTGTACGAGCAAGAGATGAATGGTCATAGTTCTCAGAAAACTCACAACATAGCTTTTGTGTCTTCTGAAAACAGAAGCAGTACTTCCACTAAAAGTACTGCTTATCCTTCTCAAAGTACTGTTGGTGATTCACAGCATGTTTGCACAACCACAACTACTCCCAACCCATCACCAACAAACAACACCAATTCTGATGATGTTGTATGTTCCTTCTTTGCACAACAAGCCACTTTACCTGTTACCTATCAAGAAGACTTGTTGCAGATTGAAGAAGATGCTTTAGAGGAGATTGACATAAGATGGCAAGTAGCCATGATCACTGCAAGGATCAAGAAGTTCATGAACAAGACAGGAAGGGGAATTGATTTCAAAGCCAAACAAGGTATAACTTTTGACAAATCCAAGATTGAATGTTTCAATTGTCAAAAGCTTGGACACTTTGCAAGGGAATGCAAGTTTGCAAAATATCAGGCAAACAGGATGATTGAACAACCTAAGGTTGAAAGAAAGGAGGTTCCTATTACTGAATCACAACCAAAAGCTTTGGTGGCTCAAGAAAATCTAGCAGAGATTGACTGGAGTGCTGAATTTGATGATGAACCAGTAACCTATTCTATGGTTGCAATGGAAGAGTTTGATTGGAGCACAGCTTTTGATGAGGAACCAGGATATGCTGCTTTGGAATCAAGAGATGGTCTTGGAAGCTTTGACTGGAGCATGGAGGATGAAGATGAACCTGTTCAGATTGCTATGGTAGCTACTTCACCAAGTTCATCCAATGTCTCTGAGGTATGCTCTAAGTGTAATGATGTGTATCAAAAGTTGCTTAAAGAATATGTGACTGAAAGAGATAATTGTAGAACAGCTAGGTCTGAGGTAGCTGGTTATCAATTAACTTTAGAGTTAATGGAAGCCAAAATATTAACACATGAAAATAATGAAATGGCTTGGGCAGAAAAATATGAGCAACAAGATTACCAATTGAAATTAAGTGAATGGAAGTTAGGATGTAAGGTGTCTGAATTAGAAAAGATTACTAAGGAAAGAGATGCTTTGTTAGAAAAACTTGGTAGTATTAAACAGGCTGGTCTATCACATGTTCAATTTGTTGAAAAACAAAGAGTCATAAACAGTAGAGCTGGACTAGGTTATGGTGAAGATAGTAGTTCAGATGAGACCTCACCTAGTGATAAGGAAGAGACCCCACCTAGTGATAAGGAAGAGATTCCACCTAGTGATGATGACCTTACAAGCTCAGAAGAAAACACATCTAGGAATGAGGAACCAATTAGTGAAACACCTCCTGAGTTTAGGAAAGATAAGGAGTACCACTCAGTTCCTCCACCCACTGGTAAGTTTCAACCACTTAGGACAGATGTTTCTCGTTATGGTGTAGACAACCTAGAGTTTAGGAAGAAGCTTACTGGTCAATTTAGTTCTGAGAAACCTAAGGATGATTTTCAAAGGGGTAATGATCAAAAGTTTCCTACAGCCTTTCAAAAACAAGCAGTACCTCCAAGAGAAACTTTTCAAAATACTGCTCACTATAGGAAACCTTTTAATCATAGAAGAGGATTTGGGAATATGGAGAGAAAATTATGTTATGTATGCTATAGTCCTGATCATTTGATTAAGCACTGTGACTTACACTCAGAATATTTAAGTCAGTTCCCAAAGAATAGACCTGCCACCCATAAGCCAAGAGAGACTAGACCAGTTTGGAATCACTCAAATAGGGTCAACCATAGTAATTTCTCTAAAGACTATAGGTACCCTCACCAGAAAAGAATGTTTTCCAAACCACCAGTACCTTCACATACTGATAAGTCTCCAGAAGTACCTTCTCAAAGGACTGATAAGTTTTCACCCAATCATGGTACTGCTAACACTTTTTCACATAGAAGACCAAAGAGATTCAATTCATATAAAAGGTCTTACACCTCAAGCAGAGTACCTAGATCAGAGAAACCTAAGGCCAAACGAAATTGGGTTAAGAAAGAAAGTACTGATGGGGAACAAGCAGTACTTTCATCACATAAGGGTGAAACAGGGAGTGTTGTTGATATTACAACACAGGACATGGGACCAACTCAAATAATCATTGACCATGCGTTTAAAACCAGTGGAGATTACATACTGAAGGAATTCAAGTATGTCACTCCGCAAGGGGAACACAAGTCAGTAATGGCTTGGGTTCCTAAAAGAAACTAACCCTTTTCTTTATTGTGCAGGGCAACCCAGATGAGGAGCTTAAAGATCATATTATTGTTGATAGTGGTTGCTCTGGCAGCATGACAGGGGACAAGGAGATCCTGTCAGATTTTAAGGCATATTATGGAGGAAGAGTTGCATTTGGTAATGATCCTGATGGAGGGAGAATCACTGGCAAAGGAACAATCAAGGCTGGATGTATTGATTTTGAGAATGTTAGATATGTGAAGGAGCTCAAGTTTAACCTTTTGTCAGTATCTCAGATTTGTGACAAGAAGTACCCAATTCTGTTTACTGATACAGAATGTCTCATTCTCTCCCCTGAGTTCAAATTTGTTGATGATCACTTGGTAACATTGAGAGTACCAAGAACCAATGATGTGTACAGTTTAGACTTAAAGAGTCTCAATTCTGCTGGAAGAGCAACATGTTTAATAGCAAAAGCATCATTGGAAGAAGCACATTTGTGGCACAGAAGACTAGGTCATGTTAATTTTAAGAACATCAACAAGCTGGTCAAAGGAAATTTAGTTAGAGGTTTACCTTCCAAAACATTCAAGACTGATCATTCATGTTTGGCTTGCAAGAAGGGTAAACAACATAAAGCTTCATGTAAGAAGCTTGGGGAAAGAGATATTAGAGAACCTTTGGAGTTGCTACATATGGATCTGTTTGGACCAGTTTCAGTAGAGAGTTTAAATAAGAAGAAGTACTGCTTGGTTGTGACAGATGATTGTAGCAGATTTAGTTGGATCTTTTTCTTGGGATTCAAAGATGAAACCTTTGATGCTATCCATGACCTGATAGTAGCCCTTGAAAATCAATTGAGACTCAAAGTACGAGGTATTAGATGTGATAATGGAACAGAATTCAAGAACAAGCATATGGATGAATTCTGTGCCAAGAAAGGGATCAAGAGAGAGTTTAGCATTGCTAGAACACCCCAGTAGAATGGTGTTGCAGAAAGAAAGAACAGGACTTTGATAGAAGCAGCTAGAACAATGCTTGCAGACTCCCAATTACCTATTCTCTTTTGGGCTGAAGCCATAAGTACTGCTTGCTATGTGTTAAATAGAGTTTCAGTAACTAAACCTCATATGAAGACACCTTATGAGTTACTAATGGGAAAGAAACCAAACATTCGTTTTCTAAAACCTTTTGGCTGCTCTCTGACTATTCTAAATACCATTGATTCTCTGGGAAAATTTGATGGTAAGTCAAAATGAAGGATATCTATTGGGTTATTGTACAAATAGCAAAGGTTTTAGAGTTTCTAACAGGAGTACCAAAAAGGTACAAGATTGTCTTCATGTTGAATTTTTGGAAGATAAAGAAACTCAGAAAGGTAAAGGTCCTGATTGGATGTTTGATCTTGATCTCAAGTTCACTCCATCTATGAATTATGTGCCTGTTAGAGAAGAGAATCAGGCTAATCACAAAGAAGATGATTCACAGTACATTGTTCATGGAGTCAATGTTACACCAGAAGATGTTCCTGACAAAGAACCTGAAGTTACTGATGAGGAACAAAGTACTGCTCAACCAACCAATACAGTATCTGATGAAGATCAAGCCATGCAAGATGAACTTAATAGGATGCTTTTTCAAGAAACTATAGCACAATCCTATGAAGATAAACAAAGTAGGGCTTATGAAGCTGCAAAGAAAAAGAGTAAATTTCAAGATACTATCCACAGTACTTTTGATCAAAGTACTGATGATCCTTTTGACAGTACTTCTGGTGTGTTAGAAGAATCAAATTGGAACAATATTGATGATTCCAATGTTGATGATGATGATTTGGATAATGCTAACATTCCTGGATTAGAAGAAATTGATGATGAGCTTAATCAAGAAGGTATTTTCTCCAATGAAGGGATTGATTTTACTAACTTGGAGTCTGATCTTCCAGTACCACCAACTCCTACATTGAGAGTTCATAAAGCTCATCCTCAAAGAAACATTATTGGATCACCCTCTTCAGGAGTGGTTACAAGAAACAAAGTTAAAGGACTTACTAAGCAACATACTGCTTTACTTAGCTTTGTTTACAAACAAAACATGATGAATCACAAGGATCAACAAACATGCCTGTTTGCTTGCTTTCTATCTCAAGATGAACCCAAGAAGGTAGCTCAAGCTTTAGCTGATGAAAGTTGGGTTGAAGCCATGCAAGAGGAGCTTCTACAATTCAAGCTTCAAGAAGTCTGGGTATTATGTGATTTACCAGATGGCAAAAGAGTCATTGGTACAAGATGGGTTTTTAGAATCAAAAGAGATGAAAGAGGGAATGTTATCAAAAATAAAGCTAGATTGGTTGCACAAGGATATCGCCAAGAAGAAGGAGTGGATTATGATGAAGTGTTTGCTCCTGTTGCAAGGATAGAGGCAATAAGGTTATTTCTTGCCTTTGCTTCATATATGGGATTTCCTGTCTACCAAATGGATGTCAAAAGTGCTTTCCTTTATGGCACAATTTCTGAGGAAGTTTATGTTAAACAACCTCCTGGATTTGAAGATCCTGCACATCCAAACAAAGTCTACAAGGTGATCAAGGCACTGTATGGCCTTCATCAAGCTCCCAGAGCTTGGTATGAGAGACTCTCAAATTTTCTATTACAACATGGTTATAGGAGAGGAGCAATTGATAAGACTTTGTTTATCAAAAGGGATAAGAAAGACATTATGTTAGTCCAAGTCTATGTGGATGATATTATATTTGGAGCCACAAAGAAGTCTATGGTGAAAGAGTTTCTTTTTGGGGCTTCAAGTTAGACAAACAAGAGATGGAATCTTCATTAACCAAGAAAAGTATGTTGCAGACATACTTAAAAGATTTGACCTTCCAAATCTCAGGCCTGCCACCACACCCATTGATAACAATAAACCCTTAGGCAAGGATGAAGATGGACAAGCTGTGGATGTCAAGCTTTATAGATCTATGATTGGTTGTCTTATGTACTTAACTGCATCAAGACCTGACATCATGTTTGCTGTTTGCTTGTGTGCAAGATATCAGGTTACACCCAAGGTTTCACATATGTATGCAGTCAAGAGGATTTTTCGATATCTCAAGCATCAACCAAAGTTAGGATTATGGTATCCTAAGGAGTCACCTTTTCACTTGGAAGCTTTTTCTAATAGTGACTATGCAGGAGATAACTATGATAGACGATCAACCTCAGGAGGATGTCAATATCTTGGAAGAAGATTAGTCTCTTGGCAATGTAAAAAGCAAACGATTGCTGCAACCTCCTCTACTGAAGCAGAATATTTTGCTGCTGCAAGCTGTTGTGGACAAGTTTTGTGGATGCAAAATCAACTCTTGGATTATGGATTCAATTTCAAAAACACTCCTATCAATATTGATAATGAAAGTACCATCTGTATTGTCAAGAATCCTGTTTATCACTCCAAGACCAAGCATATTCAGATTAGGCATCACTTCATTCGGGATTGTTATGAGCACAGGCTTATAAATGTGGTCAAGGTTCACACAGATGATAATGTAGCTGATCTACTCACAAAGGGATTTGATGTTTCAAGATTCAACCACTTAGTTGTGAGCATTGGGATGATTAACTACCAGGCTACATTTGAGGGGAGGCTTTAGTATTAGTTAGTATACTTTCTTTTAGTTCTTAATGAAAGTATTGGTTTTTAGTAATTTAGTTTAGACTATATGTTGTATTTGAGGGGAGGCAACATAGCTATTAGTTAGAACTTAAGCATGAGCCATTTACAAGTTCTTGGTTTAAGTTTGAAGTGTTGATTGTGGATAAGAAGATGGAACGTACTGCTCTATTGCTTAAAGTACTGACTCAGCAACGTACTGCTTCAACGTACTGCTTACGTGGATGTACTGTTCCAACGGTCAAAAAATGTGGGGCTACGGTTAATTAATTCCTTACGGCGGAGATAATAAGTTAATCAAAATGGTAACTTTATTATTTTGAGTTTGATTTGTTTTCATCCTATTTAAAGAAACTCTCCACAATTTCCCGCCTTTTACCTTATTTGAGAACCCTCATTCGCTTTTCCACCACAATCTTTTTAACGAAACACACATTCAAAGCGAATCCTTCTCTAAGACTCATCATGGCTAATCGAGTAACAATTGCAAACACAACATGATCGCTAATTTGGACAAGACAAGGGATAATGTTGATTTTCATGCGATCATTGATTTCTTAACTGGGTCTTCCATCAACTACTCTATTTTAGTTGACCCTGATGTTATTGGTCCATGGATACAAGAATTTTGGGCTACTGCAACAATTGAAGATGACTCGTTGATTAGGGCTACGGTTGCTGGACGAACTATTCGGATTTCTGAAGCCACAGTTAGGGATGTTTTGATGTTTAATGATGAAGGAGGGGCTGTTCATTTTGACAAACAAGTGCTTTGGGACACTTTAAGTGATATAGGTTATGAAGGAGATTTTACGAAACTTGCTTTTTAGAAGCCTTTGTTTTGTTCTCATTGGAAGTACCTAATTCACGTGTTACTTCATTGTTTAAGTCCCAAGAGTACTTCTTTTGATCAATTTGGTCAAAATATTGCATCTGCTTTAGTGGGTTTGGCTACCGATCTACGATTCAATTTTTCAAGACTAATTTTACATGGTATGCTTTCACACATTACTAATGGTTCACCATTCTTAATGTATCCAAGGTTTGTTTAGTTATTCTTGAACAATCAACTTGAGGATGTCCCTAAGCCTCAAAGTTTTTTACCCACTATCAAACTTCCACCAAAGGTGTTTACTTTTCTATCTAAAAAGAGTGTCAAGTTTTCTGGAACCAACACACCTTTGACTGCTCATATATTGGGAGTTGCACAAGTTGTTAGAGATGCAGAGCAAGAGCAAGAGCAAGAGCAAGAAGCAAACTCTGAATCAGCAAGCCAAGAGTCTCCAGTTTCAAGAGAAGTTAGTGTTCCTCAACCTACTGCTTCTCAACATACTGCTACTCCACATTCTCCTACTCGGGAAGATACTGTTCCTATGGACATTCCTACTCATGAGGAGTCAGACCAAGGTATGCATCAACCACCATCTCCTAATGATTATTCTTCCACAAATATGTCTAAGCAATTTGAAGAGGAAGAGGCAGAGATGGATAATTATGCTTTAACAAGGGAGTTAAGGAGGCTGAAAAAGGAGAGTGAGGCTCAAGCTGTTAAGATAATCAAATTAAAGACTAAGTTTTAAAGATTGAAGAAGTTTGTTTGGCCACTAGTTCAACACCATCGATTATGGGTAAAGTCTCAGAAGCAGCGTGGTCAGAACCCTAAGAAGTCTTCTCAGTCAAAGAAGAACAAGTCAAAGAAGCATTCTTCATTCCAATTGGGGAGGAATTTAGAGAATTTGAATGAAGATGCTGGTTTTGAACAAGATGCTGGATTTATGGATGATACTCAGATGACACCACCTGAAAATATTCCTCAAGATACTGCTGAGAGGAAGAGTGATGAAACAGAGCAAATCAATTTGGAAGAAGCTGCTGTTGAAGTAAGAAGTGGTGATACTGAGGAAATAAATTTGGAAGGAGCTGAGGCTGAAAGTACTGCTCAACAAGGTACTGAGAGGCAATTTACTATTACACCTAGAACTTTGGATTTTGAAGAAGATATTGGTCCTTCAAGTCAAGTTCAAGAGGAAGTTGGCCCTTCTAAACCAGCTCAGGAAGAAGATGTTATAGCTCATACTAACAGTGATGATGAAACAATTGCTGACATCATGATTAATATGTCAAGTCAAAGAGGCATTAGTATTCGTGAGGTTGAACAACAACATCATACTTCTTCTCAACCTACTCAGGAGATAGATCCAAAGGATAAAGGTAAAGGGATCTTGGTAGAAAAGAAGAAGAAGAAGATGACATTGGCACAGTTAAGAAAAATTCAGATTGCCAAAAGTGAGGAAGCAACTAGACTATTGCAAGCAGAGATAGATGCTGAAGAATCTAGGAAGATTGGTGTTCAATCACAAAGGCCAATTAGTAAAGCTAGAGAAAGGAATGATATGATGGCTTATCTGAAAGGTCAAGGATATACAGGTTTGGTCAGATTGACATATACAGAGATGAAGGATCTGTATGATGCTGTTAGAGAAGCTATACAAAAGGATCTTGGAAGCATTATTTCTTTTGAAGATAAGGAGCTTGAAGATAAAAGAAAGGAAAGAGCTGTTACAAGAAGCTCAAAGAGGAAAAGAACTACTGATGAACAGCCATCAAAGAAGTTCAAGGAAGCATTTGAATTAAGAACAGACACAGTTGATGAGCTAAGGAATTATCTTAGAGTTGTTGACTTTGAACATCCAAAATTGAAAGAAGATACTGATAAGAAGTCCAAGATATCTACTTTTTCAGTTGTAGAATCACAAGAAGGAAATTATCTGATCTTTCATAGACAAGATGGAAGTTTTAGAGTGTTCAATTCATTATGGGATATACTACATCTGATTGACAGAGATGATATGCTTCAGTTATATCTCCAAGTGCAAACTTATTTTGAGCATATTCCACCACAAGGAGTAGGTTTGATATTGTTAGGAGATCTCACAACAATCTGGGAGACAGAGGAAACAAAGGACAGTACTTTGTGGGAAAATCAAGACAACTGGGAGATTAACAGATGGAGATTCTTTGAATCAGTTGGAATACATGTTTTGGAGTTAGAAGATGGCACTATGATTCATATGCTAGCAGAACAGAGATATCCACTCACAAGAGATCTGATGATCAGGATGCTAGAGCATGGCATGGAAGTGGAACAAGAGAATGAAGTAGCATTGATGGTAATAAAATTGTTCATCAAGTGGACAACTGAATCTGAAGATTAATGCATAACTACTGGTATGGTTTAATTATTATATAAATCTTTTGAAAAATAAGTACTTTCTTCAAAGTACTGCTAGATAAACAGTACTTTCTCAAGGTACTGCTTGCAGCATGAAACCAGTAAAGTCTTTTTGATAAAATCAGTAATTTTTGATAAGTGCAAAAACATTTTGAAGCACAAAGATTAAACAGCAACAAATAGTTTTGAAAGCAACAGCATGGTGTTAGTACTTGTACTACACAACAAATGGTAATCAACTCACCATGTTTAATAAACAAGAAAGAGTTTGACTCATCATGAGGGTACGGCTCTGATGTGATTATCAAATCCGTTTTTAGTTGACAATTTACTAAAAATTGTATGGTTTTCAACTCACCATATCTATGTTAGTGAAGAGTTGGCTAGCCCACAAGATAATGGCTTTGTGGTAAAGGCTGTGGAAAACCATTATATGGTAATTAGTTCACCATGGTAGTGATTGTACTAAAAGAACTAGCTAGTCCAAAAGCAAACGGCTATTTGGTAAAGACTACTCAAATCCGTTGATAGCTGATGATTTGCTAAAAATCATATGGTTATCAATGTACCATTGTTTTTCCTAAACCTAAACATTGGCTACTCCAGAGTTAATGGCTTTGGTAAAGAGACATCAAAATCCATTAAGTTTTCAATGATTCACCTCTCACAGGAGTTAACACACCTGGAAGTGATGAGAATAGTATGAAACTTTTAAGATCTGATGTACCTATTGCCAATATGATGCTGAGTTGCTGACAAAATATGATGCTGAGTTGCTGAAAAGATATGATGCTGAAAAGAATTGTTGCTGATAAAGATTGAAGATACTGATTGCATTGATGATGACAAAACAACAACGAGACAGATTTCAAAGATACAACCTTTCCTTGAAGATAAAGTGTTGAAGTTAAAGAAACACAAAGGAACTTGAAATCAAGCAAGTAGAATTCAAGTTAGGGGAGGATTGTTGGGCTATAAAGTTAAAGTACTGTTGAAATATCAAAGTACTGCTGGAAGTCAAAGTACTGCTAAATTAAGTCAAAGTACTGCTGCTTGTTGAAGGACTGCTATGCAAATTATTCTAGAATGTTTGTATTAGATTAGAGTTATAATTAGAATTACTTGTTGTTCAAGTATTGTAAACCGACTAGGATTTTCCTTGTGCCTATAAAAGGATCCCTAGGTTGGCATTAGAGATATACGATTAGATACGATTAGATACAATTAGATAAGATTTTAGAGAGACAAGTTTACACGAAGAAGCTTGTTAGAAGTATTAGTGATTAGAGTTTGTTAGTGAATCTGTGTAAGAGAGCAGGTTCAAGGTTTTAATAATATTCGAAGTTGTTTATTAATTCTTCTTAGCTTTGTTGAAGTAGATTCCGCATACTTAGCAAAGTATATCAGTGTTTCATTATTAATAGTTTTGAATTTATTCAAAGTTGTTAAACCGTAGACAAGCTACAAGTTAGTTTGGTCAGAGTATATCGATCCAACAATTTTTTTTATCACACCTTCAATTTTCAATCAAAACTCGATCTAGAATTGTAAACTCTACATCGGTTATTTAATACATCAATAGCCAATTGAAATAGAATTATGAATGTTACTGAGAGTTGAGTAAGTTTGCATTCACAAGAAAATCAATGTTGCCGTAATACATGCTAACATGTTCCCAAACTTGGTAATTAGTCACAACTTCCATCTACAAAAGCAAGAGCATAAGTGGTGCATCAGGTAATTATAAAATCTTAACTCTATGCAATTATGCCTCAAATGTTATTACTTTTAATTGTAGGTTGATGTT
Organism: Artemisia tridentata subsp. tridentata; assembly: GCA_021014915.2. Taxonomy (NCBI): domain Eukaryota; kingdom Viridiplantae; phylum Streptophyta; class Magnoliopsida; order Asterales; family Asteraceae; genus Artemisia; species Artemisia tridentata. The sequence continues at coordinate 475,178,415 of CP139509.1, forward strand.
GTTTTAAAGCAGATTTTGCTACTTGAGATTTCAGTTTGACAGAGTAACTTTAGTCTGCACTAGAATACCAACCTATGTAGAATTCCATCAACTGGATACAAACTGAAACTGTAGGCATCGTTGTATACACAAGAAGACGTTGGACTCATAATAGGTTGAGCATGTTTCTATTGCCATCCTGATTTTAAAAATTATAGTTTTCATTTATTTGAAACGATAGCCTGGTGCATATTTAAATTAAGTTGTTATTTCCTTTTGCTATTGATATGGTCTTATTGTTGTATACACAACTGGATACAAACTGAAATTGGTGTTAGATCAATTTTCTGAATGAATTTTGCTACTTGAAGGAGTTTGTAGCATGCTAAAAATTGACTCATTATGACGTCAATGGTGAGATTCACTTAACTCATTTTGTAATTCCTTATAACAAGAATATATAAATTCAAAGTCGTTATGCAACCAATTCTATCTATTATCGTAGCATTCATTTTCATATCTAAGATTAAGTGTAATATTTTACTAACAAAATGATCACAATATCTAATTGTTGTTTTTTATAATATTTTCATATGCTCAAGGCTTTAGATGTACTTTTAAGCAAAACAATGTGTAAAGAACCAACTATATGCATTGAAGTTGCTCTAAAAGAGTCTTGAAACCATGAAAGACACACATTTTAACAAAGCAAAATGAAGTCAATGTTGTTGAGAAGTGAGAACTCAAAGAAGCTTGGAATATATAAAGATCAGATCAAGACTACAATCTAAAATGTGGAATTTTTAAGGAAGGATTGAGCTGCAAGTGTGATATCTTGGACTGTATGATAGAGGGAATTGGGGCTTATACAGGTTGTTGATGCATAGCACAGTTGCACTAGACAAATTTTGTATATTGCTTGACTATAACAGTTCAAACTACTTGCATAAAGTTGTTTTGTAACACAATTATAAACTCATCGAAATTGTTATATTTATGAATAAATAAACAAATTCCTTTCAATGATCAACAAACATACAAACATTACGCGAAAACACTTAGATACCAAGTTTGTGCGTAGCACGGGTTCTGAATGCCTCGTTATGTTATATATTGATGGACATTATTTCTTCTTTTCCTCTAAAAAGTTATAATGTATTTCAAAAACTCGTGTTCCATTACTTAATTATTATACCACCAGTAATAATAATGTGATTTCATCGTTATCGCTCTTGTTATCTTCCATTTCTTTCTCCGGTTTAAACTAACGTCCTTCTACAAGTTTTTAATATTGTCCATAAATTTGTACGCTTTTAGCAATACTTATTTATTTGAAACATGTTCTTGGACTAGTGGTAATAGAACACACAAGATTCGTCTTGTGCTAACGTTGAAGGCTAAAGGACGTGTGCTACTTATTACACACACTCGGGTACGACGCGTTGTTGGCGTTGTTTTGGTAGAACTCGTCGTTCACAATAGCAAGTATACATTTATCATTAATAGCAAGCTCATGGTAAGTCCAGGTCATACAAGGAAATAGTTTGTGGTTAAATAAAAACGAAACTAGGAAATTTTGATTGTCACAAGTCAAAATACCAACAAGATCAATTATGAAATCTACCAAATTATAACCAATAGTTTATGAAATACCTGCTTAGACCATGATCCCTATGCTAACGGAGTGCTGGCAAGTTTGAGATAATTATAGTGATTACACAAATTCCAATTCAAATTATCATCTCATGAAATTTGCATATATGATGATTAGAACAATAACCCTTTCGACCTATGATCATTGTTTAAACCAAATCATTACGTTTCATTCGGGTGAAATATGATTAAGCCAATATGTTCAAAAGAGCCCTTTTTACCTATATTCTTAAATCTATTTATTTCAGAAAAGAATAAGGCAAACTAAGGAGACGTGTTTAGCCCAAAGTGAACTTTGATTCCGAGCATTTAGCATGTGAGTTTTCATGTGCTTTTTAAACTGGGTTGCACTTTTTGTCGAAAATACTATCATGCAAACTTGTTTAATTAATCACAAGTTGCTACATGATTTAGATGTTTGATTTTATGCAAAAGATGTGAATATGCCATATTTACATGTTGAGATATATATTGTTGAATCGTGAATTGTGAATCGTTAAATTGTGAACTGTGAATTGTGCGTTAAATCGTAAACCATGAATATATATGTTTGAATAGTTGATATATGTTGAATCGTTAATATGTATTATATAGTCGTATTTGTTGAATTATTGCTATATGTTGAATTGCTGAATTGAAAAAGAAATTTGGATAACTAAATAACACTTATGTTATATTGAACAAACTACATTATCATTTTCTAAATTGAGTTATTATTCATATATTGTTTGAAGTTATATCAAATATTTTGTACGTGGAAACAATGAATTTTCACTAGGCCTTTGTAAGACCTAAAACTTACTTTAAATCTTTGCAACCCAGATAAGCGGCATTACGGATCAGGAGAGCATGTGACACTAAATAAGGGTAGACGCTTCCATTGAATTAAGAGGAATTGGAAGGTTTAATGCTCCAAAATGTGAGATGTTACACACATGGTGAAGAGATAAAAGTTCTTTCACATATTTGGATCCTTCGTACGAAAAAAAAATTAAATGATCCAAAGAATGCTTGTACAAACATATTGTAATATTGTTTCCTCTCTAGATTCTTGGCTGTTTGTAATAAAATTTAAAGCACATTCAACAAAAGAAGAAAAAATATAGCTAGTAAAAATGAAAGAAAATACATTGACCATTTTTTTATCTTTAGAGTGTCAAATCTTTTGCTGATAAACTACGTACTTATATAAAAGAGTTGCTTTGAAGGTGGACATTCAGCTGGTATATGATGTAGTACTCTGACAATTTCTGGAAGATATTCTGAATGGCTTTGGTTTTCATGGGAAAATGGTCAACTAGATTATGAAACGTGTAACAACTACATCATTTTCAGTGTGTGTACATGGAGAAACTTGTGGTTATATCAAATGTAGTAGGGGGTTAAGGTAAGGAGATCTAATCTCCTTACCTCTTCACTTTGGTAATGGAGATTTTGACTCTAATCATACACAATAAGCTGGAGATAACAGAAGTTCTAAGTACCATTTTGGATGCAAGAAACGAAAGATTACTTATGTGTGTTTTGCTGATGATATATTGATGTTCTGTCATGCTGATAGAGATTCAGTGAGAACTTTAACAGAGGCTATTGAAGACTTTGGGGTTGTGTCTGGGCTAATTTCAAAGTTCAAACTATAATAAAAGTACTATCATCGTTGGGTGTATGACAGAAGAAGAGAAGCAAAATATTTTGGAGATAGTTCAATTCAAAGTGGAAAAGCTGCCTATAAGATACCTTGGGGTCCTATTAACTTCAAGAAGGATTGGTGTTAAGGAATGTAAAAGTTTAATAGACAAAGTAGAAAGCATAATTATAAATTGGAAGAACAAGTATTTGTCATATGCTGGTAGATTGGAGTACTGTTGGTGGACTCAGTTTTGGAATCAATTCATGTCTACTAGGCATCATTCTTCCTCCTACCTCAATCTATGATAAATACATCAATAAACTCTTGAAAGGTTTCTTATAGAACAGAGTGAAGGTTCAAATGGTAGAGCAAAAGTTGCTTGGAAAAACATTTGTAAGTCAAAACAGATGGGAGGTTTAGGTCTGAAAGAGTTGTGAGTTTGGAATACGGCAATCATTATTAAGCACTTGTGGAATATAGCTTTAGACAAAAATTCTTTGTAAGTAAAATGGAATAATACAGTAAAGTTGAAAGGTAGAAGTGTTAGGGAGGTCAATGAGGATAGTTCAGATAGTTAGGGATGGAGAAACATTTTAAGCCAAAGGCAGGATGTTAGAAGATATATGGAGATGAAGTTGGGGGATGGAAACAAGTCCTCTAAGTTGTATGATAACTAGAGTAATATTGGTGCTTTATATCAATATATTACTTATAGAGACTTGTATGATGCAAGACCGAATGCTAGAATGACTATGATGGAATTAGTGAGAAATGGTGTTTGGATATGGTAAGAGGAGTAGGGAGATAAATCCCTATGATTAACCAAGTACAAAATATAGCTCTTGATAGATAGAAATGTGATGAGCTAGTATATGGAGAAGCAGTGATGGTAAAATGGGTAAGTTATCTGTTAGTCAAACATGTAGAGATTTACTTCAAGTTGATGAAAGTGTAAGCTGGTGGAAACTTGTATGGTTCTCTCAAAATATCCCTAAGCATGCATTCATCCTGTGGTTGGCAGTAAAAAATAAGTTAACAACTCAGGATGAAATAAGGAAATGCGGATCATATGACTTGATGTGCTGTCGTTTATGCAGTGGTGATATGGACTCTCATTTAAATCTTTTCTTCACATGTGAGTATGTTGGAAAATTTTGGAATAAAGTAAGAGAGAAAGTGGATGTTAATTGTGGTAATGAAGAATGGAATGAAATTGTTGCTGCAGTTGCTGGAAGATACAATGGAAATTCAATTGGAAGCATTATTAGAAGATTATGTCTTGCTGCAAGTTTTTACTTTATATGGTAAGAAAGGAATTGCAGGATTTTCAGAGATGAAGAAAGAAGTTGGGAAGAGTTGTATAATGTGTGCAGTGAAAAAACAAGGTTGAGATTAATGAGCTTGAAAGCAAAGAACACTTATGATGTTAGGAAAGCTCAACGGATGTGGGAAGTGAAGATAAATTTGGTTTGACAAGGTATGCAAGCTTAGAAGTAGGTCTAAAATTGGAGTATTCGGACATGGTCTAATGAAGGGAGTTACAGAGATGGTTGGGCCCAGATGTATAGAATGATGCCTGGTGTGGATGATTATCAGTGATTTTTTTGTGAGATGTAAGTTGCAGAGTGATCATTTGATAGCCTTCATGAAAGGAAATGTAGTGAGGCCTTTGTATTGGATGATGCCTTACATAGATGCTTAGGTATAATCCTACAGTGAGGATGTAGCTGCAGTTGTGGTTATGACCCGGCCTTCATGGAGGAAATGTAATTTGTGCAAATGGTTTTAACAATCATGAGGCCTGTACACTTTGAGACTTAAGTGGATTCTACGCTTGAATTAGCTTAAGTTTTAAGGTTGTATGGGAAATGTAGTGATTGTGAATGGAAATGTGAAATATAAAAGGAAATTAGTTACTGTTGTATCTTTTGTTGTGTATCCCTGTTGGATCATTAGAATGTTTTTTATCCTGATTTCGTTGTAAAAGTTATGGATGTTTGGTGTTAATATATTTTCACATTTTCATCACACACACACATACACACACACACACAAAAAAAAAAGAAAAAAAAAAGTACTTATGTAGTAATATTCAATCGACTTACTAGTCTTTTACTTTGTAGTTAAAATGTATTTGAATTCAAGTTTTAATTTCTAGAAAAAATTACACGTTTGGTCCTTGTGGTTTGCTCAGATTTCATGTTTAGTCCCTAAGTCATTTTAATTACACCAAAGATACCTATTTTTGAAACCTTGCACTAATTTAGTCCCTATTTTGGATGGGTCGTTAGTTTATCATTTAAGTGTTAAAATAATATTTGCCCGTGAGTCCCTCCCTTAATATTTTTTGCACTGTTAGTCCTCATTTTTTAAAATGAATTAAAAAGGGCAGCTTATGCTCGAACTCGGGTCTTGTTGCCCAAAAACCAACTCTCCAACCACTGGACTAAGTGTCCAGTGGTGTAATTATATATCAAAATAAATTCTATTTAACCTTTTTTTTGCTCAAACTCGTTTTTATCCGTTTTCTTCCATCTTTTTTACGTTTTCTTCTGTTATTTAAGATTTCGTTCATTTTTTTACGTTTTCGACCTTTTTTTTACGTTTTCTTTCGTTTTTAAACATTTACATATGTTTTTTTACGTTTTCGTTTCTTTTTATACGTTTTTCTCCATTTTTAACGGTTTCGTCCGTCGTCCGTTTTTATACGTTTTTGTCCATTTTTTTACGTTTTCGTCCCTTTTTTTACGGATAAAAAGGGAAAAAAAAAGGGTAAAAAAATGGACTAAAACGTAAAAAAAATGGACGAAAAAGTTTAAAAAAGACGAGAGCGGATAAAAATGGACTAATGCGTAAAAAAACAAACGAAAACGTTTAAAATGGACATAAATGTAAAAAACGGACAAAACGTAAAAAACCGAACCAAAACATACAAAAAGGGACAAAAACAAATAAAAACGGACAAAAGTGGATGAAAACATATAAAAACGGATAAAACAGACGAAAATGTATGAAAACGAATGAAAACGTAAAAAAACAGACAAAAACATATAAAACGGACAAAAGCATAAAAATAAGGGACAAAATCGGACGAAAACATATTAAAACAGAAAAAAATGGACGAAAACATATAAAAACGGACAAAAACATAAAAAAAGGGGCGAAAATGTATAAAAATGGACGAAAACGTAAAAAAATGGACGAAAACATATAAAAACGGAAGAAAACGTAAAAAAACGGACGAGAACATAAAAAAAGGACGAGAACGTAAAAAATGGACGAAAACGTAAAAAAACAGAAGAAAAAGAAAAAAAATGGACGAAAACTAATAAAAACGAGTTTGAGCCAAAAAAGGTTAAATAGAATTTATTTTGATATAATTACAGCACTGTCCAGTGGTTGGGGAGTTGGTTTTTGGGCAACAAGACCCGAGTTCGAGCCTATGCTGCCATTTTTAATTCATTTTAAAAAATGAGGACTAACGGTGCAAAAAATATTAACGGAGAGACTAACGGGCAAATATTATTTTAACACTTAACGGATAAACTAACAGCCCGTCCAAAATAGAGACTAAATGAGTGCAAGGTTTCAAAAATAGGTATCTCTGGTGTAATTAAAATGACTTAGGGACTAAACATGAAATCTGAGCAAACCATAAGGACCAAACGTGTAATTTTTTCTAATTTCAATGTTTAATCCTTTATTAAATGATGACCGTGGACACCATAAATAAGACTAACTAAACTAAATGCTAAAATATTGTTTATACACTCTGTATCTATCTATCTACTTATTAGAGGGGAAGGTGTGGTGCTTACCGTGCCTTACCATTCGGGCCCCACTTTGCTTACCGTGCCTATTTGCCACACCGCCCCCCCTTACCGTGGCTCCTCATGAACTCCTCCTCGTCTGCACGAGGAGGTAAAACCTGTCCTTTTTTTTTAATTATTTATTTATAAAGGTTTGTGTGTGGAATAAATGTGTATGTGGGGCCGGAATGAGTAGTTTGTGGCTTGTTGTTGTAAGGGGGGTTGTTTGTTGTGGTGACGTGACACCCTGTGGGGCCGGAATGAGGAGCTTGAGCTCCTCATCACACCTAATGCTCTTATATGAAAAGAAGTTTAGTTTTACTGTCGTTGGTCTAACAAGTTGCCAAGTAAGCAACTACAGTTTGACACTGTTGAGCGGCTGAAAATTTGAAAAAACTTTGCTTATGTCTTTCACTTTTCTTTCACGCACTCTCATTACTAACCCGCCATACCCATTTGTCTTCCAGCTCACACATATATGTCTGTCCAACAAATAGTTGGCTACTATTTCATCTTTCAAAATTTTATATACTCTGCATTACTTAACCAATCTCTCGTCATTGAGTCTCATTTCATTTAACTACTCCATCTCCTTGCCTCCGAAGACTACCCACCTGCCATTTCCGGCAAAGCCATTTTCAGACGAAGGTAACACCATCTTTCTTTTCCTCACATATTTCTTTTTTGATGTGGTCTTAAATTTAAACTTACAAAGTCTTAACATTTGAAGGCCATCACTCTTTATTTATCTATGTTTTCTTTGCTTTTGCAAAAGGAATGAGGGTACCCATTGTTAGTTTATAGACATTATTTTAGTAGTCGTATGTTAGGATCGAATTCGAGACCACGAGATTGCAGACTTTACGTGTGAGGATGCTTCGATACACTTAATAGGATGTTAGTCCTTTACAACGAGTGTATGTGATACTTTGAGTGAATATGATTAAGTATGCGGAATCTACTTAACCACACTTAGAAGATTATTTGTTATTGGAAATGGAACAGTGATGGTTGTTGAATTTGATAATGAACAATGAATGTTAACACCAAACGATTCAATATTATTTGAGAATAATACGAGTGATCTTCACTATCACTAGGGTTACAAACCTTGAATCTATATGTTTCTATGACTTATGATTTCTATGATAAGTTATGTTCTTTGTTCTTGACTGATATTCTAAGCATATGAGTTAAGCACACTTAATATCTAGTCTAAGATCTTCCTTTTATATTCCAAAGAAGATCTTTACAATAAATGATAAGTCTTGTCGAAGCTACTTTCTTTGCTTGAGTGTGTCAGTCCTTAAGATACAACTTGTATCTGTGTACACAACTTGTTGACTGAACATCTATCAAAGATATTATCTACCGTATATCTTTGACTTTTATACACAAAATATCTTTGTATACTTATCCATCTAGCAGTAGAATACGCGACACTTATCTCTTCAACAGCAGTATCTGTTGTACTAGCAGTAGAATCCTTGCGGCAGCAGAATCTCTAACACTAGCAGTAGAATGAAATACACTAGCAGTAGAATGATACTTGGTATATTTCTTTGAGCAGAACTAACCTTGTAAACGTTTAATTCCCAATACTAATCTTTAGAACATTTAATTCCAATTCGATTTTTTTTTTTACTTTCAGATAATCTTAATAATATTAGGTTCATTTTGTAGTTGTTGCATCTGATTTGGGAAATTTGTATGTATGGATTGTTTTATTTATTTATTTGGTAACTTTAGTAGTTTTTGTATTTGTTGAATCTAATTTGTGGATTGTGATTATATACAGTGTTCACTAAAACTTTTGCTGCTAAATGACCTTTGTCAGGTAATGAATGATCTTTGTTTTTTTGATGTTCGAAGTGTCTTTAAGGTTGTTAATGTAAAATTGAAACCGGTGGTGTTGAACCATGGTATGGACTGTTTTTTATTATTAGATTGCTATTTTAATTTGTGCAGTTGCAGAAGAGGAAGAGAAGACAGATGTCAAGTGGGATGATCAGGTTACAGCTGAACATATGGAGCCGTATAGGTGAAGACACAAGTTTTTGTATTTTTTTTTTTTATAGTTTTTTTCATACTTTTGGACTCGAGTGTAAATTTTTGATAAACTTGCAGAACTCCTTATACAAAACGAATTTATATTGTATTATAACTCCTAAAAGCCCACAACAAAACTTAAACCTTATATATACTCAATTATAATGGCCAGAAGAACATTTTTGTCTCTAAAAGGCTTGCGAAGAAGGTGGACAAGAAAGTTATGGACATATTCGAGAAATCTAGAGATTAATACAGTGACTTGATATTCAAGAAGAATATAATTGAGGTTAAAGTTAGAGATTAAGCTGGTGTTGAGGTCCTTGAGGTTCTTGATGCAAAGAAAAAAGAGACATTGCAAGTCAAGGTCAATGGATAAGTGATTTTATACATTGGCTTCTTATTGCCTTTAGAATATACTACAAACTAAACTTTTTGGTGAAACCTAAAGCCGGACCAAATCTAAAGGAACTGTAAGAAATACAACCACAATCATCTGTTGTTTTACTGTGTTTTTTTCTTTATAAATTATTGTTCTCATTCTTCCTAATGTTTAATGTTTTTGCAGGTGCCAGCTCAGCCTCAGGCACGTTTCACCAAGCCTGATACCCGTGACTGGATAGCAGAGCTCCTCCTCCTGTGGAAGTGCAGTCTTGGGATGTTGATAGAGATAATCGGGACTTTAACCTGTTCGATAACAGGCAGGAACCAAACTTACAGTATGGTAGAGGACAAGCGGCTAACCAAGGGGTGAGCTCTTCAGTAACATAATTTATACGTAATTTATACAAGCTTTTTTCCTAACTGTTTATGAATTGTGATTGAATATGCTTCTTTTATATTCCCAATTTACTGAAACAGACTGGTGGGCTGGCTCCCGCTCTTGTGAAAGTTGAGGTGCCATGGTCAGTTCGAAGAGGGACTCTCTCTGACAAGGATCATGTCTTGAAGAGAGTTAGGGTAAACTTCTAAAACACTAACTAAAGATTGAATTTTGTTAATAGCTTGGCTTAAAATGCTTCAATGGTAGAGCTGTTTGACATGGGTTAGCCTAAAAATTTGACTTTTCCGTATTAATAAATTTGCATTAATTTTTCAAAAACTATATCATTACAATGAAACTGAACTTTTTTTTAGTAAAAAGGTTTGTGAAGCTGTATGCATTCGAAGTACATTTTGTGGATTCTTTTTTGGACGTGTTTGAAAGAAAAAAATGAACTAAATTGACTTATCTTGAGTAAAGAGGTTTATGTCTCCGGATGTAAACAATAATGGATCGATTTAATCAAGAATATAGCATAAACAAAATGAAAACTTAAAGTTATTTCCTTTTTGGCTTTCAGTATCCTGAACAAGTTGACTCCGGAAAAGTTTGACCTTCTCAAGGGTCAACTTATCAAGTCAGGGATCACAACACCTGATATCCAAAGGTTTGTAATTTTGTCTACTACATTCCATGCTTTATTGGTTTTACCTTTATAATGTAATTGGAATAACTAATACGGTTGCATACTCAATTCAGGGTGTCATTTCATTGATATTTGACAAAGATGTTCTTGAGCCAACATTTTTCCCATTTGTTGAGGCTGGGTCCACAGGAACTGTTAGAAACCGACAGTAAAGTTTGTCCATAGGAACAAAATGTGGAGGCGATTTGCCATTCTTTAACTCCATTAGGAAACAACTCGATGAGGGGCCAAAGTCAAAGCGAATTAATGACCTTTACTTTAGCCGACTCAAGGAGCTATCAAACAACCAACAGTTGGCCCCACGTACGAGGTTTATGGTTCGTGTTGTTATCGATTTGAGATCAAACAACTAGATTCGAAGGCTGGAGGAGGTAATATTATAAAGGAAATTTAGTAATTTAGTCTAATCATATATTTCCGCAACTTATGAGTACTAAGTTTTGTGGGATAATCTTCTTATATGCATATTTTGCGAAATTAGTTTTCTTATATATATTAAGGCAACACTTTAGTTTATTATGATTAAAACGCATCTGTAGTGTTTGTATTTAATTTGTGGATTTTAGTGTAGGAATATATATCCTAATTATTGTATTAGGTTTCTCACCATGTCCAATTTGTGCTTATAAACCAAAATGTTGTTGTTTCGGTCGATATTGTTTGTCTTTACTATGTTCTTTGTTTTAGAGATTTTAGATTGTTATCGAATTTGATCTGCTTGCTGTTAGTATAGTTTGCTGCTTGTCTTCTTATCGTGTTTCAATAATTATCGGCGTCCTATTCCAGTCTTCATTATTAATGTTGTACTAGGTTTTTATCTACCCATAGGCGTCATTTCCATAGGCGTCACTAAATGTGGGTCTGCTGATTGTGTTAGTTTTCTAATTGCAGAGAATAGGAAGAAAGTCACAGGAATACAGTAGTTTAGAGTCCAAAGTAGAACAGAAGAAGGTATAATCATTTTATATGTGTAGCTTTTTATATAGGTTTTCAGCTACTATATTTACAATGTTTGTTAGCAATAACTATAATATGAGAAGGATATCCATGGACAATATAATGGAAACTTGAATTGCCTTTTTATTTGGACAACATAGTAAAGATCATAGTTCTTGCGTATGATGGATCATGGTAGGATAATTTTGGATATGCCTGTGACTACAGACTTTCAACTATTGAGGACCATGCACTTAAGTCTTGCTACTATTATCTTATATACTTAAAGATTCACTTTGTTAATATAATGTGCAAGAGAAATTGTGCACAAAATGGTGTACGGTACAACATGTTTGAAGCCACCTCAAGATTTAATGTGCAAGAGGAATTGTGCACAAAAGAATGTACAGTACAACATGTTTGAAGCTGTCTCAAAAAGGTTTATGAAATCAAATATGAAATACATTCTCGGTTCAATTGAATGCTTTGAAAGAGTGGTTACAGACAACCCAAAGGTTGCAGAATTTAAACATCAAGGCATACAAACCAAAAAGGCCATGAATGCACAAATTAAACAGACATTTTAGTGGTTACATGAATGCAGAAGTTTAACCAAAAGGCTGTATAAATGACACCTAAATTCCTTTTTCCTACCTATGCATCCGATCTGTTTCCAATACATTTGTGCATATAGTTAAACCAGGCAATGTCTGCAGAAGTAGGAAATGCACCATCTGTAGCAACCTGTAAAATTCCCTAGTAATTTGTAAAGGTTAATCAAGTACTAATTACAATTACAGTTCAGTTAACCATTTTTATGGGCAAAATTTGAAAATTTTGTTTATTACATTACATTAATTCAAACACATTGATACGTGATTCATAAACACATTGGAACGAGCTCACACACAGACCACAACGAATCAAACACACTCCTTACGAACCAAACGGATCACATTACTATTCCTGGCCCAATTTTTAAGCCTGGTACTATTCACAAGCCCAACCCAATTTTATAAGTTTTATTAATTCTTATATCTCACTCGATTAACACCCTATCACTTGGCCACGATTTCTCTTAAATTCGACACGCAACATATGCAACATTTTACACATTTCTAATCCTCACACACCAAATAATCAGGATGTCGAGTCTCAAAAGACCCAAAGCTAATCACTCTCGACACTTGTACAAAATCATTCCATATTTATCCATTTTAACCAAAGTTGACCTAAACTAATTTCACCTATGTCTTTTCATTTCCTATGATCGAATATGAGTCCATGAGTTTGTTTCACATCATTTCTCACCTTGTCCTATATTTGGTCACGTTAAATATCATTTTGGAACCATTAAACATGTCGACACACATATACTTGCTACTTGTATTATGACCAAACCAACACTCAAGCCGTCCCCAAATATCTCTAGAAGTCGAGTTTTATCCTCTAAATATTCCCCAAATCTCTGCACAATATCTTATCAAATCAAGTTGAATCAATGTTAAACAATATACTTGTGTATAGGTGTACATATACACGATACACATACATAACTCCCATTCACACTAGCAAAACTCACTCACTCATTTCTCTCTAGTTTTTCTTACTGTCGAGCCCTCACAAGGAATCAAGAACCATTTCTCCATTTGGTGGAACCATTTCCAAGTCATACACACTCCTCTTGATGATTTGGTGATCACTTTTACGAGTAACGTGCAACATACCCTAGTTCTATTCCTCATTCACGTTTAACACACCACCTTAAGGGTGTTGTAAGTCCTTTAAACTCATTTCCTACTTCTTATTATTGTTTTCAGTACATCATGCATAGTTCATGTTTCATTCGATCATGTATTTACTTCTTATGCTTTTTTCACGTTTCTTGTATTTATTTTTACATTATATACGTGTGACCTCCTTCAAAGGATGGCTAATAAATGAGTTACACAATCATTCGACGCTTACATATTCATTTTTATGCATATCGAGCATCATTTTAATCATATGTCGCAATATATGTTTCCTATCACACGTTAAATGTCATATTTCATTTTGGACCATCTCATTTACTCGACTAAGAAAGGCCTCGTTAAATTCATTTTTATACACACCACATATGGTTTTAATTACTTGACCTAATACTCCACTAGACCACCTAATAAGTTGTACAAATAAGCTCTCATGATAAGCTTGTAAAAGTCCTTTTTAAGCCACAAACCTAACGCTACTCGGACTGTATTAAAACCTCTCATTTTATACGTATGGGCTTTTAAGCCCAATAAGCTGTTTTTAAGCAATTGAAATAAGCAGTTGGTACAAGCTCAATGGTAATGTTTTTAAGATCATTAAACAAGCCCAAAACCAGGCCCAACTTATTTCCAAACCCCTCGGATCAATATTTGTTAATAGGCTTTTGTTATGTCTCGTTAAGGCCCAATAAGAAAGAAATAAGCACTTATTGTAAATAAGCAGTTTAATAAGACTTGAATAAGCTTTTTAAGTTATTGAAACTTTCGGAAAACATTTCACACCACTTTTGTAATTTCTGGACTTGTTTTTCAAAATATTCTACAAATCAGGTTAAAATTGTCAAGTTCACCAAATTATGTTCTAAACTACCATTTCAGTAACTTGGGGGTAGGAAATGATCATCCAGTGAACAGGGAGCTTAAAATGTCATTTTGGAACCTCTTGGACTAAAAATGGAAAATATAACTAACCAAGGACTAACAGTGCAATACTTACTCCGTTAGGGTAAAAAGTGTAAAATTGTATAAGTACAAGGACCAAACTGTAACTTTAACTCATGGATATTCTATTTCATATTTTACACTTTCTCATTCACTCACGTGTATTTTTACCATTCGTTCAATATATTAATCCCGTTACATTTATATTTTTTTATATATAACGAGTTTTTAACGAGTAAACTTAACGCTTCGTTCAACCACATTCGAGGAAACGAAATTTATGAATTCAATGACATGAAAACAAGATAATATTTTATCTAATATTAGTTTTGAACTTTAAGCATTTTAAGCAGGTCACTCACTCACATCACACACCAAATCGTTATCCGTTACTTATTTTCACAATCACTGTTCATATTAAGTCAAAACTATCAAATTCTCAGACTTCACTATTATTCAGGTCGTGTGTTGGAGCCATTCCCATAATTCACTTGATTTCACATTTTACCTTGCCAGTTACACTCAAGGTGAGTCATAGCCCCACTCTTACTCGTTTAATGACTTTATACTCTTTGGGGGAGATACATGCTTGTTTTACTTACAAATTTTACTCGTTTACTTTAAACGTGGTACCCGATTGATGACACACTCTATTCGTTTATTGAAATATAATACTTTCTTTTACCTACACGAATACTTTAAACTTTTACGAATTACCATGGGTTCAACTACACATTTGTGTTAGCCGGATCGATAGCCTTGTGCTAGCCGGATTGATAGCCAAATGCACATTATTTGTGTTATCCGGATCGATAACCTTTGTGTTAGCCGAATTGATAGCCAAATATACATTATTCACCCATTTGTGTTAGCCAGATCGATAGTCTTGCGCTAGCCGGATTGATAACCTTTGTGTTAGCCGGATTGATAGCCAAATACACATTATTCACCCATTTGTGTTAGCCGGATCGATAGTCTTGCACTAGCCTGATTGATAGCCAAATGCACCTTATTGGAGAACTTCTAGGAAGTTGGCAAACTCCTACACAAAGACACCATTGCTTATATCATTTTATGATATCTCCCACACACACGTTAACGTCAAATTCAAGAGACTTAAAACAATACACAACTGCAATATCACCATTTCAAACATGATTGTAATACACAGGCAATCACAAACTTGTGTTCCAAACTGATTATTATTACAAATTCTATGAAATCACCAACCTTTGTGTTGACACTTTTAGCATGTTTATCTCAGGTAATTAATGGAGCAGACAAGGCACGGAGTGAGCACTAAACTGATGGTTTTTGGTGGTGTAAAATAAATTATGTCATTCATTTTAAACTACTACACCCTTTTATGGGATATCACAACAATGAATTTTCACTTTTTGTATCTCACATATTATTTGAATGACAAAACTTTCAAAACGCCTCTTTTGAGCCGTTTTCTATGATTATCAAATATCCTCCCCTAATACCCTAATTAGTGTTTCGTTGTTAACTCATAATTTTGGGGGTGTTTCAGATTGGCATCAAAGACATGCTTATAGAGAACCAAATGTTTTCAAACTTGGAGTATAACTACACTTTCAAAATGAACACTTTTACACCATACCACTTTCGCCCCTCCGTCCTACATAACACCGGTTCAGTATATTACCTATCAAAATTTTTTTCACCTTGATTTCAACACTTGATTATTTCCTAGATTTTCACCAAATTTTTGTTATTTATTTCTTACAATTACTATTTCGGGTTTTTCAGTAACACCTTAGTCCTCATCATCGGACATGGAGTCCGAGGACACCTTATCATCTATCACCTCACCCATAGTTCCCAGCACTTCGACTACTATGGTGTCGAACACCCTTCAGACGAAACGGAGCCTTTGAGGAGGGTGAAGTCGTCCCTACCCCACCTAGACACCTGTTGCACTAGGTAACCCAATCACCCATGTCAAGGGCCCATATGTACAAGCCAGACGGGCATATTTTCATCACCTAACCGGGGAACCGTCCAGTTTCTCTCACTTACACTCCACTTACAAAGTCAGTATATGCAGACTCCCTGGCTGCCGAAGCTGATTTAGAGACTCCATTTCCTACACCACCCACCCCCCCCTGCCCGGTATTTGGGGAGACAGTAGGACTTAGAACCCTATGAGCCCAAACCATTCATGACAGCATTTCGAGCCCCCAACGGGCCTATCAAGATGCATACACCTCACAAAAGGGTCGATTACCCATTTCCGATTATACCACCCTCACCCCCCCCTTCCCTTACTTACCTCTAGACATGATCAGGGTTACACCCCCATTATCCCTGAGTATCAGTATACTTACCACCATACTATCATCACCCCCCCCACGTGGGTCAGACCCAACTACTTTTTTAACTTACTCACCCAACATACCCGCTTGCACCTCCCGGGACCGACTCCAGAGGGGATTCCCTCTCAGTACCGGCCCGCGTAGCAGGTCCCAGTGATC